>CM060925.1:275530010-276130010 GCA_030737875.1 Allium sativum
CCCGTCCTATATGTCCAATACAGGAGAGAGGCCCTCGCACATCCGAACAATCAACAAATAATTCCGGACAACTACCATTGTAAACCTTTCAAGGCAGCAACTCCAATCAAAGACATCGGTAGTCATCCATTCGATGTGAAGATCACCGGTCTTCAACCACTGTCTTCAATACCTTCGACTTTCAATCATCGTATAATTATTTGAAATGAGATTTAACTCGGCCTTTTCAAATAATTCTCGAATATATATAATTCTAATCATTTCTGTTCTTTGGTTAAATTCAATTCAATCCAATAAATTACTGTCAAAGAATCTAACTGTCCATATTACTTTATAAACCAAGTGAAGTTGGTTAATTTCCATTCCATATCGTTTATAATATTTTATAACGATTTATCACTATATATTTAATTCGAAGGACGTTTCAGGTCCTTGCACGGCCCTGGCACTGTTTTTAAACAGATTTGAATACACATTTCTCGAAATCTAACAGATGGATCTTAATAAATTTAATATTTTAATCTAACATGTAAATGATAATGTTTTAAATAAACAAAACATATAGTGACAAATTGTAACACCCCACGTCCATTAATGTCACTCACAAAGGGAATGCATTAACTTCCATGGAGGTTTTAAGTGAATATAGAACAGAAAAATTACAACAAGACATATAATAAGTAGTACTTGGAAATCTAAAACTTTATTTCATTGCAGCGGAAATTAAACATGTTTGTTACATCATAAAACCATAAATCAGAGTCAAGTACAATATCCATCTTGATAAAACAAAATACATAACCCCATTGCATAAATAGCCATTAAAGAAGATAACAAGCTGGAATTTACTTCAGCGGTCCAAGCTTACCAAAAGAGAGATAAAGCAATCCAATCAAACTCCGCTAGAGCTGGGCCCACCCTGAGGACCTGGAGGGGGAAAAAGATAGAAATGGAGGGGGTCAGACATAAAGTCTGGCGAGTATGATAATTCTAACAATACTATTATCAAAATAATTAGACTGAGGGACAAACTGGAAAATAAGGAAATGTCTATGAACTATTGGGTATGGAAGAGCAGATAAAGATAACGTTAAAGGCACACCTAATTACTAACGAATAATTACTACACTGCACCACACCAGTCACCCTAAAGGTTGATCCCACTTGCTTCACTTAGAAATTATATAAATAGCTTCGTGTACCCCTAGCTGACTACATAGGTGCCGCCTGCCCCTATCTCCGCTAGGTGTACCCCACTACCCACTTGCGATCGGCTCCCTACTCGTAGATACCCGTGCTGGCCCCACAGTGGGGTATCACTCCCCTATAGTGGCAACCCGATACAACTTGAGAATGCACGGCTTATACCTACACGATGCAACAACGTCTTACCTACCAACCTGGGTCCACACACGCATATGAAACCCGTTGGACTTGCGTTGCCACCGCTAACCCGTTTTGGCTTCTTATAGTCAAGCCCAGTATGCGTGTCCCGTCCTTGACTTGGGTCAAGCCCACAAAGATACGTTTGGGTTACTGTTTGAAATGGGCCCCCAATTACTTACCACAAGCTATCCACCTAAGCTTATCCCCACTAGTATATCCCACTTAACCCTCTTCTTAGTCATGTTCATTTACATGTGTGTTTGGTTAAGTCTTACTAATCGTATTTCAAATGCCACTAAAGGCACCCACCTAGATTCCTCATGCCACCCAAGGCACCTACTTAACCCCCATGTCCCACTTCACATGTTCATCTGGTTAAATATTTCTTAATTCATTCAGGCCATAACCTCATAAAGACCTCTCACATTAGACTGGCATTTATGGTAGCTGGATTCGCCGGGCAGGTCCGGGTAGTCTTACACCATAAAAGAGTTTAACCTCGTGTCTTTACAACTGTTATGCTTTAGTTTAGGCCTAGGACCTCTCACATTGGGCTGACATTTGTGACTACTGGATTTGCCGGGCGGGTCCGGGCAGTTTTACGTCACAAACGAGTCCAACCTCGTGTCCTAAGCATTGATTAACACTTATAATCTTTTACCCCAGTTTTAAATATATCCCTATTCAAATCATTAATTAATTCCAATTTTAATGATGTCTATAATTGACTCAATTATGGCCGTCCACTTACGGTATGCAAAATCATATCAATTGCACCCCAATTTCTTAATATTAAATCCTTAATATTACCCCTACCCCACCTTATACGTTCGCTTATTCAACGCAAAATATACGTTGGACTCGAATAGTCTAACTCATAGCACAAAGATAAATTATCATAACATATAGACAAATAAAGTAGATCTAATCATAAACGGGGTGAAACTTGCATGTGTGATAGATGTCCAACACCTAAACTTGCATAGGCAAAAACTACAACTTGCATAAAGCTACACATGTCATGGATCTAAAGGTGTCAACTTGTTTGGTAAAATGTCACAATTTACATAATATGATCATAATCCAAATTCATGTATAAACTTGCATATGTGGTTTATGCAACATAATGACGGTGTAAACTAGCATCTAACCCATAGAACTCACACATGTTATAACCTAATTTTAGATCTAAATAAATGTCATAGGATATGTGAGATTATACATACTAATCAATCTAAACTTGCATAGGTACATGTGATTTATCATGTGAATCATCATAGCCCAAACATATATATAATCAACATCATGATTTGATCAAGCATAAGCTAACTATAACATAAATAATAACATCATGACTTTGTAACATCGCAACTTAGCATAGAAACTTTCAAATATATAACATCATCATCACATAACATAGGATTTACAACATACGTGATAGCATAAGATTTCCAACATATATAATCAATAATTCACATCATCCTCTTATAATCCATATCACAACTTAATCTAATTAGTTTGCTAATAATCTTATTAAAATCACCATACTCACAATTAGAAAAGAAAGAGAGTCTTGATTTGCTTTAGAGTTGAGTAGAATTAGAGTTTGATTAGCTTTCTTCCTTCTTAGTTGGCGGCGGCTACACTGAGTTCCATGGCGATGGCATGACGGCGGCTATTCTATTTTTCATGTGATTTTAGAGTGAGAGACTACCTAGGTATATATAGAGTTTAGGATTTATTTAGACCGTCAGATCAACTCAGAACTAGCCTGAACCATTAAATTAGCCAACTCAGCCCTAAAGACACATCAGCAGCTCAAAATTGGGTTCTGCCAAAACCTGGCCGACTGGACCAGGTCGACACCCAAGTCGACTGCGCAGTCGACCTGGTCCTGGGGGTGTCGACTGCCCAGTCGACTCCCCAGTCGACCTAGGTGCTGGGCGGGAAATTTCCCGCCTGGCTTGTTTGACTTCGAATTTTGAATTTTGAATTTTCTGAAACTTCCGATGGCCATATCTCCTTCATACGAAGTCCAAATCACGCAAACTCTATTTCAACCAGAATTCCGAGACGAACACAATGGCGCAACCCATTTCTCATGATTCTCACGTCTGAGATTAGTTATTCTTTAATTTGTGAATATTAATATTAATAGAATTACAGGGTGTTACATTCTCCCCTCCTTAAAGGATTTCGACCCCGAAATCTTCAAGTCAAGAAGAATGTATATCCTAACATCCAATCGTCCATCTACTCAACCATCAAACACAGGCATCCATTGTCCTTATAAAGTTTCTAATGCTGTATGAACATATGCAAGAAGTGTGTGTATATGTTCCTTATCTAATGCAAAATCAGGCGGTCCACTGATTCAGTTGACCTCCTTAATGCAAATCATGATAGTGCCATGCGTCCATTATGTATGCAAAAGTTCCTTAATGCTACATATTATCTCTATATGCGTGCATAATCATCACCTGAATGCAGCATCCATATGAAAAAAATATCCTCATACATCCATTTTACTAAATACATCCATATATATGCAATATGCAATATGAAGTGTCTGAACCGATCTAGTGCCTAAAGTGTGTGTATATGCATCCACGAGCAACCACTAGCAAACATTTGCATCCACTTTGCATCCGTCATACATAACATGTCTCAAACACATGTTTCAACCATAGGATTATCCTAACTAAAGGTCAAAGATACTAGCGAGAGGACATGCTAAAAATAAGATAAGTACAAGCTAAGCGATAAAAGAAAAATTAAAAGACATACACTTAAAAAGAAAAGGGTACAACGAACGCATCTTCGCTTCTGTTTCCCAAGTAGCGTTGCTCTCATCATCTCCCCATTGCACTTTGACTAGTCTGACCTCTCGATTCCTCAACTTCTTAATCTCTGACCCAAGAATGCGCGTAGGAGCTCGTCGAATCGTCGCATCACGCTCTATCTCCACCTCTCTAAGCAAGTTCGGCTCTACCACCTCCGCGGTCTCGTGTAGGCACTTCCTCAAATGTGATACATGGAATACGTCGTGTACACCACTAAGTCTCTCAGGCAACTCCACTCTATACGCCATCTGTCCAATCTTCTCCTTAATAGGAAACGACCCTACAAACCTTGGTGCTAATTTCCCAACGAATCCAAAGCGAACAACGTTCTGTAATGGAGACACTTTGATAAAGACCATGTCCCCAACATCAAACTCAAGATCTGTCCTCCTTCGAATCAAGTCGATCTTTTCCGAAGTCTCTCTAATCATATCGGGCCCAAGAAAGATCTTATCCGTAGATTCCCACCAACATGTAGGTGAACGACAGGGTCGTCCATAAAGAGCTTCGAAAGGTGCCATAAAGAGCTTCGACAGGATACATAGCCTTAAAAGATCCTCTAGAATGCGATTCACCCTCTCGGTTTGGCCGTCCGTCTGAGGATGATATGCGGTGCTCAAACATAATTGAGTCTCTAACGCTTCTTGTAAGCTCCTCTAAAATTCGCTAGTGAAGATAGGATCGCGGTCGTTTACTATGCTAGAAGGAACACCATGCAAACGAACTATCTCTCGAACGTACACAGAAGCTAATCATTGAGCAGTCCTCTTACTCTTCACGGGAATGAAATGGGCGCTTTTAGTAAGTCTATCTACTATAACCCAAATCCCTGTATTACCCTTCCTTGTTCTTGGTAATCCATCCACAAAGTCCATCGAGACACTTTCCCACTTCCATAGTGGAACCTCCAATGGGTGAAGCAACCCACCGGGTTTCCTTTGCTCCACTTTTACTTGTTGGCACACCAAGCATCTAGCAAGATACTCGGCCACATCCCTCTTCATACCGGCCCAAAAGAAAACTCGCTTCATGTCTTTGTACATCTTGTCCCCGCCGGGATGAATGGTCATCTTCGAATGATGTGCTTCGTCAAGAATAGCCTTCCTCAAACCTTCGTCTCGAGGTACACAAAGTCTACTATCCCTGCGCAACCAACCCTTATCATCTAGGGTATACCTACAGAGATGGCTTGATGACTCCCCTCTTTTGAGCTTTTCTACTAACTCAACCAACTGTGGGTCGTCTCGCTGTGCCTCACCAATCCGTCCCAAAAGCGTAGGTCTGACCTCCAAGGATGCTAGCAAACCGGGTACAAAGTCAACGGAAGGTCTAAAGTCAAACATAGAGATGAATTCTAAGTTTCGCCGCTCAACAAACAACGGACTCAAGGACAGCCTTTTCCTACTTAAGGCGTCTGCAACCACGTTACCCTTGCCAGGGGTATATGCTATTTCGAAGTCGTAGGACGCTAAGAATTCCATCCACCTTTGCTGCCTTAAGCTCAAGTCCTTCTGAGAGAATAAGTATTTTAAATATTTGTGGTCAGTGAACAATTCGAATTTCTTGCCAAGAACATAATGGCACCAAGACTTAAGCGCGAAAACAATTGCGGCCAACTCTAGGTCATGCGTAGGGTAATTTTTCTCATGCACCCTTAACTGCCTTCCACCATAGGCTATTACCCTTCCCTCTTACATTAAGACTGCGCCTAGTCCTGTCCCACAAGCATCGGTATAAACAGTAAATGGCTTACTCCCATCAGGCAACACTAAGACTGGAGCAGAGGTCAAAGCTCTCTTTAAACGTTGGAACGCATCATCACAATCTACGTCCCACGCGAAGACTAGGTTCTTCTTCGTCAGGCGTGTCAATGGAGCTGATATTTTTATGAAGTCTTGGATAAACTTCCTATAGTAGCCAGCCAACCCCAAGAAACTCCTTACTTCGGTAGAATTTTTAGGGACCTTCCAATCTTGGATGGCCAACACCTTCGCGGGATCCACAGCTATCCCTTCTTTGGAAACCACGTGCCCTAAGAATCGCACTTCCTCTCTCCAGAAGTGACACTTAGTAAATTTAGCTTTAAGGTTATGCGCTCGTAGAGTCTCCAACACTTCCCTAAGATGTAGGGCATGCTCTTCTTCATTCTTAGAGAAGATCAAGATGTCGTCTACAAAGACCACCACGAATTTATTAAGGTACTCCCTAAACACCCTACTCATCAAATCAACAAAGTATGCGGGGGCGTTTGTCAAACCGAAGGGCATCACTAGCCATTCATAGAAACCGTTCGGAGTCCTAAAGGCAGTTTTGTCTATGCTATCCTCAGCCACTCTCAATTGATGGAATCCAGTGGCTAAGTCCAACTGCGAAAACATTAAGGCGCCAACTAACTGATCGAAGAGATCGTCAATCCTCGGCAGTGGGTGTATGTTCTTCTTAGTAAGCATATTAAGTTCTCTATAGTCCACACAAAGTCTAAGGGACCCATCCGCCTTTGTGGAAAATACTACTGGAGCACCCCACTCCGATATACTTCGTCTTATGAACCCCTTCTCAAGCAACTCCTTCACTTGCTTATTGAGTTCCATCCTTTCACGAGGAGCCATGTGGCGTACTGGCAAAGATACTGGTTTTGCATTATCCACAAGATATATTCGAAAATCTATCTCCTGCTTCGGAGGCAAGCCCTTCACCTCCTCAAACACATCCGAGTATTCTTGGACTACTTTAACAGATCGTAGATTTTCCACCGACGCGTCAAGCAATTCTAGATAACTTAGCATAACGGAATTTATGGGATTACAAAAGATTTCGACAGTGTTGCCAAGGCGAGTCATGAGCCAACTACTCTCCTTTCACAATCAAGAACGGCCCCATTTCTGGATAACCAATCCATCCCTAAAATTAGCCCATAGCCCGTGAAGCCCAAAACATAAGCATCACATCTAAACTCAGCGCTAAGTATAGAAATTTTCAAATCCAAACACATCATGGATAAATAAGCCGAGCTCCCAATGGATTCGAAACAACTAAGGGATCCTCTACTAAACTGGTGTTTAAGTGCAGTGATTCAACTAATGATGTAGAGATAAATGAATGCAATGCGCCCGAATCGAATAAGGTACGGACAGGATGATCAAACAGAAAAACTAAGCTTTCAACAGAAATGGTTCTTCCTCATTCTTGCAGCGATGGGACCGCGAGAGCCTGAACTTATCCCCTTGCCTGCCCTGGTGCCATAAGAGCCTGCACCTGTCCTTCCGAGGTAGACCCCGCCCTCTGCCCCTTCTTTGGGCAGTCCTTCACTAGATGCCCCGCTTCACCACAGTGAAAACAGCCAGTCTTCTTTTTCTTTCTGCAATCCTTGCTGAGATGGCCTGGTGTCCCACAGTTAAAGCATCTTTTCTTTCCTTTGCTATTATTGTCTTTACCACCCTTCTTGTTTTGCTGTTTTGGTTTCTTCTGATCCCCTTTCATCTCGGGTGCCTTATTAGCATTAGCGCCTTTCTCTTCGTGCATGAGTGCCATGTCTACTAACTTCTCAAAGGTGCCCCCCCATAGGAATGTGGGTCATAGCCAACCCCTGTAATGTATCATTCAAGCCATTAACGAACCTCAGAGCCTTCTTCTCCTGCGTGTTCACTAAGCCCAAGCCAAACCTTGCTAACTGATTAAATTTGTTGACATATTCTTTCACTGATGAGCTTCCTTGCTTTAATGTCAAGAACCTTTCCATGTATAGATTCTCTTCTGCCCTTGAGAGAAACTTTGCCTCAAACCTACGTCTGAAATCTACCCAAGAATCAACAGGACGCTCCCCATTAGTGACCTCCCACCAAAACGAGGCCTCTCCCTTCATTAACCAAGCTGCTAATTTGACTTTCCTCCCTTGTTCTACTTCAAAGATTTCTAGCAATTCTTCCACCTCCTTAAGCCAATCTCTAGCTTCCACAAACGTTTTTGACCCTTGAAAAGGTTTTCCACCCATAGCCTTAAATTCCTTGCATATCTTTGCAAAAGTATCAGCGCGAGGAAGAGGAGGAGGAGGAGCGGGAGGAGCGGGTGTAACTGGGGGTGGAGGAACATTTCCTGGACCTGGGATGGTGTCCCTAAACTCCAAGTATCTCCTAAACCATCCTGGTATTGTTACACCATCCGGAAGATTCAAATCTTCAGCCATGCTGAAACGAAAAAGGAAAGATTCAAAACGGAGAATTCGAAAGATAAAGATATATGGCTATTGGGGATTATGTTTTTCATAAAAACTTTCCCCTTTAAATTACTCATCAAGACATGTTTTTTAAAACACTTCTTCCAAAAATACTTTTAGAAAAATAGTTTTTCTAAAAATTTAATCTGTTCTGGTAACCTTAAGCTCTGATACCACGTGTAACACCCCACGTCCATTAATGTTACTCACAAAGGGAATGCATTAACTTCCATGGAGGTTTTAAGTGAATATAGAACAGAAAAATGACAACAAGACAGATAATAATTAGTACATGGAAATTTAAAACTTTATTTCATTGCAGCGGAAATTAAACATGTTTGTTACATCATAAAACCATAAATCAGAGTCAAGTACAATATCCATCTTGATAAAACAAAATACATAACCCCATTACATAAATAGCCATTAAAGAAGATAACAAGCTGGACTTTACTTCAGCGGTCCAAGTTTTCCAAAAGAGAGATAAAGCAATCCAATCAAACTCCGCTAGAGCTGGGCCCACCCTAAGGACCTAGAGGGGGAAAAAGATAGAAATGGAGGGGGTCAGACATAAAGTCTGGCGAGTATGATAATTCTGACAACACTATTATCAAAATAATTAGACTGAGGCACAAGCTGGAAAATAAGGAAATGTCTATGAACTATTGGGTATGGAAGAGCAGATAAAGATAACGTTAAAGGCACACCTAATTACCAACGAATAATTACTACACTGCACCACACCAGTCACCCTAAAGGTTGATCCCACTTGCTTCACTTAGAAACTATATAAATAGCTTCGTGTACCCCTAGCTGACTACATAGGTGCCGCCTGCCCCTATCTCCGCTAGGTGTACCCCACTACCCACTTGCGATCGGCTCCCTACTCGTAGATACCCGTGCTGGCCCCACAGTGGGGTGTATCACTCCCCTACAGTGGCAACCCGATACAACTTGAGAATGCACGGCTTATACCTACACGATGCAACAACGTCTTACCTACCAGCCCGGGTCCACACACGCATATGAAACCCGTTGGACTTGCATTGCCACCGCTAACCCGTTTTGGCCTCTAATAGTCAAGCCCAGTATGCGTGTCCCGTCCTCGACTTGGATCGAGCCCACAATGATACGTTTGGGTTACTGGTTGAAATGGGCCCCCAATTACTTACCACAAGCTATCCACCTAAGCTTGTCCCCACTAGTATATCCCACTTAACCCTCTTCTTAGTCATGTTCATTTACATGTGTGTTTGGTTAAGTCTTACTAATCGTATTTCAAATGCCACTAAAGGCACCCACCGAGATTCCTGCCACCCAAGGCACCTACTTAACCCCCATGTCCCACTTCACATGTTTATCTGGTTAAGTATTTCTTAATTCATTCAGGCCAAAACCTCATAAAGACCTCTCACATTTGACTGGCACTTATGGCAGCTGGATTCGCCGGATGGGTCCGGGCAGTCTTACACCATTAAAGAGTCTAACCTCGTGTCTTTACAACTGTTATGCTTTAGTTTGGGCCTAGGACCTCTCACATTGGGCTGACATTTGTGACTACTGGATTTGCCGGGCGGGTCCGGGCAGTTTTACGTCACAAACGAGTCCAACCTCGTGTCCTAAGCATTGATTAACACTTATAATCTTTTACCCCAGTTTTAAATATATCCCTATTCAAATCATTAATTAATTCCAATTTTAATGATTTCCATAATTGACTCAATTATGGCCATCCACTTACGGTATGCAAAATCATATCAATTGCACCCCAATTTCTTAGTATTAAATCCTTAATATTACCCATACCCCACGTTATACGTTCGCTTATTCAACGCAAAATATACGTTAGACTCGAATAGTCTAACTCATTGCACAAAGATAAATTATCACAACATATAGACAAATAAAATAGATCTAATCATAAACGGGGTGAAACTTGCATGTGTGATTGTAGTGACCCGGATTTTGAGCGGCTTTGGTTATCGACGTAAGCTCGACATTGATAACCAAAACATCGAAAAATCCCGGTAATTAATGAAAGAAATTAGAAGGTGAGAATAGATAAGATAGAACTTATAGAATTGAAGAAGAAGAAGAAGAACATCATCATCAGAGTAAACACGAATCTCACAGCGGAACGAATAAAATATAACATAACATATCTTTGAAATAACATCAATATATGTATACAATAACACTTATCAGAGTACAACACTGACAACAACAGCGGAAATAATAATAGCTATAGAATCCTGAAGCCTCCTGCTCTAAGCTCTCCAAGTGTATTTGTAAAATCCCGACTACTTGACTGCCTGTACAAATTTAGGCACCCAAGAGTTTAGGGAAAACAACAAAATAAACTCCAGGTCAGTCATGGGACTGGTGTGAGTAAACTCAAATCATTTAAACAGGTATATGATATCTCATAAGACCACGCCGTGAATACGGAACGGGTTTTTCCCTTATGAGAATCCAAATAACTTTTCAAAGCAATATCATTCTGATATTATAATAATGTCTAAGTACAAATAAATATCAATCAAGCAGAAACGCTTGCATCTCACGTTACTACATATATAGTATACAATCAAAATCGCAAGCACGTATTGGATTATTGGATTTCCAACTATGACAAGGTATGGAACCACCTTCCGATCAGTGTACTCTAGGAACGATACACTGGAGTTCAACAAGAACATCTTGCAACTCAGCCACACATGACCGACCACTCATTTCGCTTGATTGTATCGAATGTACATCACCAACGGTTGGGATCAGCAACCGTTCCCGTATATATATATGGGACAGCATTGATAGATTTAAGAAACAAATGAATATTCACTAGATAGGTGATTATACACCCTACTTCGGTGCGACCGACTTACCCATGCTGCCTGCCCGATTTATGTCATTTACCGGTTGATGAGGCTAGAAGCTACTCTTTATCATTACATCAGATTCACTTCGAATGCTACATTGTCAGGTCCATCGAAAATCACTAATTGACGTCTACAACCATACATTACGTGTTAGCTAAAAGAAGTTTCCTTCTCCTCTTCCACTCTTGGTACGGTTGAAGAAATCAATGTACGTGACCTTTCTGGAATTACTCTGTCAGACATCCATCTTCATTTACTTAAAATGTCACATTTTCATACCCGCTAAATCACAAATTGACTTATCCAAAAATAACATGGGTATACAGCTAAGAGAAACGAATTCCTCCGCCACCAAACGTGAATACGTTTGAGCAGATCAACTTACGCGATCCATTGGATATACTCTGTCAGACCTTCGTCCATACAAGTCGTCCTGGGACTGGACAAACCGAAGACACTATTCCGTAAACAGGATAGCCCTTGCATTTTACTCCGTCTTCGATTATCTTTGGCATATATGATTCACGACGCTTATGCCAATACAGAGTGGTTCTTTGGATAATAATCCAACCGGTCTCTCCATATTAACAACGTTAAAATGGTCAAAACTTCGATAGTCGGTGAGTTAACTATCAAAGAAAAACAAGTGTGCAAACAACGATATTATTTCCAAATGGAAATTATATCGAACAAACATCATTTAACATAAATCTCTTTAGTTCATTTATTTACTTATCTCATGTTTCCCTATATTCTAAATTCTTATTTTTCTTTCATCAGAAAACATTTCTGATTCTCGTTTGGAAAACATTTCCAAAACTCCTTTACGATCAAACCTTACCATTTCTTAGTTAAGAAGGAAGTCACTCAAGTTGGGGTATAATTACCTCTCAGACCTTAACTGAACAACGTTATAACTTCGAAATGGTCAAAGTTTGTCTTTTTTAATCTTTAACAACTTCTTTACGCCTTTCTCGGATTCAATTTTACTAGTCCACTTCTATATTTAAAACATTGGTTATAACGATAACGTTATAATCCCTACTTTCGAATTATCTAACTTTAATTATAACTTCTATTCTTATTAGTGAATAATTAACCTAACACTTATTTATTTATAAATAAATAAATCTCTATTTAAACACTGGAAAGTATAAGTACTTTCCCGAATTTGATATAATCAAATTTGCCGATTAACTCTCTTCGAGAAATCTCTATTTGATTAACTTTTCTTCGAATAACCTATATTCGACTAACTCCTTCTCGAATAAACGATATTCGATAATCTCTCTTCGAATAACTAATATTCGATGACTCTTCCTTTTCAAATATCTTATATTTGAAAATCTCACTTCGATTAAACTAAAATCGATAACTCCCTTCGATGAAACTAACATCGATAACTCCTTTCGATGAAACTAACATCGATTTATTCTTTCGGTTTAACTAATCGATAACTCCCTTCAATTAACTTTAACTTGACGAACTTAACTCGATTAACTTGACTAACTTAACTCGATTAACTTGACTAACTTGGTTCGACCGACCAGGTTTGACTAACCTGACCCATTTGGTTTGACTGACCAGGTTTGGCTAATCTGACCCATTTGGTTTTACTGACCATGTTTGGCTAACCTGACCCATTTGGTTTGACCACTGGGCTTGACTACTTGGTTCGACCACTTGGTTTGACCATTTGGTTCGAATACCATATTCGACTAACTCCTCTCGATTCATTAAAACCGATTAACTCATCTCGATTGACTAAATCAATTAACTCCTATCGATTAACTAAATCGATAAACTCCTTTTGATTAACTAAGTTTGATTTACTCGACTCGACTGACCAGGTTCGACTAACTTGACCAGCTTGACACGATTGGTTCGACTCGACCAGCTCGACTCGGTTGGTTTGACTCGACCATCTTGACTCGATTGGTTCGACTCGACCAGCTCGACTCGGTTGGTTTGACTCGACCATCTTGACTCGATTGGTTCGACTCAACCATTTGGGCTCGATTGGTTCGACTCGACCATTTCGACTCGGTTGGGTTCGACTAGCTTGACTAGTTTGGTTCGACTAGCTTGGTTTGACCACTTAACTAACATGATTCGAATATTTATATCCGACTAACTAACTTTTCCTTTATTTCTATTTATTTTAACTTCTATTTATTTCCTAAATAGATTTCCTTTTGTATAATCTATTTATTTTCCTAAATAGATTTTCCTTTATAACTCTAATTATTTAATCCCTAATTAAATATCCTTTATTCTATTTATTTAATCTAAAAGAATATTCCTTTATTTCATTTATTTATTTCTAAATAAAAATCCTTTTATAAAATCCTTCGATTTTATAAATAGATTCATTTTCAATATAAATATTGGAAATCCCCCTTTTTCTACATTTTCAGTGTTTTCTATTGTTTTTAAACAACCAACTGTCAATGATCAATATCATCCAAACATATACAATCAACAACAGATTATATATCACAGTATATATCACAATATACAAATAACAGTAAAATAAATGTTGAGGAATCCAGTCGGATTCCTCCAACCTGTTTCCCTGCATCCACCAATGTTAAACAACGTATACAACATCAATTGCATTTCTAATGAAATGCCCTGATAACAAAATCACCGTTTAATAACGATATATATATATATATATATATATATATCCATACTGTTTTCAATCAATTATTTAACAATCCAATCTACAGTCCAATTTAACAATACAACTTAACAGTCCAAATTAACAGTACATAACTAGCAGTCAAATACAGAAATAAAATACAATTTATAATAAAAATATAAATTGAGGAGAGTTAGTGAGTTTTTACTCACATTTGCAGTTCATCGCTAAAGAACGATAAACTGTTGTTTGATTTAAATCAAACAGTTTAATTCGCCGTAAATTCAAACGAGCTCCAATCCACTTCCAGTCAGTTACATTTGTGGAGCTCTCATCCATACGATCCCAATGGATCTTGTTTTTTCTGAATTTTGTTCACGTATGAATTTGTTATGATTTATACAAGTTATACACTATTTAAATTAAAATAAAAACCAAATTCCTACTTTATAATTGGGCTTACCACTTCTATTTGGCCCAACCCCAACGTAAATACCCAACCCGACCTCGTGTTCTTCTCTAAACCACCGAAAATCCCACTGCTCATACCAAATCATCAACGCTACTTTCAAATCCAATAACCTCCCTAACTACTCCATGAAATCTTCACATCAATAAGACCACTAAACTTCTCATTTCCAACTCTTCACTTCGGTACCCTCTCGTTCATCTCGTATTAGTGGTAGGACTCGCGACAGCAGCTGCTTTCGAGCATGTACAGTAGACCACCGAACAAAAGAGTCACGGAATTCTCCCATACTCTGCAAATTTGTGCGGTTTCCTCTGACAAACCCAAATCCACTATTTACAGTTTGCAACGATGCCTCGAATTCCAGTATTGTTCAACCCTAATCCCTACGGTAGAACGACGAGCTCCCAGACAGGCAGTCACACCCATAGAGATCCACAACAGATGAAGATAAATGCTTCTACAACTCAAAAGAATCATCCTTTGATTTTTTAGCATTTTTATTTGATCCCTTTTGATTTTTCTTTGATCTAAACTTTTACTGGAGGAATGAATAATTTGTGGCGGCTCAACATTCTTGCGTTGACTAGAAAATGAAAGTAATTTAGGGTTTAGGGTGAGATGATGTATTTACAGAAAAATATTAATATTTTTATATATTCATTTTTATTCAGTCGCTGCTTGTATATCTCTTCTAAAATTCACACAGTCACACATAATACCCAAAAATCATCAAACTAGACAAGCACCTATAGTTCGACATTACGGTCCCAACGAAACTGGTTTCGTCGAATTCCGACTCCGTTTTCTCACACAGCGTATTTTTAACTGTCGAAATACTGACTGTTTTTCACTCTAAAAATCCGTACGGCCACACAGTGACTCAAAAAATCACGAAACTGGAAATCTAACAACTATTTAAAATTGTGGATCCAACAAAATTAGTTTCGTCGAAATCCGACTTCGTTTGCAAAACCGGCTATTTTTAAAGCTCCGAATGACCCATTTAAATATATAAATATATTTAAATATTATTAAATTAAATATAAATAATTTTATATTATCGTATATCTTTACATATGATATCGTACAGCTCCAGAATATCATATCAGAATATACAGTTTGATATTTCAGATTTCAGATTATCTCAGTATTCAGTTCATATCGAAAATCATTTTATAACGTATATAAAGCGTCGCAAATTATAAAGGAATTCCACAGCGACTTTTCTGAAATTTGATTTGGACGTACATCAAAATCTACACGACGAAATCCCGATTTTTCTCTTCCACTAGAAAGATATACCCCACCAGCTCCACACGTTTCTTGTTTCACAGAAATCCGGCTTAAAACGAATCATGTACATTCAGTTGAAGTTCAAATCGCAAAATAGCGAACTGCCGCGTCGTTACGCACTCTATTTTAATTATATTAAAATTATACGTTCAAACTGTCGTCGATTGAATATATTCGTCAATATAATCCAAATCTAAGTTGAATTATATCTTTGGGATAACCCCATTCACAGAATATTTGTATTTCCAATATTTTTGATTATTTCGACATTATAATATATTTTATTATAATATAATTATAAATTAAATATTCAATATTATTTAATTCACGTTCTCGATATCGATAAATCGATATTTAAAAATTAAATAAATAAATTGTTCAACAGCTAAAATGCGGGTTACTACAATCTTCCCCCCTTAATAAAATTTCGTCCTCGAAATTGCTAAGCTAAGGGATGACCCTATCTTCTGGGTAAAAATTTATCTGTTTACCTCTTGTCTCCGGTTTCGACTGAACCAATTAATATCGACTAAAATATTAATTTATTCTGACTAACTAAATTTTCAAAAATTCTGAAAATTTTCTAACACCTTAACTTTTCGAAAATTTTTGCCAGCACCTCCTTTGTACTGGTCAATATCTCAAACTCCAACTCGCCTCTCTGGGCCTTCTTTAACCCAAAAGAAAATCAAACAGCCAAGCGGCTTGCCAATTCGGATCATAAATCTCATATCCATATATAATATAAACTGGTACCTTTTGTCGGGAATATCAACTCTATCACTTCCATATGCTATCAACTCAGCATATACCAGTGTTATTTCCATCAAATTTCAAATCAGTTCATATCCTCAAATCCAAATCGAATTTCATTCGAATCCCAATATCAAATTCCAAATTATTGACTTATCAATTTGGTTCCATTTCTAGATTATCTCTAATCCAATTCAGTTTCATTTAACTCAGTTCAAGTTAATATTTCAATTAATTTCTACTATCTTATTCTTTTTAACTTCATAGGTTAAATTTATATTCCAGAATTTAAATTCCTGGGTTTATTTCAAATCAATTTGAAATCATACTGCCAATTCAAAACCTTTGAATTTTTAAACACCTTGTTTTCACAAAACAATTCGAAAACAAAACCTTTGGTAGTAATACGTCACTTACAACTCGGAAATGAACACTGATGATGTCGCGATTCATCATCAGAATCTATTTTCCAGCTATCGAAGTGAGTTCAATACTATATCACATTTTCAGTTTGAAAAACGTTTTCAAAATCTCCCAGGAACTTAAAATTTCCTTATTTTAATTCCAATCTGATTTAAATTCAGATTTTTCTTCATTTTATTTTTTATACTTTACTTATATGATTCTGATTGGTTATATATAACCATTTCACATTTTATAATCTCATTCGATTATACTAACAACCAACACAACCAATTATACTATGTTAATTTCAAAACATACCATGTCGGTTCATCGTGTTCAAGTGTTTATAAAACTCTTACCGATACAGTGGATCAAACTGATCGACCAGAATTTATAAGCCACTCAACCAATAAAACTCCACAATATAAAATCATTTTATATTAAATAACAAATACGTTCACTCGTATATATACACTCAAACTCAGTCTAGGATATTACTAATCCCATCTCTACTGAATCACGCTACAGAGCCAAGGTAATAACTAAACCAATGCTCTGATACCAACTGTAGTGACCCGGATTTTGAGCGGCTTTGGTTATCGACGTAAGCTCGACGTCGATAACCAAAACATCGAAAAATCCTGGTAATTAATGAAAGAAATTAGAAGGTGAGAATAGATAAGATAGAACTTATAGAATAGAAGAAGAAGAAGAACATCATCATCAGAGTAAACACGAATCTCACAGCGGAACGAATAAAATATAACATAACATATCTTTGAAATAACATCAGTATATGTATACAATAACACTTATCAGAGTACAACACTTACAACAACAGCGGAAATAATAATAGCTATAGAATCCTGAAGCCTCCTGCTCCAAGCTCTCCAAGTGTATTTGTAAAATCCCGACTACTTGACTGCCGTACAAATTTAGGCACCCAAGAGTTTAGGGAAAACAACAAAATAAACTCCGGGTCAGTCATGGGACTGGTGTGAGTAAACTCAAATCATTTAAACAGGTATATGATATCTCATAAGACCACGCCGTGAATACGGAACGGGTTTTTCCCTTATGAGAATCCAAATAACTTTTCAAAGCAATATCATTCTGATATTATAGTAATGTCTAAGTACAAATATATATCAATCTAGCAGAAACGCTTGCATCTCACGTTACTACATATATAGTACACAATCAAAATCGCAAGCACGTATTGGATTATTGGATTTCCAACTATGACAAGGTATGGAACCACCTTCCGATCAGTGTACTCTAGGAACGATACACTGGAGTTCAACAAGAACATCTTGCAACTCAGCCACACATGACCGACCACTCATTTCGCTTGAGTGTATCGAATGTACATCACCAACGGTTGGGATCAGCAGTCGTTCCCGTATATATATATATGGGACAACATTGATAGATTTAAGAAACAAATGAATATTCACTAGATAGGTGATTATACACCCTACTTCAGTGCGACCGACTTAGCCATGCTGCCTGCTCGATTTCTGTCATTTACCGGTTGATGAGGCTAGAAGCTACTCTTTATCATTACATCAGATTCACTTCGAATGTTACATTGTCAGGTCCATCGAAAATCATTAATTGACGTCTACAACCATACATTACGTGTCAGCTAAAAGAAGTTTCCTTCTCCACTTCCACTCTTGGTACGGTTGAAGAAATCATTGTACGTGACCTTTCTGGAATTACTCTGTCAGACATCCATCTTCATTTACTTAAAATGTCACATCGTCATACCCGCCAAATCACAAATTGACTTATCCAAAAATAACATGGGTATACTGCTAAGAGAAACGAATTTCTCCGCCACCAAACGTGAATACGTTTGAACAGATCAACTTACGCAATCCATTGGATATACTCTGTCAGACCTTCGTCCATACAAGTTGTCCTGGGACTGGACAAACCGAAGACACTATTCTGTAAACAGGATAGCCCTTGCATTTTACTCCGTCTTCAATTATCTTTGGCATATATGATTCACGACGATTATGCCAATACAGAGTGGTTCTTTGGATAATAATCCAACCGGTCTCTCCATATTAACAACGTTAAAATGGTCAAAACTTCGATAGTCGGTGAGTTAACTATCAAAGAAAAACAAGTGTGCAAACAACGATATTATTTCCAAATGGAAATTATATCGAACAAACATCATTTAACATAAATCTCTTTAGTTCATTTATTTACTTATCTCATGTTTCCCTATATTCTAAATTCTTATTTTTCTTTCATCAGAAAACATTTCTGATTCTCGTTTGGAAAACATTTCCAAAACTCCTTTACGATCAAACCTTACCATTTCTTAGTTAAGAAGGAAGTCACTCAAGTTGGGGTATAATTACCTCTCAGACCTTAACTGAACAACGTTATAACTTCGAAATGGTCAAAGTTTGTCTTTTTTAATCTTTAACAACTTCTTTACGCCTTTCTCGGATTCAATTTTACTAGTCCACTTCTATATTTAAAACATTGGTTATAACGACAACGTTATAATCCCTACTTTCGAATTATCTAACTTTAATTATAACTTCTATTCTTATTAGTGAATAATTAACCTAACACTTATTTATTTATAAATAAATAAATCTCTATTTAAACACTGGAAAGTATAAGTACTTTCCCGAATTCGATATAATCAAATTTGTCGATTAACTCTCTTCGAGAAATCTCTATTTGATTAACTTTTCTTCGAATAACCTATATTCGACTAACTCCTTCTCGAATAAACGATATTCGATAATCTCTCTTCGAATAACTAATATTCGATGACTCTTCCTTTTCAAATATCTTATATTTGAAAATCTCACTTCGATTAAACTAAAATCGATAACTCCCTTCGATGAAACTAACATCGATAACTCCTTTCGATGAAACTAACATCGATTTATTTTTCGGTTTAACTAATCGATAACTCCCTTCAATTAACTTTAACTTGACGTACTTAACTCGATTAACTTGACTAACTTAACTCGATTAACTTGACTAACTTGGTTCGACCGACCAGGTTTGACTAACCTGACCCATTTGGTTTGACTGACCAGGTTTGGCTAATCTGACCCATTTGGTTTTACTGACCATGTTTGGCTAACCTGACCCATTTGGTTTGACCACTGGGCTTGACTACTTGGTTCGACCACTTGGTTTGACCATTTGGTTCGAATACCATATTCGACTAACTCCTCTCGATTCATTAAAACCGATTAACTCATCTCGATTGACTAAATCAATTAACTCCTATCGATTAACTAAATCGATAAACTCCTTTTGATTAACTAAGTTTGATTTACTCGACTCGACTGACCAGGTTCGACTAACTTGACCAGCTTGACTCGATTGGTTCGACTCGACCAGCTCGACTCGGTTGGTTTGACTCGACCATCTTGACTCGATTGGTTCGACTCGACCAGCTCGACTCGGTTGGTTTGACTCGACCATCTTGACTCGATTGGTTCGACTCGACCATTTGGGCTCGATTGGTTCGACTCGACCATTTCGACTCGGTTGGGTTCGACTAGCTTGACTAGTTTGGTTCGACTAGCTTGGTTTGACCACTTAACTAACTTGATTCGAATATTTATATCCGACTAACTAACTTTTTCTTTATTTCTATTTATTTTAACTTCTATTTATTTCCTAAATAGATTTCCTTTTGTATAATCTATTTATTTTCCTAAATAGATTTTCCTTTATAACTCTAATTATTTAATCCCTAATTAAATATCCTTTATTCTGTTTATTTAATCTAAAAGAATATTCCTTTATTTCATTTATTTATTTCTAAATAAAAATCCTTTTATAAAATCCTTCGATTTTATAAATAGATTCATTTTCAATATAAATATTGGAAATCCCCCTTTTTCTACATTTTCAGTGTTTTCTATTGTTTTTAAACAACCAACTGTCAATGATCAATATCATCCAAACATATACAATCAACAACATATTATATATCACAGTATATATCACAATATACAAATAACAGTAAAATAAATGTTGAGGAATCCAGTCAGATTCCTCCAACCTGTTTCCCTGCATCCACCGATGTTAAACAACGTATACAACATCACTTGCATTTCTAATGAAATACCCTGATAACAAAATCACCGTTTAATAACGTTATATATATATATAGATATATATATATATATCCATACTGTTTTCAATCAATTATTTAATAGTCCAATCTACAGTCCAATTTAACAATACAACTTAACAGTCCAAATTAACAGTACATAACTAGCAGTCAAATACAGAAATAAAATACAATTTGTATTACAAATATATATTGAGGAGAGTTAGTGAGTTTTTACTCACATTTGCAGTTCATCGCTAAAGAACGATAAACTGTTGTTTGATTTAAATCAAACAGTTTAATTCGCCGTAAATTCAAACGAGCTCCAATCCACTTCCAGTCAGTTCCATTTGTGGAGCTCTCATCCATACGATCACAATGGATCTTGTTTTTTCTGAATTTCGTTCACGTATGAATTTGTTATGATTTATACAAGTTATACACTATTTAAATTAAAATAAAAACCAAATTCCTACTTTATAATTGGGCTTACCACTTCTATTTGGCCCAACCCCAACGTAAATACCCAACCCGACCTCGTGTTCTCCAAACCACCGAAAATCCCACTGCTCATACCAAATCATCAACGCTACTTTCAAATCCAATAACCTCCCTAACTACTCCATGAAATCTTCACATCAATAAGACCGCTAAACTTCTCATTTCCAACTCTTCACTTCGGTGCCCTCTCGTTCATCTCGTATCAGTGATAGGACTCGCGACAGCAGCTGCTTTCGAGCATGTACAGTAGACCACCGAACAAAAGAGTCACGGAATTCTCCCATACTCTGCAAATTTGTGCGGTTTCCTCTGACAAACCCAAATCCACTATTTACAGTTTGCAACGATGCCTCAAATTCCAGTATTGTTCAACCCTAATCCCTACGGTAGAACGACGAGCTCCCAGACAGGCAGTCGCACCCTTAGAGATCCACAACTGATGAAGATAAATGCTTCTACAACTCAAAAGAATCATCCTTTGATTTTTTAGCATTTTTATTTGATCCCTTTTGATTTTTCTTTGATCTAAACTTTTACTGGAGGAATGAATAATTTGTGGCGGTCAACATTCTTGCGTTGACTTGAAAATGAAAGTAATTTAGGGTTTAGGGTGAGATGATGTATTTATAGAAAAATATTAATATTTTTATATATTCATTTTTATTCAGTCGCTGCTTGTATATCTCTTCTAAAATTCACACAGTCACACATAATACCCAAAAATCATCAAACTGGATAAGCACCTACAGTTAGACATTACGGTCCCAACGAAACTGGTTTCGTCGAATTCCGACTCCGTTTGCTCACACAGCGTATTTTTAACTATCGAAATACTGACTGTTTTTCACTCTAAAAATCCATATGGCCACACAGTGACTCAAAAAATCACGAAACTGGAAATCTAACAACTATTTGAAATTGCGGATCCAACAAAATTAGTTTCGTCGAAATCCGACTTCGTTTGCAAAACCGGCTATTTTTAAAGCTCTGAATAACCCATTTAAATATATAAATATATTTAAATATTATTAAATTAAATATAAATAATTTTATATTATCGTATATCTTTACATATGATATCGTACAGCTCCAGAATATCATATCAGAATATACAGTTTGATATTTCAGATTTCAGATTATCTCAGTATTCAGTTCATATCGAAAATCCTTTTATAACGTATATAAAGCGTCGCAAATTATAAAGGAATTCCACAGCGACTTTTCTGAAATTTGATTTGGACGTACATCAAAATCTACACGACGAAATCCCGATTTCTCTTCCACTAGAAAGATATACCCCACCAGCTCCACACGTTTCTTGTTTCACAGAAATCCGGCTTAAAACGAATCATGTACATTCAGTTGAAGTTCAAATCGCCAAATAGCGAACTGCCGCGTCGTTACGCACTCTATTTTAATTATATTAAAATTATACGTTCAAACTGTCGTCGATTGAATATATTCGTCAATATAATCCAACTCTAAGTTGAATTATATCTTTGGGATGACCCCATTCACAGAATATTTGTATTTCCAATATTTTTGATTATTTCGACATTATAATATATTTTATTATAATATAATTATAAATTAAATATTCAATATTATTTAATTCACGTTCTCGATATCGATAAATCGATATTTAAAAATTAAATAAATAAATTGTTCAACAGCTAAAATGCGGGTTACTACAGTGATAGATGTCCAACACCTAAACTTGCATAGGCAAAAACTACAACTTGCATAAAGCTACACATGTCATGGATCTAAAGGTGTCAACTTGTTTAGTAAAATGTCATAATTTACATAATATGATCATAATCCAAATTCATGTATAAACTTGCATATGTGGTTTATGCAACATAATGATGGTGTAAACTAGCATCTAACCCATAGAACTCACACATGTTATAACCTAATTTTAGAACTTAATAGATGTCATGGGATATGTGAGATTATACATACTAATCAATCTAAACTTGCATAGGTACATGTGATTTATCATGTGAATCATCATAGCCCAAACATATATATAATCAACATCATGATTTGATCAAGCATAAGCTAACTATAACATAAATAATAACATCATGACTTTGTAACATCGCAACTTAGCATAGAAACTTTCAAATATATAACATCATCATCACCACATAACATAGGATTTACAACATACGTGATAGCATAAGATTTCCAACATATATAATCAATAATTCACATCATCCTCTTATAATCCATATCACAACTTAATCTAATTAGTTTGCTAATAATCTTATTAAAATCACCATACTCACAATTAGAAAAGAAAGAGAGTCTTGATTTGCTTTAGAGTTGAGTAGAATTAGAGTTTTGATTAGCTTTCTTCCTTCTTAGTTGGCGGCGGCTACACCGAGTTCCATGGCGATGGCATGACGGCGGCTATTCTATTTTTCATGTGATTTTAGAGTGAGAGACTACCTAGGTATATATAGAGTTTAGGATTTATTTAGACCGTCAGATCAACTCAGAACTAGCATGAACCGTTAAATTAGCCAACTCAGCCCTAAAGACACATCAGCAGCTCAAAATTGGGCTCTGCCAAAACCTGGCCGACTGGACCAGGTCGACACCCAAGTCGACTGCGTAGTCGACCTGGTCCTGGGGGTGTCGACTGCCCAGTCGACTCCCCAGTCGACCTAGGTGCTGGGCGGGAAATTTCCCGCTTGGCCTGTTTGACTTCCAATTTTGAATTTTGAATTTTCTGAAATTTCCGATGGCCATATCTCCTTCATACGAAGTCCAAATCACGCAAACTCGGACTATATTTCAACCAGAATTCCGAGATGGCGCAACTCGTTTCCCACGATTCTCACGTCTGAGATTAATTATTCTTTAATTTGTGAATATTAATATTAACAGAATTACGGGGTGTTACACAAATTATCGTTTTTCATATTAATATCGCTAACATGTTAATAACAATATTTTAATCTATCCTACATACAATAAAAATGTAAAAATTTATTATTACCATATTTTTATTTCAGAAAATGAATTTTTTTAATCATTCCTATATACACAATATAAATGTAATTTTTATTGTTAACATATTTTTATTTCAAACAATGAATATTTTACATACGCAATAAAAATGCAATTTTTTTTATTGTTAACATATTTTTATTTCAAACAATGATCATTTTAAATACACAACAAAAATGTAATTTTTAATGTTAACATATTTTTATTTCAAACGATGATTATTTTACATACACAACAAAAATGTAATTTTTTTTATTGCTAACATATTTTTATTTCAAACAATGATCATTTTACATACACAGTAAAAATGCAGTTTTTATTGCTCAAACAATTTTATTTCATAACATGAATATTTTACATATTTTATACATACAATAAAAATGTGATTTTTATTGTTCAAACAATTTTGTTTCAAAACATGAATATTTTACATATTTCATACATACAATAAAAATGCGATTTTTATTATTCAAACAATTTTATTTCCAAAATATGAATATTTTACATATTTCATACATACAATAAAAATGTGATTTTTATTATTCAAACAATTTTATTTTAAAACATGAATATTTTACATGTTTCACACATACAACAAAAATGTGATTTTTATTGTTCAGCAATTTCATTTCAAAACATGAATATTTTACATATTTCATACATACAATAAAAATGTAATTTTTATTGTTCGAACAATTTTATTTCAAAACATGAATATTTTACATATTTAAATACAATAAAAATGTGATTTTTATTGTTCAAACAATTTTATTTCAAAACATGAATATTTCACATATTTCATACATACAATAAAAATTTGGTTTTTATTGTTCAAACAATTTTTTCAAAACATGAATATTTTACATATTTCATACATACAATAAAAATGTGATTTTTATTATTTAAACAATTTTATTTCAAAACATGAATATTTTACATGTTTTATACATACAATAAAAATGTGATTTTTATTGTTCAAACAATTTTATTTCGAAACATGAATATTTTACAACACATGAATATTTCAAAAAAATTCAGCATTATAACGGCAGGGTAATTAACACCGGCACCG
This sequence comes from Allium sativum, assembly GCA_030737875.1. Classification (NCBI taxonomy): domain Eukaryota; kingdom Viridiplantae; phylum Streptophyta; class Magnoliopsida; order Asparagales; family Amaryllidaceae; genus Allium; species Allium sativum. The sequence continues at coordinate 275,555,604 of CM060925.1, forward strand.
TGGCCAACAAGGCTCCTCTTCTATCCTAGGCCTCGCGGCGATACAAGGGTATCATTTTCATAATTTCCATAATACAATTCATTTTCACAACACAATTAATTTACCACAAACACAGCCAACTTTTTTTGCAACCACAATCAATTTCTACCACATAATACTATCAAACAAATCGTCCGTGGTCTGTTGACGATGGTGTCAGGAGCTACTAAACTCTGTCCGCAACCAAATATAATTTTATTCATTTATTTTTGAATTCAAAAATCTCATCTTGGTTTTGACTTCGCCTAAAATTGTAGCAAGCTCCAAAATTTCTCCGGTCTCTTCTAGAATGTAGAAGACGTTGTCACGATCACAATGCTTCCTGTTTCATCGGATTTTGACTCCGTATCAAAAAGATATGATTTTGCAAAGGTTTACAACATTTTTAATGTGTTTCAAAATAAAGAAAATAAATCACCTTTCTTCTTAAACTACTGCCGTCGGTTTTTGAATAGCTCCAACTAGGGTTTCGAATCTTGCTCAAAATCGGAGATGAGGGGCGACGATCAAGGTTTTCCATGGCCTTGGCCTTCGCGTCAGCTCTCCGGCGAGGTGGTTCTCGTCGAACTCGAGCGGCTGCTGGTGGCTCAATTCTCGGCGACACGGTGGATCTTAAGGAGCTCGATTCGAGCAATTCAAACAACTCCTAACAAATTCCACCGTTGGATGTAGAGATTAGACTATTCTCTACAATTTCCTCTTAAGAACTCTCTTGAATGGATTCACGGTTTGGAAGATCAGAGGGGATTTGCACTGGAAGTGTTTTCAATGTTATTTTCTAAAGGCGGCGGATTTTTTGTGAATGAGGGTTTAGGAATAAATCTGATTGGCCAACCTTTTATATTTAATTTATTTTAATTCTTAAATTCCTAAAGGCCCGTTAATCCATACGAACTCCAAATCAAACCTAATAACTGTCGCCCCCTGCTAAATACCCCCTTTCCGGACATAATGGAATATGTTTTGTAAGCCCATTCGACTGTTTCTGTCAGTTTTTCTTTAAATTAAAATATATAACATTCAATATTGAATTTAAACGTACATTTTAATTTATCAAAGCCACATACTAATTCCAAAAATTCCTAAAAAATAAATCTAGCTATGCTTTGATGATATGGTCCTAACAAAATTAATTTCATCAAATTTGGAGACCGTTTGAAAAATGGTCTTTTTAATGGTTGATCCAATTCAACAGAAATTACCAAACGCGTTTTAATTTACCACGCTCACATGTTATTCCAAAAATTATGTAATTTTAAAGCTAGCAATAACTTGACATTCCGGATCCAACCAAAGTGGTTTCCTCGAAAACGGAGGTCGTTTGCAAAATGGATATTTTTAAGGGCTATATATTATATTAAATTCCATAGCGATTATTTACTGAAATCTGATTTATTTTGAATTCTGTATGTTCATTTGAAATTTGAAATCCAAATTTTAAACTACTGCTCCATTTTAGGCTCGTTTTATAATTAATATATATATATACGTTCTAATTTCGATTTAAATAAATTTTAAATTGTTATTATTAAAAAAAATCATTTTAAATATTCAAAATTCATTAAATTAGCTAAAATAAAATTTTTAAATTGGTTCTGATTTTCTGGGTTGTTACAAAGGGATTGGCTGTAAAAGATACCATATGATAGTAAACCGTATGATAGTAAACCCAAATGGTTGAATTAATTATATAAAATAATATATATATATGAAATAATAAAACGTATCAATTATGTTGAATATCAATGAAAAATGTAACCATTAGGGTATAATCGATTGTATGTAATAATTTATATATAGTAAGTTAAAATGTTTTGAAATAAACATTGAATGCTATTAATCGACTTAGGTCGATAACCAGTTTATAACCAGAAAACGAATTGCAAACTCAAATTAACGACAAGTAAATAAATTATCAGAATGGGAATATAATAAATCTGTTTCCCTTAAGTATCACGTGACCCTAAAAGATATTAACGTTAATTGTTTCGAAGAGTCCGGAATATATATTCCACTTCAATTCAATTGTTACGAGTCAGAGATTATTGAAGAAAATCAAAGGAGGAGTTTTACAAGGGTTGTTCTGTCAATTCTAGGTAGAAATTGCCTAAGATGGATTTATGGAATAGTGACTTCGGTTTGTTCAATTCCAGAACAACTTGTATGGACGAGTGTCTGATCGAGTGTATCTAACCGATCACGCACGTTGATCTCTTCAAACTTAATTACATTTGGTAGCGGAGAAATTCATTTCTCTTAGCTTTGTACCCATAATTTATTTTTGGAGAAGTCAATTAGTGATTGGTGAATTTTGATGATGTGACATTCAAAGAAAATTAAGATCTGATATGTCTAAAGGTAAGTAAAGCCTCAAGCTTCACAACCAAGAAATGACAAAAATCATGCAGGCAACATGGCTAAGTGGTTCACTCCCAATTAGGGTGTATTGTCACCATCTAGAGAATATTCATTTTTTGTATCTCCGCGGACTATGGTGGCTGCAGCCATAAGGTAATAATATATTCGATACACTCAAGAAATGAGTGGTCGGTCATGTGTGGCCAGATTACAAGATGTTCTTGTTGAATCTAGTGTATTCGCATCTAGAGATACATTATCGGAAGGTAGTTCAATACCTTGTCATAATTGGAAATCCATTATCTATAAGTGCGAAGCCATTTTTTTGTATACTATGTAGGAGAACGTGAGATGCAAACATTCTTCTAGATTCTAAATTATTTGTGGAAAACCCTAGACATTATCATAATATCTTATTTAAATATACAAACGAATTTGGTTCTCATAAGGTAAAACCCCATTCCGTACTTACGGTGTGGTTTTATGAGATACTTTTTATATTTTTACTTGATTTAAATCGTTTACTCAAACCAATCCTTTGACTGACCCGGAGTTCATTTTTGTGTGTTTTCCCTAAACTCTTGGGTACTCATAACACCTGTTATGAGTAGACAAGTGAACCAGGTATTGGATAACTTTTGGAATTACTAGATGGGATGGTTTCTGCAAGGTGGTCTATATATTATATCTATAAAGTTCGCAAGTCAGTTATTAGTATCTATGTATAATTATGAAGTTCATAAGTTGGAATGGGCATATATCCATGTATATGATGTACTGTACTTTGATGTATTATGACTCTAATGTATCGTGTTATGTGATACTATATTCTTTTCAAGTTCCACTGTGAGATTCTGGTGTTTTTCTTTAGTTCTATCTTTTTCTATTCTTATTCTTAAATATTGGCCCGACTTCCGAGGTGTTCGAAAGTTTGGTCGTTACAGCTTGTATTAGAGCGTAGGTTGAGCGAATACCTAGGCGTTGGTGGGTGTTACTTGTTAGAGATAAGGACAATAGTACCCTAGAATGATTTGAGTGTATATATATGAGAGCGCGTATTTGTTACTTGTTATAAAAACTATTTTGTATGTTATTGGTTGGTTTAGCAAGTTATTTATGAATTCTGGACAATCCAGAATGTATAACTGCATAGATAGTTATTTCTAAGCACTTGAGCAAAGCAATTCAACATAATTTTAAAGTGGGTAAATGAAATAATTTTACCTATATTTTTATTTTGATATAAAAAGAATTTTTTCTCTAAAATTATTATTATATGAATAAGTTGATTGTTATTGTTATAATCAAATGAGAATACAAAATTGGAATATTTATGTATAAATAAATATAATTTGTATATGAATGAAATACATACAAATGAGATGAATTAAGGTTGGATTCAAACCATATTTTGGAATTTAAAATCCTGGGTGTTTGGAAACATATTTTTCTAAATAAATATTAAGCAATATGGTACTACTTTGAAAATTTTGGATAAAAACCATTTTCGAATGGATTTAAAAAGTGATAAAGCACTGAACTCGTTTTAGTTGATTGAAAATAATTCTTATGATAACTACAGCATCATCAGTATTCATTTTCGAGTTTCTAAGTGACAAATTGCTACCTTAGAAAGAATTTATGATGAAAAGTTGTTTAAAAGAAAACAAGTTGGTTTGAAAATTCAAATATTTTGAATTTGAGATTGTTATAAATATATGTATATATTTTTGCGATTTCTAAAGAATTTGAAATGAAAACTGAGGGATTTGAATTCTGGAAATAATTTTTTACTAAAGCAATTTAAATGGAAGAAGTTCTGGAAGTTACTTTACTCTTTTTAATAAAAGGAGTTAAATTAATTTGGGTCAGCCTAAGAATTGGTTGAATAAATTTGGATTAAATTAGAATAATACCTAATCATATTAATATAGGAATTAAGTTAAAATTAAAATTTGATATTTCCACTAAATTAAGTCCAGACTTAACTAGATGTGAATTCATGGGAACTAAACAAGTCGATTTTTGAAATAGAATCATATTTTTAAGTTTCGAAATGAAGATAACTAATTTAGGAATTAATTAGTTAAGGGGGATTATGGATAAAACTTAACGTGGTTAAGTGAATTGATCTAATGAGCTGAATATGGATTCGAGTTTAAAAGAGAATTTGAGGAAAAATATATATGTTTGAACATGATTGATTCGAATCAATGAAGGAAATAAGATTTGGAATTTATTTTCCAAATATAATCAAGGATATTTTGGAGTAATGTGGGTTGATCAATTAAAATATGGAGTTAAGAATTGAAACCTAACTCGAGATTGGTTAAGTTGAATGATTTTCCGGGTATCGATCTGATGTTGATTTCGGTCTTTGGGGTTAATACTTATAAGGTTATTCGCTTATCGATTTACGGTCAGGAACTGATGGATGTTGAGGAATGGTAATGCAAAGATGGAAATGTTTTCCAATCATAGTGATTGATATTTCTAGTTGTAGAAATGACTGTGATAAATAATAAATTAATGATGTGTGTTACAACTCTAATTATAACCGGAATCTACTCATTAATCTTTAATTTCGGGGACGAAATTATTTTAAGGGGGTAGATTGCAATGTCCCGGATTATTATTGACTTTGTTAATCGATAATTTTTTATTATATCAGAAAATTAAATTAAATTAATTAGAGTTAATACTTTGTCGAAATTCAAATTAATCTTTCTAATCCTTTGTATATATATGTATATTTATGTGAAAGTATATATATATATATATATATATATTAGTTTGTTATAAAGATATTTAATCTATGTATATGTAAAAATAAAAAGTAAACAATGTTTTAATTATTTTTTTACATTTTTATTTAGATTTTTAGCTTATGTGAAATCAATATTTATACATAAAACATTTCATAGCTTCAAATATAAGAAACATCGGGACATATGAAGGGGTTAAACCTGTTTTATTCAAGATTTTTCACCATTTTATAAATGTCTTTTGTGTTCTTTACTAGTAGGTTATAAAATCTAAGAGTACTTAGAAATCAATAGCTTAAAGACATGTAAATCTGGTATACCCTTTTGACATGAGCTATACAGTATGTAGGTACCGAACTATATATCTTTAGCCTTAACTAAATCACAGGAAATCAAATTGCAACTTTTTTCAAGATACAAAATAGAGAAGACATGTGCTTTGTACATATGCTTAAGGACAAAGCATGACCTGTAAAGTTAATTCATACATGCCTACGCAAGGTTCAAACTGTAGGAAAATTCATGAAATCTTTAAATGTATGCTATTTTCAATTAGTAAGAGTACATAGGCTTTTTAAAGCTTGAAAGCAAAGTACACATTATATATAGAGCTGTACATATGAAACAACTATATGATGGTTATGAGAAAGGATATTGATAAAAAACAACTAGCTACAACACCTAGAGACGACCATGGTTTCAAATCATAGATATAGATAGCTTGTTACTTAAGGACCAAGCACTAATTTTTAAATTAATTCTTGCATGTGCTTTGTATAATTCATTTCGATCAAGCCATGTGTTACCTGAAGAAGGGAATTAAGTCATGGATTGCAATAACAATGACTCCTCTTTCCAATCAATACACACACAACTAAAACTAGATTTAGTTACCTATGTCTATTCCACCCACAAGCAAATTAAAGCCTCATTATTTTGTCCATTTTTCCACCTATAAATAACATACCCATACACACACATTTTCACATACAATATCACTCGAACCATGCTGCCGCAAAATTGAAGAAATCTAACTTTAAACAGCGGATAGAGACAAGGGATAAAAGTGAGTAAACACTCAATGTATTTACATTTTTATTTCTCCATGATCATTGATGCTTATATATATATATATGCATGTACGTGTACATGAATAAGTTAAACCTGTTTCAAACCAAATAATTGATGGTATTAGATTAAAACACTGTGATTCTTTTTGTTGCTTAACTACTATGTGCAATACTAGTAAACCCTTCCAATACTTCAAAAATCATTATCTCGATTTCTGTTAGATATTAGGCTCTGATTACTTCATGATAAATGTTCATCAAGATCACTAATACATGTTAAAAATAACCCCATGTGTAATGAACCTTGTATGTATGGTTCATAATATATACAGCAAGAAGAAGTAAAAAACATGATTTTTCAACCATTATGAAATCAAGTTTCATGAATGCAAATCAACTCGTATGCTCAAATCATGAACTTAGGAAGAAATAGCATGATTTTAAACTTCCGGGTTAAGGAGATTTTTGAGTTAATATGAAAATAAGAAATGTTGATGTCAAAAGTTGGTCACAAATGACATTTAACCCCCAATCATGCATGGAACACACGAATATTAGTTACAGAATACGGCAAAGCAAATAAAAGGAGAGAACACACAAATTTTTTATAGTACTTCAGCAAGAGATAATGCCTACGTCCATTTTATATATATATTGATTTCCTTTTTTAGTACAAGTACAATTCCTTTTCTATTTGGAGAAAGAGGGAGAATTGGTTATTTTTACAGTTAGCCGTGGAAGCTGTGCTTGAGAAGTCCTTCTGTAGAGAGATCTTAAGTCCGAAAAGAAGAAGTTGGAAATCTCAAAAAAGTTCCGAAGAGAAGTTGGCCTCAGAAAAGTCCCTTTCTTCTTCGAGCATGGAGGTATTTATAGATGGAGAAGTGGGCTGATGGAGGAACAACGTGGCATGCTATTTCTATGGGGCTTAGACACGTGGAGCTCGACCATTGGATGCAATTGCGGTGGTGGGACCTGGTCTACGTTGATTAATAGTGTCTTAGTAAATTATGGTATATGTGGTGCTCGAGACGAGGTGTATCAAAAGTAGAGCTTTGTTCGGAAGTGTTTTGACCGCCTTTATTGCCTTGGGAATCGGGCTTATCAACGAATGATTCATCCAGATATTCCCACGTAGAACTGGTGATATCTGGCTGATCCGACCTTCAAGGGATCGAATGACTCAGTCAGTCAGGGTGAGCGATAATTCCAGAACTAAATTAAGTGTCTATGTGAGGGGGCTTGGGTTTGGACTAACTCTTGCTCGGGTTTTCCAGAACGAGCGCGATTTGGACTGTTCGATCGGTTGATGCTGAATAGTGAGTTTCTGGTCGTTGGGCTTTGATCCGTTGAGCCATTGCAGCTTTTGCCAAAAAATAGGTCAACACTTTACCCCTCAGAATGCATCCTGCTTGGTAAAGGAGGCGTGTTCTGAATAATACATCGGAGCTCAATGCACGAGCTACTATAGTTACGCCGAACTATATTGAGGCCAGAGATCTGATAGCCCCGATGGTTGTATTAAGGCAAGAAAACCAATAACCGGTGTAGGTCGTATTAAGGCCGGAAATCCGACAACCATCAAAGACCATATTAAGGTCGAGAACTGCGATATTCAGTACCTGTAAAAACTGGGATACCATCCTTGGTTTAAAGGTGGCTTTGGGAGAGTATTATCTACACTCGGCTTAAAGAGTTGGCGAGTAGTAATTACACTTGGTTTAGAGGGGCAACGAGTATTAACCATACTCGGCTTATAGAGGCGGCGAGTATTAACCATATTTCGCTTACACAGGTGGCGAGTATTAACCATACTTGGCTTATGGAGGTGGCGAGTATTAACCATACTCGGCTTACAGGGGTGGCGAGTATTAACCATACTCGGCTTACAGAGGTGGCGAGTATTAACCATACATAGCTTTTGGCAAGTGTTAATCGTACTCGACTTATATAATTTTATCTGCGCTCAGCTAATGGAATGCGACATTTTGTAAAGTTTTAGCGAGTGGAAAGTGCACTCGGCTTAAAGAAGAGGCGAGTGTAATCCATACTCGGCTTAAAGAAGTCTAGTCATACCCGGCACATGGAGTATGTTTAGATATAGTGGTAGACTTTTATCGCACCTCACAGATGGTGGCTTAGTGCTGACCATATTCGGGTGGGCGAGCATCGGTCAAGCTCGGCTTAAATCATTCAAACATAGTCCATGTTTGCAAGAGAAAGTTAATTGATGCTAAGGAGCTATTACAAAGAAACAAAAATGAATTCTAAATGGGCGATAACTAAATCCAGAGCATGTCTAGGAGCTATATCCTAATGTCTAGGAGCTATATCCTAATCCCATGTGTATGTACTTCATTAGACCCATTTTATTGAAAGAATCCAGAGTACATTCGAAAAAAGAAAAAAAAAAGAATCTTATTAATTGATAATAATGTCGCAAGTGCTGGGCTCAGGGTCCTTTCCATCTCTAGGGGCTCGATGATCGACCTTAGGAGCTTGGACAGAGGATTGTGGCGGCATGGCCGATGCGGGCTTCTTGATGTATCCGAGTAGTTCTCCTCGTCTGACCCTATCCTTGATGAGATCGCCTAAGTACTTGCATTCACTGGTGTTGTGACCGATAATGTTGTGAAACATGTAGTGTTTTCCAGAGTCGAGCTCTTTTTGGGTTAGCTCCCTTCGAGGCGATTTTGGAAAAGGCAGGGATCCTCGTATGTTAAGGTAAATGTCTAGCAAGGAAGAATTAAGCTCGGTGTACTGGTCGTACTTATCCCCTCTCCAGGGGTTGAACGTTGCTTCATTCTTTTCCAAAGCCTTTCCTATTCCTTTATTCTGGCGATTGGTGTTGGATGGACCTCCATCTTTGGCGGTAAGGACCTCGAGGCTCTCCATCTCAATGCTGGCGTATTCTTGTCGGAGGAATCACTCGGCCTCGGCATAAAAGTCTTTAATGTCCTTAGGCGGATCTCTGGTTAAAGTCATCCAGAATTATGATCGGTTCTGAACTCCTGCAATGGCGGCCGTAAGCACCATCGATGGCTCCGGTCGATCCATTGATGCTACGGCCACGTTGAATCTTACTTGGAAGGACCAGAGGGTTTCACCGAGTCGTTGCTTGATGGAGGTCAGGAGAATGACACTCTTCGGTCGGGTGATATGGACTCTGAACTGTTCGATGAAGTGGGTGACTAGCATGTTCCAGCTCCTGATCGACTCCGTTGTTAGCTTCTGAAACCAAATGCTGACTATATTTGTAAGGAAGAGTGGGAAGAGCTTAGCCATGACGTTGTTGATGAAGAGAGCACTTCCATATGGCAATATATCGTATTAGATGGATGGTTGGATCGGTTCAACCATTGTAGGGCTCAATGGCTGAGAACTTGAAGTCTAGTGGATTGCAGGAGTTTATAATCTCCTTGGTGAAGGGACTGCGGTGGATATCATATATATTCTTTTGAGAAGACGTTCCCCGAGTGAAGCGCCTGATGATGCTTGCAAGCTGGCTTCCATCTTCGAGGAGTCGTTGCCATGAATCTGGCTCAGCATTTGGAAGAACTACAGTACAAGGATCCACAGAAAGCATGCTCGAAAAGGGATCCACTGCTTTGGTCGACCTTCGAGAGTTGAGTGAAGGTGAGGGGGAGGTTGAGTCCGTGCAGTTGGTTCTGGAGAAAATGGCGCCTCTTGAACCTGACGAGAATTGGTCCGAGCCGTGCCTACATTGGAGGGGCCCTGCTGGTCCAGCATAGCATGTTATGTTCGAGGCTCTGCGTTGCCCATATTTGGGGAAATGTTAGGAGGGTTTACAATGGCGTTTTCATCCGCTGCAGTGGTAACCGGTATGGTAGAGTAGAGTGGTCTCCCTGGTTCGAAGGGAAGACTCTACCCGCTCTTCGTTGGAGGGGAAGGGTCTTTAGACGATTCTGCGGTAAGATGCTGGGTTGTGATGGAAATGCCAATCATCCTAGTTGATCCTGTAGTTGTTCGGTCGGTCCAAGGAGTTGAGTTGTTCCTTGGAGTGGAGGCAAGGTGGTCGACTGACCTAGATCTTGATCGTGGGCCTACTATGAATCTACAACTGCGCTGGTCGCTGGAAGTGACACTCCTGCCGGTGATCAGGCTGGAAGTGAAGCCAAGCCAGGAGGAAGTAAATGTGTGGCATGATCTATGGCCAGTAGTTTTGCAGACCAAAGATCAGTTATTGCCCCAGCCCCGGTTGGTGGAGGAATTGAAGTTGAAGCGTTAAGTCCCATCTCCACCCTGCAAATAAGGCGATCCATCAACTGTTGTTGTCGTTCGAGGAGTTTACCCTAAGAAGTCATCTGTTCCTTGAACTCGGCCAGGATCTTATCCATGCTATCCCTGGTGAGATATAGGGACATATCTTCATGAGATAAGGCTTCCAGACTTGCCTCTGTAGCGGTTGCCTCGACTGCATCAACGTTCCTGGGTCGAGAAAAAGCTGCATCTTTCTTTCGCTTATTTGCCATGCTCGGCGAGGTAATTACCGAAGATCGTAGGGTGTGTCTTGGTGGCAGCAGAGCGGCTCTCGCTCTCCCACCCGGCTCTCCAAAGTGTTGACATCAAAAGTGGGTCATAAGTGACAGTCAACCCCTAATCGTGCATGGAACACGCGAATATTATTTATAGAATACGGTAAAGCAAATAAAAAGAGAGAAGACAAAGAATTTTTATAGTGGTTCTGCAAGAGATAGCGCCTATGTCCACTTTATATATATTGATTTCCTTTTAGTGTATAAGTACAGTTCTTTTTCTATTTGGAGAAAGAGGGAGAATTGGCTTTTTTTAGAGTTAGCCGTGGAAGTTGTGCTTGAGAATTCCTTTTGTAGAGAGATCTTAAGTCTGGAAAGAAGAAGCTGGTAATCTAAAAGAATTTCCCAAGAGTAGTTGGCCTCAGAAAAAGTCCCTTTCTTCTTTGAGCATGGAGGTATTTACAGATGGAGAAGTTGGTTGATATAGGAACAACGTGTTCTGCTATTTCTATGGAGCTTGGAAATGTGGAGCTCGAACATTGGATGCAATTGTGGCAGTGGGACCCAGTCTATTGTTGATTAATAGTATCTTTGTAAATTGTGATATACGTGGCGCTTAAGATGAGGTGTATCTAAAGTAAAGCTTTCTCCGGAAGTGTTTTGACCACCTTTATTGCCTTGAGAATCGGGCTCAGAAATGAATGATTCATCTGGATATTCCTAAGTAGACCTGGTGATATCTGGCCGATCCGACCTTCAAAGGATCGACCGACTCGGTCGTTCAGGGCGGGCGATTATTCCAGAACTCGTTTAAGTGGGTATTTGAGGGGGACCAGCTTGGACCAACTCTTGCTCTGGTTTTCCTGAGTGAGGGCTGTCTCGATCGTTCGATCGGCTGATGCTAAATAGTGAGTTTCTAGTTATTGGGCTTTGATCCATTGAGTTATATAAGCTTTTGCCAAAATGGATCAACAAGAAATGAGTCAGATTCTCGCGATCTAGGGGGGTCGTAGGGTACGAGGTTAAGTCTAGAGGAGCACAGAGAGTTAGACAACATAGGAAAAATATCAAAGATTTTTTAGTAACAAATTGTGGAGTTTGCTGCTAAAATGTGATTTTGGTTGTTGTTTTTACACCCGACTTTGATGGTGAACTACACGATCAGTGATGAACCGAGTCAGTCGGAATTTGGTAAGGTGGTGCAGCCAAGGGTCGATGTCAGATTGGTGAAGTTGGATTGAAAACCATGCTATGTGGTGGTAGAAGTAATGATTTAAGTGACGAGGGTTTTGGGGTTTATTTTATTTCATACTAGGTTGAACATGGAAATATGGTCGAGATGATCGGAAGATGCTCTGAGTGAATGGTCAACTCATATGAAGATGTTGCATTTGTGGGTATGTGTGAGATTGGTGCATGGGGACACGAATGCTTGTGCATGTGCACATCAGCGCTGTGTACTATGAATGGGCTAACAAAGCTAGGACAATGGAGAAGAAGATCGACAAACAAATTGGTGATCAGAAAAGAAGAAGAAGTGGGAAGCAGGAATAAGAAGTATGATAGAAGAAAAGGCAAGTAGAAGGTAACAAAATAAAACGCTGCATGTGTGGGCTTCAGTTGTTAGGCCGGTTAGGCCAAAGTTAAATTTAATGGAAAAATTAAATAAAACAAAAGAATAAAGGAAAGGGGAGGCGAGTCAGAAGTGTTTGGGCCACAGATTAAAAATAAAAGAAGAAAATTAAAAAGAAGGGGAGCGGGCTAAAGGGTTGGGCTGGTTTGGGCCAGCGAATTTTAAATAAAAATCTACGAGAGGAAAAAACAAAATAATAATAATAATAAAGAAATAAAAGAAGAAAATTAGTAATATAGGAGTAGAAAATAAGAGTATAAATCAAGGAGAAACAAACAAATGTTGTTATGGTAAACTAAATATCTTATTTTAAATTTACAAAATATAACTTAATTGTTTGTTAAAATATAATAGCATTATCATATATATATATATATATATATATATATATATATAAAGTCATATTATTGCACTGACCTCGTCAAAATGAAAAAAAAAAGTAAAAAGAAGTCATCAATAATAAATATGAAGTCAAAGGTTTATCTACGGTTTATTAATCTAAGTTGTAATTAATTTAAGTGGTGATTAAATTATTCGTTTGAATAATTTAAATAACTTAGAAAGTGATATTATTCAAATCACACTCAAGACCGAGGAAGTAGTCTAAGGTGTTAAAATTGACAATATGTCGTGATATGAGGAAATGGATTGGCTGTCAAAGATACCGTATGGTAGTAAGCCCAAATGGTTGAGTTAATGATATAAAATAATATCTATATATATATATAAAATAATAAAATGTATAAATTATGTTGAGTATCAATGAAAAATGTAACCACTAGGGTATAATCGATTGTATGTAATAATTTATATATAGTAAGTTAAATTGTTTTGAAACAAACATTGAATGATATTAGAATTTAATCGACTTGGGTCGATAATAGGTTTATAATCAGAAAACGAATTGCAAGCTCAAATCAGCAACAAATAAATAAAATATCAGAATGGGAATATAATAAATCTGTTTCCTTTAAGTATCACGCGGCCCTAAAAGATATTAACGCTAATTGTTTCGAAGAGTTCGAAATATATGTTCCACTTCTATTCAATTATTACTAGTCAGACATTATTTAAGAAAATCAAGGACGAAGTTTTACAAGGGCTGTTCTGTCAATTCTGGCAGAAATTGCCTAAGATGGATTTACAGATGTAACGATCCAAGGATTTTCGACCCCGAAAATCGACATAAAACACTGTGTTGACAATTTAAGCATCGAGAGTACTATATTATTAATAGAAAGAAGTTAGAGGGTGAGAAATAGAAAGAAAATTAGAATAGAAGAAGAAGAAGAACACAACAAAACAAAATCAAAGTTAATACGAATCTCACAGCGGAACGAATAAAATATATCATATAAAAAATTTTGAAATATAAAATTTTGTTTGTACTTGCATATCTAATCATAGTACAACACATTCATATCGCGGCAGAAATAAACTCTCTATATATCTAACATTGAAGCCTCCTACTCCAAGCTCCTTCGAGTATCTGTAAAATCCAGACTACTTGACTGCCCGTACAAATTTGGGCACCCAATAGTTTAAGGTAAAGAAAAACAAAATAAACCCTAGGCCAGTCATGGGACTGGTGTGAGTAAACTCCAATCACTTGGTTTAACTTTCAAAAAAATCCTTTTAAAAGAAATGAAAATCGTAAGATCGATCCACACATAAATACAGACCGTTTTTCCCTTACGATAACCTAAAACATTGCTTAAAATCAATACTAATATGATATTATAATAGTGTCTAAATCAGGTAAATAGCAATCTAGCAGAATGCTTGCATCTCACGTTCTACATACATATTATATAATCAAAAACCGTTGGCTCTTATTGGGGAATGGATTTCCAACTATGACAAGGTATGGAACCACCTTCCTACCAGCGTACTCTAGAGGGGATACACTGGAGTTCAACAAGAACATCTTGCAACTCAGCCACACATGACCGACCATTCATTTCGCTTAAATATTCTGATTATATTGTCACCTTATGGTTGGTATACCAACATAACCGTTCCCGGGAGATATAGACATGAAAGAAGTAACAAATATGAATATTCTCTAGATGGTAAAAATATACCCTAATTGGGTGCGACACACTTAGCCATGCTGCCAGCCCGATTTTTGTCATTTCCTAGTTCATGAGGCTAGAGGTCGTAATGTTTCTTTTAATAGATCACACTATTATTTACTTTGAATGCTACATCGTCATACCCGCCAAATCACAAATTGATTTTCCCCAAAAATACCACGGGTATAAAGCTAAGAGAAACGAATTCCTCCACCACCAAACGTGAAAATGTTTAAAGAGATCAACTTATAGCGATCTATTAGATATACTCTGCTAGACACACATCCATACAAGTTGTCCTAGGACTGGACAAACCGAAGGCACTATTATGTTAATTCATCTTAGGAAATTTCTACCTAGGATCGCCAAAACAACCCTTGCGTAAACTCTATCTTTAATTATCTTCATCATATTTTATTCGCAACTCTAATGCTAATATGGAGTGGTTTTCAGATAACAAATCTGATCCCGGTCCTCCGTATTGACAACGAAAAAATGGTCAAAAACTTTGATAGCTGGTTATTTAATATCAAAGGAAAATAATCATACAAACGATGGTCGTATTTCCAAATGAAAATCTTACCGATCAATCATCATTTCATTTCCCAATTTCCCTTTAATATCTTTACACGAATGTTTTTCCAACTCACTTAGCCTCCCACGATTTCTCGGAAAACATTTCAATATATTCACAAATCCTTATTTACCATATTTCGAAAATATACATTATTAACATTGGAAAACATTTCCATATCTTATTCATGCATCACTATTCTTTCACATCCACTAGCCCCTAATCGTAAACTAGTAAGAGAACAACTTCCTAAGTATTTACCCGGAAGGCCGAAATCAAAATCATTTCAGATATTTACCAATTTCCTTTTATAACCAATTTAATCTGCAAAACATTTGCTTTTAAATCATTATTCACTTTAAAGCGTGAATAATATTCCTCTATAGAAATCTAGTCTCATTTTATTAAATCAAATCTTATTTAAATAATAAATATCATTGCAGTTTAAACTATCAATTATCTAGTTATTTTTTAAATTCATACTTCATACTTTTATTCCATAAACTCCATTTATAAGTTATAACTAAAATTCCAATACATATATGATTATAAATTATTGGTTTCAAATCAAATATTAACTATCTCGTTACATTCTGAATTTTATAATATATAATTCCGAAAAATAAATTATTTTATACTACTCGTCATAGTCGAATTCTAATTATAAATCTTTATGGATTTATGCAATTCTACTTACATTTCGAACATCTAAATAAATTCACAATTTACATTTTAACCATTCCCAATTTATTTAATTCAAAATTCTTGTTATTTATAAACATCATTTATAAATCAAATCAATTGTTTTAATATAATTAAAAACAAGTCGTTATATTCTAGCCCAATCGATATTTCATTTCTATTTTAAAAAGAGATTTTTTCCTTTCTAAAACTCGAATTCCTTTCCAATATGTTTTTTTGGTATTTAAATACAATTTATTCAGGGTTAATGTTATTCAACATCCCAAACACACAATAATCAAACCACGGATTATTTGTCACATCATATAGTGCAATATATGAAAAACAATAACATAGTTGTTGAGGAATCCAGGTGTGTTCCTCCAACCTGTTTCCCTGCATCCACATATGTTAATCAAAATAAAAAATCTCAAATTCATACCAATATGAAATATAAATTTAAACAGAATTGGCATTCAATCAACGATTTATATATATAACTATATATATTATTTAACCAATTAATTAGCAAACCAACCAAACAACCATCACATAAACATTCAATCATTGTTTATCAATATTAAATAACGTTTATAATATTATAAAACTAGGCAGAGTTGGTGAGTTTACTCATCTTGGTCGTTAATCTTTGAAAAACAATTAACGTCGATTGATTCAGATCAGGCGTTTAATTCTACAATAATTTCTAACGAGCTCCAAATGGTCTCGAACCAGCTTCGTTATGTATCCAGCCTTCGTACGGTTCCAACGGATCAGACTGTTTGCAATTCTGTTATCGTATGTGTAAGATATACCATTTCTATATTAATATACTATTTTAAATTAATTTAAGCAAATTTACGTTACAATTTGTTCTTATTGCATAAATCACCGGCCCATCTACTTTGAACACCCACACATCAAATTCACGCCTCTCCTCTTCCTTCCTGCAACGTTGTTGCTCTTTTTTTCTTTTTATGCTTCTATATTTTTTTAAATAAAACAGCCCTACCTAGAATCGACCCATCACCCCTTTACATCTTTAAACCCCCTTCTAAATCTACCGCACTTGTACAGTTCTTTCCCCTTCAACAAAAAATTTACCGTAACCTGCTCCTTACATTTACACGCCATTACCTAAACAACTCCACCAACTGCTCCTTCCCCGACCACTTACTCCATCAGCCGAACATATGGCCAGACTCCACCCTACCATACCTATTCCATAACACTTGGCATTGTAGAAAAATCCATTTTCCTGCAGCCTCACGCGCTGCACTGTATCACTCTGCTTCATTTTTGATATCTAAATCCCACAAAAATCTCCATGCAACTGCGAAATCACCTAACAAACCTGAACACAACATCAAAAATCCGCATTGAAGCTTTCATTTCTCCAATTGATGAACCGTAGAAAATACAGTTCGTTTTACTGACAGGGTAATGGAGATCAAACTCATCAAAATTAATACAAAAATGAGGAGATTTTCATTAGGAACTTGAATATATATTTTTCGAGATTTCTAGGAAAGGATTTATTACGTTTCTCTTTGAAGTATTTTTTTTTGAATTCCTGAAGAAGAACAAGGTCGATGAGTATTGTGTGTTTATATAGGCATGTTTTCTTCATTGCTAAGAAAATAGCAAATTCAAGTAGTACAACATATTTCTTCCTAACAGAATACCATGATGAAACGACCCGAACTTCCCCTTACGGGAAAGCCCGGATTGCATTGAGGACAAGCCACATCATAACACAAACGGAAGAACATTTCATTGTTAATTACCACAATTCATCAGAATACAAGAATATACAGAGTATGAATAAATATTACACATTCGATAAATATCAGAGATTACAATGCATTACATAGCAGCGGAAAAACAATAAAAACGCAACTGGAAGGAGATATACGGATACAAAGGTTTTCGGATATCGTTCCAGCTGTAAGTCAGGAACCTGTGAATGTAAATCTGCAAAACCAAAACTACTAGCTGCCCGTGCGGAAATAGGGGCACCAAGAGTTTAGGTTAAAACAATAAAATCCAGGTCAGTCATGGGACTGGTGTGAGAACTAAAACAATTATTAATCCTTATTTTAAAGTTCGGTAAATCAAGGGACCACGCCGTATAACATGGAACGGGTTTCCTCCCAAGAATCCAAGTGCATAAAACAAACAACGCAATGCTAAATAAAGAACAATGAAGCTATTATAAGACCCAGGCCCCATCACACAATGCAACACAAACCGGAGGATATGGTTTTTCCTTATAATAGCCAAAGCATGCTTGATACGTTTAAAACAAGTCATTTGATACTATAATAGGTGCATAGTGTATAAAACAACTTCAAATCATAAGTATCAATCATAGGTGGCATGGGTACCATATATCATGTCGCCAATACTAGGCTCTACAATCAAAACCGCAAAGTCACGTATTTTGAAATTGGATTTCCGTGTGTGAACCGAGGCAAAAGATAGTCCTCTACCGATTCGAGACGCTCTTGCCCGCCCCTCAGGAACAAAACGCATCGTCCCTTGGATCGTCAGGGTCGGTTCACCGATGTGGATTAAAATGCCTGAACACTGCGTTTCACCACCCTTTGGGGGTGTCAATGAGTCCAATGACTCCATCGGCTTCACATAGTCACCGATATATCCGAGGCGCCTCGCAACAGCAACAACCACATAAGTAAAACTCGTCAGGGCATGTAAAACCACTGACGCCACTTCTAGCTAGAAGGAAACGCATGCCCTCCCTGAAGTCCTTCTCCCGTTTTTAGGTCACAACCGGGGTGTGAAGCTCGCGAATCAATGTTACACAAAGCTATGCCACACAGGACGTGCTTTGGTCATCAACCACAAGACTTTATTTTTCAATAGAAGCCCTGATCTATTGCCACTTAGGCATGCCACACAGGCAATTCACTCTATGCGTTTGATATCCATCAGTATATAACCCCTGAGCTCGTACGTCTCAGAGAAGGGCGTTAAGCAAGAGAATAAATTCTCCGCCGGCAAATAGATATATATTTAATAGAAATCAATCACACAGACTAAAATCCAATGTCAGACACACAGTCCATTTACAAGTCCGTTCTGGGTCTGAACGAAACCGGAGGCACCTAGTACCCCGCATATCCATCGATCTCCAAGTACGTCTGGACGATCACCAACTGATTCTCTCCTCTTGGCTGTACGGCCTAATCAAGATCATCAGTAACTATCCAAACGACGTGAAGACTTCCGGTCTTCAACCACCGTCTTCATCTTTGACACCATGTCGAATCAGTTATTCAGAATGGGGTAAACCCAGTCTTTCTAAATAACTCGCGTATATAATAAACATGTGTTACGCAAACACAACATATGCCTCATTCCAATTCATCAGTCACTAACTATAAATTAACAAGAGAATAATTCCCCAAATATTAACCCAGAACACGGAAACCAACATCAGATCAATACCCAGGAAACCATTCATCTTAGCCAACCGACAGTTAGTTTCTAAATTTCACATTCTAAGGGAAAGTTTCCCATTAATTTTATCAAAGATAAATTCTTTTAAATTTACTCTTTAATCTTCTTTTGAATATCAATTCAAACCAAATTATGGTTTATACAAACTAACCGGGATTAACGAACCTTACCGAAGTAATAATTTGTTTTAGTTTCCCAATCCCAACCTATTCATCCCACGAAGTAAAACTAGTCATACATCATATCTAACACCATGGTGTTATCGGTAAATTCAATTACCATTTCACGTTCAAATCTAATTAAAGATTTAACTATCGCCTGGAGCAAAACTGGTGATACTCCATTCTCGATCTTTTCAATCTAATTAAAGGTTCATTAAAACTCCAATTAGTTTTAGTCTTTGACTGGGTTAAAGAATCAGTGTCATTTAAAACACAGTTCACGATAAACCCCAAAATCACATCACATTTCAATCAGTCCCTAACCGTAAATTAGCAAGTGAGCAATTCCCTAAGTATTAACCCGGAAGGCCGAAACCAACATCAGATCAATACACAAGAAACATTCAACCTAACTAATCTCCAGTTAGTTTCTGATTTTCTTAACTCCTTTTTGGGTCTAAGAACAGTATTATTGAAGATACCGTTCACGACAACCCAAAATCACATTCCATTAATTATCGGGTTAAAGAAAAAGTGTTATTTAAAACACTGTTCACGATAAACCCAAAAATCAGTACCAATTCAAATTAAATATTATTTAATTGGTACACTTCATTAAATCTAAATAAAAATGATTTAATCTTTTTCTTAACTGGGCTTAAGGACAATGTTAATGAAGACACCATTCGCGACAAACCCAAATCATATTTGATATTAAATACAAGGCTCTGAATAGAAAATATATCGGATTATATTCAATATCAAATTCTACGACCAACAAATATCGTATTAGAAATAACGATATTAATATATCTTTCAAATTTCCATAACAACATCTGTATAATCACAAAATCCAACATCGAAATATTCCAAAGACAATTTCGATTCAAATCCATTCCAATTCAATTATTGGAAATTCTAGTTACTCATAAAACCCTTTTTAAATTCAATTTGTTTATTTTAAAAAATTAAATAAATTATAATCCTAGTTCAAAACTAGTTCATTTCGATAAAAATCTATTTCTACCTTTTCAAATATGGAGTTTTTCACCCTAGTTCTTTTCAAATCTTTTCTTATGATTTTACACAAATTATTACTATTTTTAATAATTTTATCAAGGCCCGTACAGTCGATTTCCATCAACGACCATTGAACTACACATACAACGACCTTTTCCAAATTTGATTTGGACATAATTCCAAATCCAACGGTTAGATTTCAAATTTCTAAAATTTGTTAGAAAGCTCTTTTCGATACGAACCCAATGGCTATGGTTTTAGGAGAATCCGATGGTCGGATCTCCCGCAATGTCCATTCGAAGTCAATGGTCGAAATTCGCGAACTGCCACGGCGCCTATTCAGGCTATTATAAATATAATATATAGATTATATATATGTCGTCGATTTCCTTTTAAAACGTATTTTATAAATCGTTTTAAATTCGTTTTCAAAACGATTTCAACGTCATTTCAAATTCAAATCAAAAATTGAATTTTTCCTCACAAATTCGTTTTAAATTTATTTCAAATTGATTTCAATTCAAATCGATTTTTTTAATTCAATTTCAGTTCCTTTTCAATTGAATTTCAATTCGAATTCAATTCCATTCAATTTCAATTCTATTCGAATTCATTTCAATTTGATTTCAATTCGAATTCAATTCTATTCAATTTTAATTCGAATTCAATTCTATTCAATTTCAATTCTATTCGAATTTCAAATCATTTCAGTTTATTTCGAATTTCAAATCAATTCCATTTAATTCGAATTTCAAATCAATTCAATTTAATTCGAATTTTAATTCACTTCAGTTTATTTCGAATTTCAAATCAATTCAATTTAATTCGAATTTCAATTCACTTTAGTATTCATTTCAATTTGAATAAAATCGATATAAATATCGTTCACATCAAAATGGCACAAATCTAATCAACACAAATCTAATCAACACGGCTTCATATATTTCTATTTTCAAATATTTCTTTTTCAAATATTTCTCTTTCAAATATTTCTTTTTAAAACTGGAATGAGGCCCAATCAATTCCCATATAATGTTAATTATATGGATTTTCTACAACACATGTATAAAATAACAACGATAAATAATCAACCATCATCCAGAGTGCATTCTACACTGTATAAGCATTAAATATAAATATTTAACGCTTATGACAGTCTGTCAATCAATCGATCGACATACAACTAACTATTGGGATTAGTGTATGTCATATATCATCCCAATACCCGTGTGGGGTTTCAATCAATCAAACACAGATTTTATTTGTGCTGTTGGGCGATGTGTAAAATTTATCGTCCCAATCCATATGAGTCAAATGTGTGTGTACAAACAAATCGTCCGATTTGTTTATATTTATTTCATTTTAAATACACGTTAAAAATTCTATTTTTAACTATAAAATATTTTTAACTATATAAATATTTTATTTCATTTCACATCACACAATCAACTACACATCAAAATCAAACAACCAAGCATACAAGCCGTCCATGGTCTGTGGACGACGGATGTCGGGTGCTACTAAACACCGTTTGCATCCTAGTATATATTTCAACTAGAAATAAAATTAAAAAGTGAGAAGTTCTCACCAAAGCTATCCCAACTCCACGACACTTCAAAAGTAGGATATCTTCGTCGTTCTTCCTTTTCTCACTTCCACCATCCGTGTTCGCTACATATATAAAAATCACATTTTTATATTATCACTCCATGGATAAAAATTATATTTTTATATCGCTTTATACCTTTTTATCGCTACTCTACGTATATAAAAATCGAATTTTTACTTCGCTATTCAATTTATAAAAATCGAATTTTTAATACTTCTATAATATAAAAATCATATTTTTAATCTTCTACAAATTAAAAATCGAAATTTTTATTCTTTCTAAAATATAAAAATTATATTTTTAACCTTTCTATCATATAAAGATTATATTTTTAATATCTACATCTTATAAAAATTTCGCCTTTCTACTTATAACAACATCGTCCTTACTTCACTAAGAATCAAATCTTTTTATTGCAAAAATCTCTTCCTTTTAATTTGGTAGAATATATAAAACTGATTTATATTTCAAAAAGAAAAATCAGAAAATAAACAAAGCCATTTTAATTATCCTAAACTGAATATTTAAAGTAAATTAAAATAAAATAAAATAAAATAAAGAACTTACAGCGTCTATAGGAGGGGGGGTCTCGAGCCGACGGAGCTCGCGTCGGAGCTATAGAGGGTCAGAGGGGGCGGCGGCCTTGTGCAGTCTCGGGCGGATTTGGGAGGGGGTTCCATCGAAGAAGAAGAAGAGGGGGTGGAGGAAGTTGTTGGGGAGAGAGAGGCGGCGCTGGGAGGGGGGTTGGTCGGAGGGGGCGATGTGAGGTGTTGGCGGTGGCTCGAGGGTCCCAGGGCGACGATTTCTGTTCGACGGGGGGTGGGGGGGTTTCTTTTATATATTTTTTTCCTTTTTTTTCTGAAAGAAATGGATTGAGGGGGGGGGGGTATTAGAGAAGGGGAGTTGACTTTTGTTTTATTTAATTTATTTTTAAATTCAAAAGAAACTTTTTATTTCAAATTCGAAATCGAACCCACCGACTGTCGTCCGTAGCTAATTACCCCCATTCCGAACACAATGGGATATGTATCGTAGGCTGATTCGATCGCCTCGATCAGTTTTCTTTGAATTCAACATATAATTCCATATATTGAATTTTAATGTGCATTTCAATTTACTGGGGTCACATACTAACTCGAAAAATTCCCGAAATATATTTTTTAGCTTCGTATTGAAGATACGGTCCTAACAAAACTAGTTTGTCGAATTCTGAGACCGTCTGAAAAATGGCCATTTTCCAGTCGATTAAAATCAACTGAAACTGGTCAAATGCGTTTTCCTTTGTCACACTCACATATTGATTCAAAAAATTATGAAATTTGAAACCTAGCAATAACTTGACATCGCGGATCCAACAAAAGTGGTTTCGTCGAAATCCGAGGTCATTTGCAAAATTTCCATTTTCATGGGCCCGAATTCCATAGCGACTATTCTGAATTTTCAACTGGACATATCTTTTGATCCCGCTATGAAATTTTGATTTTTCGGATTCGTTGGAAATATATTCTCAATTAGATTCTAATATTTTTTGTTTCACTAAAATCCGGTTTATTTTAAATCCTGTACATTCATTTGAATTTTGAAACCCAATTATCGAACTACCGTGCCATTTTCAATTCCTTTTATAATTATATATAATTATTTATATTCTAACGACGACGTATATGCATATATACGTTCGAATTCCATTCAAAATAAATTTCTCGTCGTTATTATTTAAAATAATTCATTTTAAATATTCAAAATTCGCTAAAATTGCCAAAATAAAAATTTTAAATTGGCTCCGATTTCCGGGTTATTACAATCTCTCCCACTTAAAATTTTTCGTCCCCGAAAAGAAATGAAGCTGAAAGTTGTTTAATAAATCAACTCAACTTTCATTATTTTCACTACGGCTTAAGTTCTTCAACTTTTCAGTTTCTAAGAACTCTTCAAATTTTTCAAAAATTTGGCTAACACTCTAAATTTTCGAAAAATTTCGCCATAACCTCCCCTGCACCGGGGACTTCGGGATATTTCATATAGCCTCCTATGGCCTTCTTCAATCCAAAAGAAAAAGAAAAAGCCAAGCGGCTAGCCAATCGGCTCACAAAATCACCCAAAACTCAAGAAATACAATAAACATGTGCTTATTTGTCGGGAAAACAATTTTATTCCTCTTCTCTAGCCTCCTTGCTATGACCTGTTCAACGTAAGTACATGTATATGCAAGCAAATGCGACTAATTTTCAATACAACTCATATTTGATTAATTTGGCTAAAGGTTCAACTTTTAATTAATCAAACAATACAACCATCAATCAATTAATTGTTTAGCTTTTCAAATTCATAACTTTGATATATAGTCCAAAAATCAGATTTTTGATGCCAAATCACAACAATAAGCCCCATCTAGTTTCGGTTCTCACACCAGTCAATTGGAAATATATAGAAATCTCACTTTCGAAACACGAAAATAAGTACTGGCGATGGTGCCCCGTCACCAGAATTATCCCCGGACAACTATAGTGTGATTCTATAACTATCCAGTACATTAAAACTTCGAATACACGTTTGCAAGGCGTATATGCAAAATCTTTATATATCGGATTGTCCAAATTCAATACAAAATAAATATTCAAATACGTTGAATAAAGTTTAAATTTTCAAAACAAAAATCATTTTCATTTTAAAAACATACCCTTCACACTCGATCTAGGATACTACTGATCCTATCTCTAACGAGTCATTCTCATTGGATATTACTAATCCAATTTCTGATGAATTCTTTCGTATGGCTCTAATGTGTCTTGTTCTCTGAGCTCTGTAAACCAAAGCACTGATACCACGATGAAATGACCTGAACCTCCCCTTACGGGAAAACCCGGATTGCATTGAGGACAAGCCACATCATAACACAAACGGAAGAACATTTCATTGTTAATTATCACAATTCATCAGAATACAAGAATATACAGAGTATGAATAAATATTACACATTCGATAAATATCAGAGATCACAATACATTACATAGCAGCGAAAAAACAATACAAAACGCAACTAGAAGGAGATATACGGATACAAAGCTTTCCGGATATCGTTCCAGCTGTAAGTCAGGATCTTATGAATATAAATCTGCAAAACCAAAACTACTAGCTGGCCGTGCGGAAATAGCGGCACCAAGAGTTTAGGTTAAAACAATAAACTCCAGGTCAGTCATGGGACTGGTGTGAGAACTAAAACAGTTATTAATATTTATTTTAAAGTTCGGTAAATCAAGGGACCACGCCGTATAACACGGAACGGGTTTCCTCCCAAGAATCCCAGTGCATAAAACAAACAGCGCAATGCTAAATAAAGAACAATGAAGCTATTATAAGACCCAGGTCCCATCACACAATGCAGCACAAACCGAAGGATAGGGTTTTTCCTTATAATAGCCAAAGCATGTTTGATACGTTTAAAACAAGTCATTTGATACTATAATAGGTGCATAGTGTATAAAACAATTTCAAATCATAAGTATCAATCATTGGTGGCATGGGTACCATATATCATGTCGCCAATACTAGGCTCTACAATCAAAACCGCAAAGTCACGTATTTGGAAATTGGATTTCCGTCTGTGAACCGAGGCAAAAGATAGTCCTCTACCGATTCGAGACGCTCTAGCCCGCCCCTTAGGAACAGAACGCATCGTCCCTTGGATCGTTAGGGCTGGTCCACCGATGTGGATTAAAATGCCTGAACACTGCATTTCCCCACCCTTTGGGGTGTCAATGAGTCCAATGACTCCATCAGCTTCACATAGTCACCGATATATCTGAGGCGCCTCACAACAGCAACAACCACATAAGTCAAACTCGTCAGGGCGTGTAAAACCACAGACAACACTTCTAGCTAGAAGGAAACGCATGCCCTCCCTGAAGTCCTTCTCCCGGTTTTGGGTCACAACCGGGGTGTGAGGCTCGCAAATCAACGTTACACAAAGCTATGCCACACAGGCCGTGCTTTGATCATCAACCACAAGACTTTGCTTTTCAAAAGAAGCCCTGATCTATTGCCACTTAGGCATGCCACACATGCAATTCACTCTATGCGTTTGATATCCATCAGTATATAACCCCTGAGCTCGTACGTCTCAAGAAGGGCGTTAAGCAAGAGAATAAATTCTCTACCGCCAAACAGATATATATTTAATAGAAATCAATCACACAGACTAAAATCCAATGTCAGACACACAGTCCATTTACAAGTCGGTTCTGGGTCTGAACGAAACCGGAGGCACCTAGTACCCCGCATATCCATCGATCTCCAAGTATGTCTGGACGATCACCAACTGATTCCCTCCTCTTGGGTGTACGACCCAATCAAGATCATCAGTAATTATCCAAACGACGTGAAGACTTCCGGTCTCCAACCACCGTCTTCATCTTTGACACCACGTCGAATCAGTTATTCAGAATGGGGTAAACCCGGTCTTTCTGAATAACTCGCGTATATAATAAACATGTGTTACACAAACAAAACATACACCTCATTAAAATTCATCTGTCACTAGCCGTAAATTAACAAGAGAATAATTCCCCAAATATTAACCTCGAAGGCCGAAACCAACATCAGATCAATACCCAGGAAACCATTCATCTTAGCCAACCGATTTTTAGTTTCTAAATTTCATAGTTAGTTTCCCATTAATTTTATCAAAGATAAATTCTTTTAAATTTACTCTTTAATCTTCTTTTGAATATTAATTCAAACCAAATTATGGTTTATACAAACTAACCGGGATTAACGAACCTTACCGAAGTAATCATTTGTTTTAATTTCCCAATCCCAACCTATTCATCCCACGAAGTAAAACTGGTCATACTTCATATCTAACACCATGGTGTTATCGGAAAATTCAATTATCATTTCACGTTCAAATCTAATTAAAGATTTAACTATCGCCTGGAGCAAAACTGTTGATACTCCATTCTTGATCTTTTCAATCTAATTAAAGATTCATTAAAACTCCACATAGATTTAATCTTTAACTGGGTTAAAGAATCAGTGTCATTTAAAACACGGTTCACGATAAACCCCAAAATCACATCACATTTTAATCAGTCCCTAACCGTAAATTAGCAAGTGAGCAATTCCCTAAGTATTAACCCCAAAGGCCGAAACCAACATTAGATCAATACCCAAGAAACCATTCAACCTAACTAATCTCCAGTTAGTTTCTGATTTTCTTAACTCCTTTTTGGGTCTAAGAACAGTATTATTGAAGATACCATTCACGACAACCCAAAATCACATTCCATTAATTATCGGGTTAAAGAACAAGTGTTATTTAAAACACTGTTCATGATAAACCAAAAATCAATACCAATTCAATTCCAATTAAATATTATTTAATTGGTACACTTCATTAAATCTAAATAAAAAAGATCTAATCTTTTTCTTAACTGGGCTTAAGGACAGTGTTAATGAAGACACCATTCACGACAAACCCAAATCATATTTGATATTAAATACAAGGCTCTGAATAGAAAATATATCGGCTTATATTCAATATCAAATTCTACGACCAACAAATATCGTATTGGAAATAACGATTTTAATATATTTTTCGAATTTCCATAACAACATCTGTATAATTACGAAATCCAACATCGAAATATTCCAAAGACAATTTCGATTCAAATCCATTCCAATTCAATTAATAGAAATTCTGGTTACTCCTAAAACCCTTTTTAAATTCAATTTATTTATTTTAAAAAATTAAATAAATTATAATCCTAGTTCAAAACTAGTTCATTTCGATAAAAATCTATTTCTTCCTTTTCAAATATGGAGTTTTTCACTCCAGTTCTTTCCAAATCATTTCTTATGATTTTACACAAATTATTACTATTTTTAATAATTTTATCAAGGCCCGTACAGTCGATTTCCATAAACGGCCATCGAACTGCACTTACAACGACCTTTTCCAAATTTGATTTGGACATAATTCCAAATCCAACTGTTAGATTTCAAATTTCTAACATTTGTTAGAAAGCTCTTTTCGATACGAACCCAATGGTTCCGGGTTTAGGAGAATCCGATGGTCGGATCTCCCGCAATGTTCATTCGAAGTCAATGGTCGAAATTCGCGAACTGCCGCGGCGCGGCGTGTTCTATTCAGGCCATTATATATATAATATATAGATTATATATATGTCGTCGATTTCCTTTTAAAACGTATTTTATAAATCATTTTAAATTCGTTTTCAAAACGATTTCAACGTCATTTCAAATTCAAATCAAAAATTGAATTTTTCCCCACAAATTCGTTTTAAATTTATTTCAAATTGATTTCAATTCAAATCGATTTTTTTAATTCAATTTCAGTTCCTTTTCAATTCGAATTCAATTCTATTCAATTTCAATTCTATTCGAATTCATTTCAATTTGATTTCAATTCAAATTCAATTCTATTCAATTTTAATTCGAATTCAGTTCTATTCGAATTTCAAATCATTTCAGTTTATTTCGAATTTCAAATCAATTCAATTTAATTCGAATTTCAAATCAATTCAATTTAATTCGAATTTTAATTCACATCAATTTATTTCGAATTTCAAATCAATTCAATTTAATTCGAATTTCAATTCACTTTAATATTCATTTCAATTTGAATAAAATCGATATAAATATCGTTCACGTCAAAATGGCGCAAATCTAATCAACACGGCTTCATATATTTCAATTTTCAAATCTTTCTTTTTGAAATATTTCTCTTTCAAATATTTCTTTTTAAAATATTTCTCTTTTAAATATTTCTTTTTAAAACTGGAATGAGGCCCAACCAATTCCCATATAATGTTAATTATATGGATTTTCTACAACACATGTATAAAATAACAACGATAAATAATCAACCATCATCCAGAGTGCATTCTACACTGTATAAGCATCAAATATAAATATTTAACGCTTATGACAGTCTGTCAATCAATCGATCGACATACAACTAACTATTGGGATTAGTGTATGTCATATATCATCCCAATACCCGTGTGGGGTTTCAATCAATCAAACGCAGATTTTATTTGTGCGGTTGGGCAATGTGTAAAATTTATCGTCCCAATCCATATCAATCAAATGTGTGTATAAACAAATCGTCCGATTTGTTTATATTTATTTCATTTTAAATACACGTTAGAAATTCTATTTTTAACTATAAAATATTTTTACCTATATAAATATTTTATTTCATTTCACATCACACAATCAACTACACATCAAAATCAAACAACCAAGCATACAAGCCGTCCATGGTCTGTGGACGATGGGTGTCGGGTGCTACTAAACACCGTCTGCATCCAAGTATATAATTCAACTAGAAATAAAATTAAAAAGCGAGAAGTTCTCACCAAAGCTATCCCAACTCCATGACACTTCAAATATAGGGTATCTTCATCGTTCTTCCTTTTGTCACTTCCACCATCCGTGTTCGCTACATATATAAAAATCACATTTTTATATTATTACTCCATGGATAAAAATTATATTTTTATATCGCTTTATACCTTTTTATCGCTACTCTATGTATATAAAAATCGAATTTTTATTTCACTATTCAATATGTAAAAATCGAATTTTTAATACTTTTATAATATAAAAATAATATTTTTAATCTTCTACAAACTAAAAATCGAATTTTTTATTCTTTCTAAAATATAAAAATTATATTTTCAACCATTCTATCATATAAAGATTATATTTTTAATATCTACATCTTATAAAAATTTCGCCTTTCTACTTATAACAACATCGTCCTTACTTCACTAAGAATCAAATCTTTATAGAATTAAAAATCAAATCTTTTTATTGCAAAAATCTCTTCCTTTCAATTTGGTAGAATATATAAAACTGATTTATATTTCAAAAAGAAAAATAAGAAAATAAACAAAGCCATTTTAATTATCCTAAATTGAATATTTAAAGTAAATTAAAATTAAAATAAAATAAAATAAAATAAAGAACTTACAGCGTCTAGAGGAGGGGGGGTCTCGAGCTGACGGAGCTCGTGTCGGAGCTATGAAGGGTCGGAGGGGGCGGCGGCCTTGTGCAGACTCGGGCAGATTTGGGAGGGGGCTCCATCGAAGAGGAAGAGGGGGTGGAGGAAGGTGTTGGGGAGAGAGAGGCGGCCCCTGGAGGGGGGTTGGTCGGAGGGGGCGATGTGAGGTGTCGGCGGTGGCTCGAGGGTCCCTGGGCGGCGGCGATTTCTATTTGACGGGGGGAGGGGGGTTATTTTCTTTTATATATTTTATTTCTGAAAGAAATGAGTTGATGGGGGGTATTAGAGAAGGGGAGTTGACTTTTGTTTTCTTTAATTTATTTTTAAATTCAAAAGCAACTTTTTATTTCAAATTTGAAATTGAACCCACCGACTGTCGTCCCTAGCTAATTACCCCCATTTCGAACACAATGGGATATGTATCGTAGGCTGATTCGATCGCCTCAATCAGTTTTTGTTGAATTCAACATATAATTATATATATTGAATTTTAACGTGCATTTCAATTTACTGGGGTCATATACTAACTTGAAAAATTCCCGAAATATATTTTCTAGCTTCGTATTGACGATACGGTCCTAACAAAACTAGTTTCGTCGAATTCTGAGACCGTCTGAAAAATGGTCATTTTCCAGTTGATTAAAATCATCTGAAACTGGTCAAATGCGTTTTCCTTTGTCACACTCACATAGTGATTCGAAAAATTATGAAATTTGAAACCTAGCAATAACTTTACATCGCGGATCCAACAAAAGAGGTTTCGTCGAAATCCGAGGTCGTTTGCAAAATTTCCATTTTCAAGGGCCCGAATTCCATAGCGACTATTCTGAGTTTTCAACTGGACATATCTTTTGATCCCCGCTATGAAATTTTGATTTTTCGGATTCGTTGGAAAGATATTCTCAATTAGATTCAAATATTTTTTGTTTCACTAAAATCCGGTTTATTTTAAATCCTGTACATTCATTTGAATTTTGAAATCGAATTATCGAACTACCGTGCCATTTTCAATTCAATTTATAATTATATATAATTATTTATATTCTAACGATGACGTATATAAATATATACGTTCAAATCCCATTCAAAATAAATTTCTCGTTGTTATTATTTAAAATAATTCATTTTAAATATTCAAAATTTGCTAAAATAAAAATTTTAAATTGGCTTGGATTTCCAGGTTATTACAAAAGCGAACTTAGTAGTTAAGGAAACGATGTACACTTCATTTTAGTGATTGAAAGTATGGGGGATATGTAGGGGGTGGTATTGCACATAAATGAAGAGGAGGCACTTTGCAGCGGTAGGCTTACGCAGCTTGTTTCAGGATTTCGTACAAAGAAAGTCTAAGAATATAATATGTCTAAAGGCTAGGGTAGCAGCACTGAGCATATTAAGGGCATCACATAGCATGTTGCATTATATATATGCCTTGTTTTATTTTTGTTTTAGGGTTTAGCGTCCCGTTATGTAAAACAACATTCGTTTACAGATTGTTATTGACAAAAATAAAATTACCGTTGCGATGAGCAATGTGCCACGATCTAAAAAAAACGTAATAAAATAGACCAGTTAGCTTATTCCGTGAAGTTCCAAACATACTGATATAGGACATAAAATAATTTAAACAAAAAGTTGTTTATTTTACGAATTAAAAATTATAGTAAAATTCTATAAATTAAATTAATAATATGTCTCAAATATCTTGTCCAAATTCGAAACCAATATTCAATTATTTTAAATATTGTTATGTTTTATAAACGATTCCATAGCTATTTTATGAAAATGTGATTTGGATTTAGCTTACAATCTATAAGATGACATCTCGATTTTTCACTTCCAATAGGAAAATATAGTCAATTAGATTTGAACGTTTCTTTTTTCGAAGAAATCCGATTTATAACGAATCCTATATACTTAGTTGAAGTTCAAATCGTAATATTACGAACTGCCACGACGTTACGAGCTCGATTATAATTTATATTATAATTAATATGTTCAACTGTCATTTAAATAATATATTCGTTATTATAACTCGAATATAAATTTAATTAAATATCTTATATTATTCAAATTACACAATATTTCAAATTCAACCATTTCTGACTGTTTCAGAAATAATAGTATTATCCCCTCATTTATATTAACTTAAATATTCAAAATATTTGTATTCAAATTATTTAAATTATCTAACCGCTATATTAAAATAATTAAGTAAATCAATTATTAAATCATAAAAATCCGGGACGTTACATTCTTTCCCCCTTAAAAGAATTTCGTCCTCGAAATTTCTAAGGTAAGAAAATGCTGCTTTCTTGATTAAGTCAAGTAAAAAATTTTTGTTTTACTTCTTAACTTCAGTTATAATTGAACCATTTTAGTTAAATTAAAATATTAATTTATTATTACTAACGAAAATTTTCAAAAATTGTGAAAATTTTCCAACACTTTAAATTTTTGAAATTTTTTGCCAGCGTCTCCTTTGCATGGCTTAATCGGTACAACTACAACTTGCCTCTTTTGGCCTCCTCCAATCCAAAAGAAAATCAAGCGGCCAAGTGGCTTGCCAAATTATCTTATAAATCTCATACCCAAATAAAATATAAACTCGTACCTTTTTGTCGGGCATCGAATTCTATCTCTTTTATTTGCTATCACTTCAGCACATACAAATGCCATCCCAATTGATATCCAATCCATTTATCATTAAATCCAATTGTTCTGTTATACCCAAGCTAAATTCACCTCAAATTCAAATTCCATTCTCTATTTTAAATTCTTACTCAACAGTCCAATCCCATTCCAAATTATCTCTAATCCAATCCAATTTTATTTAACTTAAGTAAAATTCTAATTTCTTCATTCACTTTTACCATTTCAATTTCATATGTTAAATTTAAATTTTAGAATCTAAATTTCCTGGTTTTATTTCAATTCAATTTGAAATTGTAACAACACATATTTTTTAAAAGGGGGTCATAATAGCTCTGAAAATTTTGGCCTTTAAAAATAAAATAAAAATGAAAAGCTTTTGTAACCTCAGTGTCATAGAAATCATACAAAAATATTGATTCAAAACATTTGAATTTGTGGACAACTTGTTTTCTCAAAACAATTCAAAAAAAAAATCTTTGGTCGTAATCTATCACTTAAAAACTCGAAAATGAACACTGGTTATGCGGTCGTCATCATCAAAATTATTTTCCAGTGATCAAAGAGAGTTCAATACTATATTATTTCAAAATTTATTTTCAAATATAACCATTATTTCAAAATACCATTTCCATACTTGGAAAACATTTCCAATTTCCCCAGGGTCTTAATTTCCATATTTTAATCCAAAATCCATTTTCAAACCTTATCCAAGTTCTCAGAGTTTTAATCTCAATTCTGGCTTAAATCCTTATTTAATTCATTGAATTTATATATACTCTTATATGAATTTTTATTTTTTATTTATCCATTTCAATTGTAATCTTATTCGATTATAATAAAAACCAACATATCATATACTATAATCATTTCATGATATATATTTCTTTAAATCAAAATATAATTTAGGTAAAATTATTTCATTTACCCTATTTTCAAAACATACCGTGTCGGTTCATCATATTCAAGTGTTTAGCAACCCCTATTGACCTTGTGGTGCCCCATTGTCGACCGGAATTCATAAACCACTCAACCAATAAATCTCCATAATATAAAATCACTTTTATTTAATCTACAAATATGCTCTCTCGTATATATATACTCAACTCAATCTTGGGTATCACTAACCCCATCTCTACTGAGCTATGCCACAGAGCCAAGGTAATCACTTAACCTTCAGCTCTGATACCACTGTAATGACCCAAGGACTTTCGACCTCGAAAATCGACATAAAACACCGTGTCGACTATTCAGGCATCGAGAATACTAGATCACTAATAGAAAGAAGTTAGAGGGTGAGAAATAGAAAGAAAGAAAATTAGAATAGAAGAAGACGAAGAACACAAAACAACAAAATCGAAGTAAACACGAACCTCATAGCGGAACGAATAAAATATATCATATAACAACTTTTGAAATATAAAACATTGTTTGTACTTACATATCTAATTGGAGTACATCACATTCATATCACAGCGGAATTAAACTCTGTGTACATCTAACATTGAAGCCTCCTGCTCCAAGCTCCTCCAAGTACTTGTAAAATCCCGACTACTTGACTGCCCGTACAAATTTGGGCACCCAAGAGTTTAGGGTAAAGCAAAACAAAATAAACTCTGGGTCAGCCATGGGACTGGTGTGAGTAAACTCCAATAACTTGGTTTAACTTTCAAAAAAATTCTTTTAAAAGAAATGAAAATCGTAAGACCGATCCACACATAAATACAGATGGTTTTTCCCTTACGATAAACCAAAACATTTCTTAAAATCAATACTAATCTGATATTATAATAGTGTTTAAATCACGTAAATAGTAATACAGCAGAACGCTTGCATCTCATATTCTACATACATAATATGTAGTCAAAAACCACAGGCTCTTATTGGGGAATGGATTTCCAACTTTAACAAGGTATGGAACCATCTTTTGATCACTGTACTCTAGAGGGGATACACTGGAGTTCAAAAAGAACATCTTGCAACTCAACCACACATGACCGACCTTTCATTTTGCTTAAACGTTCCAAATATATTGTCACCTTACGGTTGGTATACCAATATAATCATTCCCGGGAGATACAAACATAAAAAAGTAACGAATATGAATATTCTCTAGATGGTGACAATATACCCTAATTGGGTGCGACCCACTTAGCCATGTTGCCTGCCTAATTTTTGTCATTTCCCGGTTGATGGGGCTTGAGGTCATACTATATCTTTTAACAGATCACACCTTTATTTACATTGAATGCTACATCTTATACTCGCCAAATCACAAATTGATTTCCCAAAAAATACCGAGGATATAAAGCCAAGAGAAATGAATTCCTTTTCCACCAAACATGAATACGTTTAAAGAGATCAACTTACACGATCTGTTAGATATACTCTATCAGACATACATCCATACAAGTTGTCCTGAGACTGGACAAACCGAAGGCACTATTATGTAAATCCATCTTAGGAAATTTATAGCTAGGATCGCCAAAACAGCCCTTGCATAAACTCCATCTTCAATCATCTTCATTATATTTTATTTGCAACACTAATGCCCATATGGAGTGGTTTTCAGATAACAAATCTGAACCCGATCTCTCCGTATTGACAATGGAAAAATGGTCAAAAACTTTGATAGTCGGTTATTTAACTATCAAAGGAAAACATACATATAAAAACGGTCGTATTTCCAAATGAAAATCTTACCGATCAATCATCATTTCATTTCCCAATTTCCGTTTAATATCTTTACCCGAATATTTTTCCAACTCACTTAGCCTCTCATGATTTCTTGGAAAATGTTTCCATATATTCACAACTCCTTATTTCCCATATTACGAAAATATATGTTATTAACATTGGAAAACATTTCCATATCTTATTCACGCATCGCTATTTTTCACATCCAACAGTCCCTAACCGTAAACCAGTAAGAGAACAACTTTCTAAGTATTAACCCCGATGGCCGAAACCAACATCAGATCGATACTTAGGAAGTCATTCAACGTAACTAATCTCTAATCAGTTTCTAATTTCTTTAACTCCATTCTCAACTTCAAAATCATTTCATATATTTACCAATTTTCTTTTATAACCAATTTAATCTGCAAATCGTTTGCATTTAAATCATTATTCACTTTATAGCATGAATAGTATTTCTCTATAGAAACCTGGACTAATTTTATTAAATCAAATCTTGATTTAAATAATAAATATCATTACAGTTTAAAATTCCAATTATCTAGTTATTTCATAGTCCTTACTTCATAGTTTTATTCCATAAACTCCATTCACAAGTTATACTAAAACTCGAATACATATTTGATTGTAAATTATTGGTTTCAAATCAAACATTAACTATCTCGTCACATTCTGAATTTTATAATATATAATTCCGAAAAATAAATTATTTTATACAACTCGTCATAGTCGAATTCTAATTATAAATCATTATGGATTTATTCAATTATACTTACATTTCGAACATCGATAAAAATTCATAGCTTACTTTTTAGCCATTCCCAATTTATTTAATTCAAAATTCATGTTATTTATAAACATCATTTATAAATCAGATCACTTGTTTTAATATAATTAAAAACAAGTCATTATATTCTAGTCCAATCGATATTTCATTTCTATTTTAAAAATAGATTTTTTTCCTTTATAAAATTCGAATCCCTTTCCAATATAATTTTATGGTATTTAAATACCAATTATTCTGGGTCAATGTTATTCAACATCCCAAACATACAATATTCAAACCATAGATTATTTGTCACATCATATAATGCAATATATGAAAAAAAATAAAAAAAATTGTTAAGGAATTCAGTTGGATTCCTCCAACTGTTTCCCTGCATCCACAGATGTTAATCAAGATAAATAATCTCAATTTCATATACCAATATGAAATATAAAAATAAAAGAATCTAAAACGACCCAAACTTCCTCTTACGGGAAAGCATGGAATGAGTTGAGAACACGACAAATCCGAACCCAAGAAGAAGAACATTTCATTGTTATTACAACAATTTACATCAGAGTACAAGAGTATAAAAAAGTATGAATAAATAATATACTTCAGAAAAACATCAGAGATTTAAATTACATTTAAATACATAGCAGCGGAAAAATAATACATAACACCACTAAAAGAAATACGCGGGTACAGAGCTTTCCGAATATCGCTTCAGCTAAAAACCAGGATCCTGTGAATATAAAATCTGTAAAACCAAAACTACTAGCTGCCCGTGTGGAAAATAGGGGCACCCAAAGTTTAGGTTAAAACAATAAACTCTAGGTCAGTAATGGGACTAGTGTGAGAACTAAAACAGTTATTAAATCTCTACTTTAGAAATGGGGAAATCAGGGGACCACGGCATAAAACACAGAACGGGTTTACTCCACATAAATTTCAGTTTAAAATAAAACAATGCAATGCTTTTTGAAAAATGAAGCTATTATAAGACTCAGGTCCTATCACACAATGCAACACAAGCTGGAGGAAGGAGTTTTCCATTATAATAGCAAAACATGCTTGGGATGTTTAAAACAAATTATTTTGATATTACTATAAGTATATAGTGTCAAAAATAACTTCAAATATAAATGTATCAATCATAGACGACATGGGTACCATATATCATGTCGCCATACTAGCTCTACAATCAAAACCGCACAATGTCATATTGAAAGTTCGATTTCCATCTATGAACCAAGGCAAGGAATCGTCTTTACCGAATTCGAGACAATCTAGGCCATGTCTCAGGATAAAGCCACAACTGCACCTAGAAGCACTAGGGCCCATCCACAAATACTTTCATTGATTAGTTATGCCTAAACAATACGTTTCCCTACCCTATGGGGCAAAAAAATTGAGCCATTAGGGACTCAATATCCGAGGTACCTCACTTTCCATCATCCACATAAGTAAAAATGTCTGGGCTCCATACCATGACACCACTTCTAGCTAGAAAGAAACACATGTCCTCCTTGGGGTCCTTCTCTCGTTTCTAGTTCATACCGGTGTGTGAGGCTCGCGAAGTAATGCTATACACAAAGCTATGCTATTAAAGTTGTGCTTTGATCATCAACCACAAGACTCTGCTTTCCAACAAAAGCCTTGATCGTTTTCATCTTGGCATGCCACACTAACAATTCAATCCATACAACTGGTGTCTATCAATATATAACCTCCAAGCTTGTACGTCTTATAGAAGGGTGTTAAGAAAGAGAATAAATTATCCGCCACCAAACAGTTATATATTTAATAGAAATCAATCAGCACAGAATGAAATCCAATGTCAGACACACATCCATTTACAAGTCCATTCTGGGTCTGAACGAAACTGGAGGCACATTAATCCTCGTCCTATATATCCAATACAGGAGAGAGGTCCTCGCATATCTAGGCGATCTCCAAGTACGTATGTACGATCACCACTTATTACCATGTCTTGGGTGTATAGCTTAATCAAGACATCAGTAATCATCCAAATGATGTGAAGAACTCCGATCTTCAACTACCGTCTTCATCGTCGACTTTTAATCATTGTAGTAATTATTTAGAATGGGTTAAACCCGGTCTTTCCGAATAACTTGCGTATTTTATAATCAAGTGCTATAAAAACACATCGTACGCCTCATTCCAATTCAGAATATTCATTTATTAAAATATTCAAATTTTTAGGGAAAGGTTCCCATCAATTTAATCAAAGATAAATTCTTTTAAATTTATTCTTATATCTTCCTTTGAATATCCATTTCCAAAAGAATGTATTTTATCCTTTCTCAATTCTAAACCAAACTAAC
Organism: Allium sativum; assembly: GCA_030737875.1. Lineage (NCBI taxonomy): Eukaryota > Viridiplantae > Streptophyta > Magnoliopsida > Asparagales > Amaryllidaceae > Allium > Allium sativum. The sequence continues at coordinate 275,594,057 of CM060925.1, forward strand.
GTTTATCAACTAGTCGGGATCAGCGAGCCTTACCGAAGTAATCATTTACTTATTTATTATCCCAATCCCAACCTATTCATCCCATGGAGCAAAATGGGTAGCACTCCATGTCTAGCACCCATTATGTTATCGGTAAAATTAATTACCATTTCAGGTTCAAATCTAATTAAAGATTTAACCATCGCTTGGGGTAAAACTGGTGGTGCTTCATTCTCGATCATTTCATGATTTTGATAAATTTAATTTTCTCTTTCTCATTTTAATCTAATTAAATTTTTATTAAAAATCCAATTTTATTTTAATATCAAAAATCATTACTTTATGATTATTCAAATTTAAGAAATTAATCTTTTCTTTGACTGGGTTAAAGAACTTATGTCATTTAAAAGATAGTTCACGATCCCAAATTCTTCTTCCATCAAAATGAAATATATACGGAAATCATAACAGTACATAATCGATATAAATTCCCATGTTAGACTAATAAAATAAATGGAATAGCAGCAAAGCCTTTTAAATTCCATATAGTAATTGTCTTCATTCATAGAAGCTCATCTCGATTATTACCAAATTGAATCCCATTCAATTCCAATTTAATATATTAAATTGGAAAACTTTACTATGGAAAATTTCCATTAAGTCCAAATAAAAGATTTATAAATTCCAAATTATATTTTCACTATTAATTGGGTTAAAGAACAAATGTCATTAAAAATACAGTTCACAATAAACCCAATTCACATTTCATTTTATTCCAATTAGTAAATATAATTGGAAACTCTAGTATCTTAATTAAAAGATTTATTCTTTTCACACGGGGTTTAAGAACAGTGTTATTTAAGACACCATTCACGACAACCCCAAAATCCAATTTATTTATTTAAAAACATTGAATTATTATTCTAGTCCTAACTAGTTCATTTCAATAAAAATATATTTTTATCTTTTCAAACTTAAAAATTTTCATCCAAAATCTTTTCAAATTATTAATTATGATTTTACATAATTTTTCCATATTTTTAATAATTTTATTAAGGCCTTTACAGTCGGTTTCCAATAACGGCCACCGAACTGGATTCATAGCGACCTTTTCTGAAATTGATTTGGAGATAATTCCAAATTTAACCATTAGATTTCAAATCTCTTATATTAATTGAAAATCACTTTTCTATACGAACCCAACGGTTCCGGTTTTAGGAGAATCCGACGGTCGGATCTCCCGTTGCATCAATTTGAAGTTAATGGTCGAAATTCGCGAACAGTCGTTGCGCGACGAGTTCTATTCAGGCCGTTAAATATATAAGATACATATATTATATATATTTCGTCGATTTCCCTTTAAACGTATTTTTTAAATCGTTTATTATTTCATTTTAAAATGATTTCCACTTCATTTTCAATTCTAAATCAAAACTGAATATTCTATATCTTTATCATATTAAAAATCTAATATTTTCAAAATATTAGATTTTGAAATCACTTCTTTTCAATGTTCATTTTAAAATGATTAAAATCAGATCGATTAACCCGTTCGGGTTAAAATGGCGTTTGCTACTTAACTCGGCTTCAAATTTCAATATTTTTTTGCCTATCCAAAATCGGACTTCAAAATCATAATTTTATTCTTCACTGAATATTATTTTGAAAATATTCGTTATTTTAAAATATTTTTTATTTTAAATGATTCTTTATTTTAAATTATTTATTATTTTAAAATACTCTTTACATTAAAATGTTCTTTACATTAAAATGTTCTTTTACATTAAAATGTTCTTTTACTTAAACGTCCTTTTACATTAAAATGTTCTTTTACTAAAATGCCCTTTTACATTAAAATGTTCTTTTACCGAAATTTTCTTTTCATTTAAATGTTCTTTTACTAAAATGTCCTTTTACATTAAAATGTTCTTTTACATTAAATGTTCTTTTACTAAAATGTCCCTTTACATTAAAATTTTCTTTTACATTAAAATGTTCTTTTACCAAAATGTCCTTTTACATTAAAATGTTCTTTTAAATTCAAATGTTCTTTTACTAAATGTTCCTTTACACAAAAATGTTCTTTTACATTAAAATGTTCTTTTACCAAAATGTCCTTTTACAGTAAAATGTTCTTTCACATTAAAATGTTCTTTAACTAAAATGTTCTTTTCATTTAAATGTTCTTTTACTAAAATGTCCTTTTACTAAAATGTCCTTTTACATTAAAATGTTCTTTTACATTAAAATGTTCTTTTATCAAAATATTCTTTTACTAAAATGTCCTTTTACATTAAAATGTTCTTTTACTAAAATGTTCTTTTCATTTAAATGTTTTTTTTGAATCGGAATGCGACTCAATCAATTACCATATAATTTCAGTTATATGGATTTCACACATCGCATGTATGCAACAATAATGGTAAATAACCATTAAACAGTCCATTCACATCAAGAATGAAATTTACAACTGTGTGAGCATTAAAATAAATAAATAACGCTCATCACAACCTATCAACCCATCGATTGACATATAATTAAATATTAGGATTAGTGTATGTCAAATGTCATCCTAATACCCGTGTGGGGTTTTCAAACAACAATAGTCTATTTAAATAAATCATTAGTTAATAAATTTAAATAATTCTTATTTGGTTTGAATTATTTTCTATTTAACTAATTTTCACTGTTTAAATTATAAATAAATATTTATAATTTAATTTCAACTACCATATTAATATTATCATTATTTTTAATATGTTAAGCATCTCAACATCACAAACAACACATAATACAATCAATTCAATCCAAACAAAAAATCATGGTTTGTACAATAAATGGTGTCGGTTGCTACTAACACCGTCTGCATCCTAGTATATATTTAACCGTAACATAAATTGTGTGAGAAAGAGTTCTCACCTTGATTGGTTTGTCGTTAAATATCGCCAAACAATCGATTGATCGAAAATGATATTTTCCTCCACCAAAAATTGAGACGAGCTCCAAATATCTCCAAATTAGTTTCGTTGAGAAGCTCTCGTCGATAAGGTTTCAAGGATCCAGTTTCGCTGAATTCCGAGTTCATATGAGAAATTATGCTTTTTACAAGTTTAATGTACATGTATATGTAATTAACTTAACTTATAAATTAATTAATTACGTTAATCTACCCTTAATCACCTTGCTCATCTTCTCCCTCGTACAGGAAACTCACGCATAACCCCTCCCATGTCCATTTTCATGCAAGCTTCCTCCTCCTCTTTCTCCTTCGTTTCTACACGAAATCACAAACCGTGAACACCGTTGTTCTTCTCTTCTTCTCCTCTACAATCTCAACACCATGAATCTCAAACTCAAGCTTCTCCAAAAATCACGTCTACTGTCAAACATCCGCTGCCCTCTTCATTTCCTCGACACTTTTTGTCCCCTTTTCAGCTCAAATTTTGCATACAACTCACAATTCCTACCACAAATCCAAATATAATAACCAAATCGATCATCATTGCTTATAATTTACAAAATCTCAAGCCCTAAGCTACCAAACTCGCACGCTGCATCGAACATAGCGAACAAAAACATGCTGGACCCCACTGAATTGCATATCAAATTGAAAAGCTTCTCATGTGGATTACATAAATATTTATTTCGCGATTTATAGCTTTGTATTTGAATTTTTTTGATTTTTCTAAGAAGATGATTTTCATTTTTTGAAGAAATAGGAGTTACGGCTAAATAAAGATTTTGGGTTATGTTTAGAAGTGTTTAGGATCTTTTATAGCAGAGCAAAAATATTTTTTATTGATTTTATATTTTATTATACTCAAACATAGCTTATTTTCATCATTTAAAAATCCATATGTTCACCTACGGACTCCTTTTTCGATGAAAATTGACAGGAAGCTACTTTCTGACATTACGGACCTAACAAAACTGGTTTCGTCAAATTCTGAGCCCGTATGCACAAATAGCGAATTTTTAAAATTAAAATAGTGACTCTTTTTTCACTGTAAAATCATGCACGGTCACATACTGATTCTTAAAATCATGAACTTTGGAATATTACCTTTAATCGATGCTATAGATTCAATAAAAAAAGTTTCGTCGAATTCCGAGGTCGTCTCAATAATATTCCTTTGTAAAGTTGCTCAAATTATCTTTAAAATGCTATTTTAGCGTACCTTTTCTTCTTGCATGCACACACGCTAACTCCAAAAATTATTGGCTTTTGGATTTAACAATTATTATATGATACGAATCCAGCAAAAAAAAAAAAAGAAATCGAATTCTGAGATCGTCTCAATGATGTTCCTTTGTAAAATGATCGCCTGTTTTTTGAACAGAGGGTTTTGCCTCTCACGGCCACATACTAACTCCGTTCGACGCACATTTTGGAACTTAACAATGATTTGTCATTATGAATCCAAAAATTATCTTGTCAAATTCTATGCTTCCTAGCAAAATTTCACTTTTCAAGGGCTATGCGAGGACTTTAAAAATTGAATTTTTAAAATTTTCAGAACAAAGCTTATAAATCAATTTAATAATTTTTCTGAGTTTGTTTTAAGTCAAATAAAATATAAAAACTAATTTCAAAATTATTCTAAATTTTATTTAGCAAAAATAACCAATTTATATTCATAAATTCCTTAAAATATCTTAAATTAAAATGTTAAATTGGTTTTGATAATGCGGGTTGTTACAGAATCAGTATTCAATCAACGATTTATATATATGACTATATATATTATTTGACTACTTAGTTAGCTAATCAACCGAATAACCATCACACAAACATTCAATCATTATTTATCAATACTAAATAACGTTTATAATATTATAAAACTGGTTAGAATTTGGGAGTTTACTCACCTTGGTCGTTAATCATTGAAAAACAATTAATGTTGGTTGATTCAGATCAGACGTTTAATTCTGCCATAATTTCTAACGAGCTCCAATTTTTCTCGAACCAACTTCATAATGTAGCCTACCTTCATACGGTTCCAACGAATCAGACCATTTGCAATTCTAATATAGTACGCGTAGTATATACCATTTATAAATTAATATACCATTTTAAATTAATTTAAACAAATTTATGTTATAATTGGGTTTTACCACATAAATCACGTGCCCATCTCCTTTGAATACCCACGCATCAAACTCATGCCTCTCCTCTTTCTTCTTAGAACATTGTTGCTCTTATTTTTTCTTTTTGGGCTTCTATATTTTTTTAAAAACAAAACGGGACTACCTAGAGTCAGCCCACCACCCCTTTACATCTTTAAACCCCTATCTCAATCTACCGCACTTGTACAGTGGTTTCCCCTTTCTCATTACATTCACACGCCATTACGTGAACAACTCCACCAACTGCTCCTTCCTCGATTGCTTACTCCATCAACCGACCATATGGCCAGACTCAACTCCGCTTCCTCTTCGTCTTCATACCCATTCCATAACACTCGACATCATGAAAAAAATCCATCTGCCTTCAGCCTCACGTGCTGTAATGTATTGCTCAGTGTCATTTTTGATCTCTAAATCCCACAAAAATCTCCACGCAACTGCTGAATCACCCAACAAACCCGAACACAACATCAAAAATCCGCATCGATGCTTACATTTCCCCAAATGATGAACCCTAGCAAATACTTTTCATTTTATCGACAGGGAAATGGCAATCAAACTCGTTAAAATTAATATAGAAATGAAGAGATTTTCATTAGGAACTTGAATATATAATTTTAGTTATTTCTAGGAAAGGATTTATTACGTTTCTATTTTTGAAGTATATAATTTTTTTTTGAATTTCTGAAGAAGAACAAGGCCATTGAGTACTATGTTTATATAGGTGTGGTTTCTTCTTTGCTAAGAAAACAACAAATTCAAGTGATACAATATATTTTTGCCTGTAAAAATTAACAGCTAAGCGAACTTAGTAGCTAAGGAAATGATGTACACCTCATTTCAATGATTGAAAGTATGGGACATATGCAGGGCAGGGTATTGCACATAAATGAAAAGGAGACACTTTGCAGTAATAGGCTTACGCAGCTAGTTTTAGGATTTCTTACTATGTAAGTCTAAGAATATAATACGTCTAAAGGGTAGGGTAGCAGCACTGAGCATGTTAAGGATGTGACATAACATGTTGCATTATATATATACCTTGTTTTATTTTTATTTTAAGGTTTAGCGTACCCGTTATGTAAAACCCCGTACATTTACATACCGTTATTGACAAAAATAAAAATACCGTTGCGACAAGCAATGTGCTACGATCCCAAAAAACATAATAAAATAGACCAGTTAGATTATTCTGTGAAGTTGCAAACATGCTGATGTAGGACGTAAAATAATTCAAACAAAACGTTGTTTAATTTACGAATTAGAAATTACAATAGAATTCTATGAATTAAATTAATAATACGTCTCAAATATCTTGTCCAAATTCGAAACCAATTGTGACTTTCTGAAAATTTGATTTGGGCTTAACTTACAATCTATAAGGCATAATCTCGATTTTTCGCTTTCATTAGAAAAATATAGTCAATTAGATTCAAACGTTTCTTGTTTCAAAAAAATCCGATTTATAATGAATCGTGTATACTCAGTTGAAGTTCAAACCGTAATATTACGAATTGTCACGACGTTATGAGCTTGACTATAATTTATATTATAATTAATTCGTTTAACTGTCGTTTCAATAATATATTCGTTATTATAACTCGAATATAAACTTAATTAAATATCACATATTTTTCAAATTACACAATATTTCAAATTCAACCCTTTCTGACTGTTTAAGAAATAATTATATTATCCCCTCGTTTATATTATTTTAAATATTCAAAATATTTAAATTCAAACCATTTAAATTATCAAACCACTATATTAACATAATTAAGTAAATTAATTATTAAATGATAAAAAGCTAGGACATTACAATAGAATAGTGCCTTCGGTTTGTTCAATCCCAGAACAACCTGTATGGACGAATGTTTGACAGAGCATATCTAACCAATCACGCACGCTGATCTTTTCAAACGTAATTACGTTTGGCGGCAGAGAAATTCATTATTCTAAGCTTTATATCCGTAATATATTTTTGGGGAAGTCAATTAGTGATTGGCGGATTTTTACGATGTGACATTCAATGAAAATAAAGATCTGACATGTCTAAAGGTAAGTAAAGCCTCAAGCTTCACAATCGGGAAATGGCAAAAATCGGGTAGGCAACCTGGCTAAGTGGGTTGCTCCCAATTAGGGTGTATTGTCACCATCTAGAGAATATTCATTTTGTTATTTCTTTCATTTTTTATCTCCGCGGACTATGGTGGCTATAGCCGTAAGGTGACAATATATTCAATACACTCAAGAGAAATGAGTGGTCGGTCATGTGTGGTCGGGTTACAAGATGTTCTTGTTGAATCCAGTGTATTTGCCTCTAGAGATACACTATTGGAAAGTGGTTGCATACCTTGTCATAATTGGAAATCCATTATCCATGGGCACCAAGCGGTTTTGTTTGTATACTATGTAGAAAATGTAAGATGCAAATATTCTTCTAGATTCTAAATTATTTGTGGAAAACCCTACACATTATCATAATATCTTATCTAAATATACAAACATATTTGTTTCTCATTAGGTAAAAACCCATTCCGTACTTACGGCGTGGTCTTATGAGATACGTTTTATATTTTTACTTGATTTAAATCGTTTACTCAGACCAATCCTCTGACTGGCCTAGAGTTTTTTTTTGTTTTCCCTAAACTCTTGGGTACTCATAACACTTGTTACGAGTAAACAGGTGAACTAGGTATTGGATAACTTTTGGAATAACTGGATGGGATGGTTTCTAAATGATGGTATATATATTACATTTATGAAGTTCGCAAGTCAGTTATCAGTATCTATGTATAATTACGAAGTTTGTAAGTTGAAATGGGCAAATATCCATGTATGTGATGTACTGTACTATGATGTATTATGTGGTATTATATTTTGTTCAAGTTCCTCTTTGAGATTCTGATGTTGTATTTAGTTCTATCTTTTATCCATTCTATTTCTTAAATAATGGCATGACTTCCGAGGTGTTCGAAAGTTTGGTCATTATAGTATATGATGAAAAAAGAAATATGCAAGTCTGGTTAACTTGAAATAATGGTATATTTTGAGAAGAAATTCCTATTTTAAATAATGGTATGTTTTGAGAAGAAATTCATATTTTTGTAACTTCATAAAAGTATTAAGTTTTTCTAGAATTTTTTTAAATAAGATATTAAAGGGTAAATTGTGTTTTGAAGATTTAAAAAGTGCAATCGTATGGGGTTGAACAATATAAGTGGAATATAAAAGTGAATTATGGATAAAAAGGACAAAGACACGGATCTGAAAAGAGAATATGGTAAAAGTAAAGAGGTTATGAAGACTCTACTTGAAGGGTAGAGTAGACCCTAGAATTTTAGGCCAACTCTTAACAACAACTGGGCCATAACAGACTAAATAGAATAAGTTCAGCAATTAAAGGAGATGAATGGGTGAATGAGTCAGAAACAAACAATTTTTTTTAAAGGTACACTAGTGAATTTTCGCCATGACTTGTGAGATTTTTTCGTGCTGTAACAAGAGTAGATAAGATAACAGAGATTCTGGACTAGTTGGTCAGGTTGTATTTGGTTTGTATGACTCAACAACCACTACACCATAACAACCATTTTCCAACACCGGTTTTTTTCAATTGCCAACACTTATTTGTGTTATAGATTAATCATAATAATAAGCATTGGTAGGCTAAACATGTGTGATAAAAAATAAACATTTACAATTATTTTAATGCCAATACATAATTATGTTGGAACATCCTGTAAACTTAATACCATGTCAATGTGTTTGGGGGTGAAAAGATAAACTTATATCTAGCCTTAGTTCCCAAATTGTCCATGCCTTTGATAGCTACTACTCTACATCAGCCGATTTCATATAAATCGATGATTTTTATGTCCCTCCACCCCTCCATCCACCGCCTACTTCCATCGGTTCCACTTTGAGCATCTCAGACCATATGAATCTACTCACCAGCTGAATCTACTCCCAACAATGCTACCTCAGTAGCTTAACTTTACCTCGACCTTTGTAACACCCCATACCCCTTAATGTTATCCTCAATGTTTATTCTCGCTACATAAAGCGTTGTATGTATAAAGGCAAATAATCCAGTATCTTAAATGATTTAATCCCCGAAATCTCTAAGGTTGAATAATGATATAACTGTTCTCCACATCCATCCTGTAACAAACCGGAAATTCTGAACCAATTTAAAAAAAATATTTTAGAAATTTTAATGGGTTTTTAATATTTAAAATAATTTATTTTAAATAATAACGACGAAAAATCTATTTAAATTGAAGTTAGAATGAATATATTTATTTTAATTATAAAACGAGTTAGAAATAGCGTGGTAGTTTGAAAATTTGAATTTGAATTTGACTGACTGTACATGATGCAAAATAAATCAAATTTTAGTGAAACCAAAAATATTAGAATCTATTTAAAACATCTTTCCAACGAATCTGAAAAATTGAAATTTCATAGCGGGAATCAAAAGTTATGGTCAATTGAATATTCAGATAAGTCGCTGTAGAATTTAAATATATTTAGTACAATATATAGCCCTTAAAAATAGCCATTTTGCATAAGACCTCCGTTTTCGACAAACCACTTTTGTTGGAAACGGAATGTAAAATTATTGCTAGGTTCCAGTTTTCATAATTTTTGGAATTAATATGTGAGAGTGGAAATAGAAAATGTGTTTTATCCATTTTAGTCAATTTCGATCGACTAGAAAATGACCATTTTTCAAAAGGTCTCGGAATTCGAAGAAATTAGTTTCGTTAGGTCCGTATCGTCAAAGCATAACTAGAAATAATTTTTCTGTAATTTTTAGAGTCCGTATGTGGCCCTTGTATATTTAAATGTACGATCAAATTAAATGATTTATATTTTAATTCTAATAAAAACTGATCGTAACAACCGAATTGGATTACGAAACATATTCCATTGTGTCCGGAACTGGGGTATTTGGCTAGGGGCGACATTCACTGGGTTTGATTTGGAATACGTGGCATTAAACAAGAATTATCAGAATAAAAAAGAAAATTTAATAAATATGTACTAGTATAAATACCACCGTATACGGTTCCAATACGCTAAACCCTAAATGAGAATACTGTAGCCGTTGTTCTTCAAAAAACTAATGACCGAAATCAACCTAAAAGGAATCCTCAATCTTTCTCAAATTACAATGAATTAAGATGTGATGTTTAAGCAAAAATGGAAGAGAATCTCATGCTCTTCGAAATGGTACGGGTATGATCTGTTTTAGTGGAGCGTAGTGGTTGAATTGGTCCTGCAAGTGGTGTTGTTCGCTGTCTATTTCTAGGCAAGAGGTGCCTAAAAGTTGAGTAAGGTTTGGAGGGGAGGGAGGCGACGTCACGCTGCACGGTTTGGTGGTCTTCGATCTGGGTACGGCGAATCCTAGGGCGGCGCGTTGGGAGGAGTTGATCACGATGAATGGGTTCAGCCGATAATGATAAAGGAGGAAGAAGGATTAGGGGGTAAATGATGTAATTAGTTCAATTAAATTATTAATTATTTTAATTTTTGTTATCAAATGTAAATAATATCGTAACTTTATCATACGACTTCAGAATCGAACGAAATCTGTTGCATTGGAATCGCAGGAACGAGATCTACAACCTGAAATAGACCAGATCTGAAACGGAGCACTTTGAAAATTCAGACAAATCGATGTGAGATTTCTATTTTAAAATAAAATTAATTATTTATTTCCTTGTGAAATTTATATTCATTCTATATGAAATACATGTTGATGTTGTATATATTTATTGCAATATTGATTTGTTTTGTGATTGCGATAAACCACTGAATTGAGTTGTGTATTCATGTTTGTCAGAATGTTTTATATACAATAAAAACCAAATTTTTATTGTATATATAGAATATATAATATTCGTGTGTGTCAAAATTTGTGTATAAAACAAAACCATATTTTTATTTTATATATATAAAAATAAAGATGTTCATGCTTGATTTAAATAAAAAGAATGACATGTTGATTGAAATAAAAATAACCCTTTTTATCAAAACATGTTAATTGAAATAAAAATAACCTTTTTAGTCAAAACATGTTAGTGAAACAAAATTATCGTTTGTGTCAAAAGGATTTGGTGAAACAAATTATATCACTTTTGTCAAAACCAATTAGTTGAAAAATATTGTCACTTTTGCCAAATTAAATTAGTTGAAACAAATATATTACTCTTGTCAAAACCGTCTAGTTGAAACAAATATATTATTCTTGTTAAAACCATCTAGTTGAAATAAATATATCACTTTGTCAAAACCATTTAGATGAAACAAAACATATCACTTTTATGTTATATTAGAATTGAAATATAGACATATCACCTTTATGTGAATTAGAATAGTTAAATTACCTTAACAATAAAATATACGTTTTACCATATATATAAAAAGATTAGATTTAAAAGAAATATTTTTTATTGCTAAATTTGAGACAATAAAAAAAGTATAGATTTTAAAGTAACATTTTTATTGCTAAATTAGAGACAATAAAAATGGAATAGATTTTAGAGTTGCATTTTATTATAATTTTATATGCAATAAAAAGAGTAGATTTTAAAATTGCATTTTTATTGTCACTTTAGATTATAATAAAAAGAATATAATGGAAGATATATTTTTATTGTTATTTTAGTTACAATAAAAAGAGTAACATTGAAAGATATATTCTTATTGTCAATTTTGTTGCAATGGAAAGATAAGTATTAAAGATCATGTTCTTACTTTCACTTTGTTTAAATAAAAAGAACTAATATGAAAGATTATATTTTTATTGCTCATAGTTTCAATAAAAAGATTGAACTTAATAAAAATTTCATTTTTGTTAAATAAGGTTAGAGTTAAACAAAATTACATTTTTTTGTCAAATGTAAAAGTTAAACCCAAATTTTTCCACTTTTGTCAAATGTAATAGTAAAAAAAAAAAACCAATTTTGTCACTTATTGTCAAAATGTAACAGTTGAAACAAATTTGGCATTTCTGTCAAAATACAATGGTTAAAACAAAAGAAGCTAGTTCCTACCCTAATTGATTTAGATAAATCTCTTGATTACTCTATTGACTAAGCTGTGTTATCATTGCCTTCTCAACAAATTCCTTCAATTAATCCCTCTGGTGTAAAAACTAGAGCTTCATCCTCTCTATCATCTTTATGATAGATAAAATTGCATTTTGGAACATCAGGGGTGCAAATCCCTGGGCTAAGCAATTGGATATATCCAATTTAATTGCTTCCTTTAATATTCATATGATTGCCATTGCCGAAACTAAACTGAATCACCTTACTTCTTCTAAAGCCATTCATAACATCCGCCCGTCGTGGCACTCCATTCATAATTTAGCTCAAGCTCCTTATGGTAGGCTGCTAATTATTTGGAATGCAAACACTTTCTCCCTCAATCCTATTCTTGTTCACAGGCAGTTTATTCATGCTAAAATCACTCATCTTCCCTCAGACTCCTCTTTTTTCTTAACTTTTATTTATGCTGATAATAGTGTTGCTGCTCGGCAAAACTTACTAGATACTCTTCCTTCTTTGCAACAAACTACTCTTCCTTGGATATGTTTGGGAGACTTCAATTGCATACAATTATCTTCAGACAAGATTAGGGGATCTCCTTTGACGTACAGACAAACTAGACCTCTGAATAATGCAATATATGATGCCAACCTTCTTCCTATTCCATCGTCCGGTGCGGAGTACACTTGGAATAACTCCTCTCGCTCTGGAGTTAGAACATACTGCAAATTAGACAGATCCTATCAAAATTTCAGTGCGGTTATGGCTTGGCCTACCTTAACTACCATAATTCCTCACCCCTCCCTTTCTGACCACTCCCCTCTAGTGCTGGATTGGGGCAAGAGAATCATGAGAAGTCAGTCCTCTTTTTCATTTTTTTAATGTTTGGGCTGATAATCCAAATTTTTTACTTTTGGTTTCTGATAATTGGAAAGTTCTTTTTTATGGTAATCCTATGTTCGTGTTGCAGGAAAAATTAAAGCATTTAAAACGATCTCTTCGTATGTGGGCTAAGCATAATTATGGAGATGGGATTAGAAAGTCTTCAGTGATCAAGGAAGAATTATTTCGGGTTCAAAATATCATTCTTCATTGCCGAGATGATTCTTTGATGGCTACTCTCTTGGCACAAGAACACAAGCTGTCTTCTGATTTAGCTAAAGCGATCACTTCGGAGGCGGGGATGGCAAAGCAGAAATTAAAGAACAAATGGAAATTATATGGTGATAAAAATTCCTCGACTTTCCATAATTAATTGAAGATTCATCATAGTTTCGCCAATATCACTTCAATTCTTGATAAGGATGGGAACTGTGTTGATGAACCACTGACTGTTAATGGTGCATTCCTGGACTACTTCAAATCGATATTAGGTAATTCTGATGGTAATCCTATTCAGTTAAATTCTTTTGCACATATCAACCTTCCCTGTATCGCTGAAGACATGAAACTGTTACTCATCCATGAAATTACCTCTGAGGACATTAAGGATTCTATATTTACGATGAAATCAAGTAGCTCACCTGGTCCAGATGGATTCAATGCATATTTTTTCAAAGTGTGCTGGCATATAGTTGGAGAGGATGTAATCAAAGCAATTAAAAACTTTTTTGATCACAGCAAAATGCTTCGTGGAATAAATTCTACAAGACTTGATCTAATTCCTAAGGTTGATATGCCGTCAGCTGTATCTCAATTTCGGCCAATTGCGTGCTGTAATGTTGTGTACAAATGCATTGCCAAAATTTTAGCTGCTCGGATGAAAGGAGCTCTTGCAAACACCTTTTCCCCGAACCAAAGTTCTTTCCTACCAAATAGAGATATTGCTGACAACATTCAACTAGCGACTAAGCTGATGAAAGGATACAACCGTTCTACTATTTCTCCTCGTTGTGTACTCAAACTCGATATCCAAAAAGCTTACGACACGGTTAGATGGGATTCCATAATTTACATTCTTTTCAAAATGAATTTTCCGATGCCATTCTTTTGTTGGTTATAGACGTGTATCTCTATTGTAAGCATTTCCCTCAGTGTTAATGGATCCACTGTCGACTTCTTTGAGGCTAAGAGAGGGTTACATCAAGGGGATCCAATATCCCCATATATTTTTGTGTGTGTGATGGAGCTCTTCTCTGCTATCACCAACAGAGCAATGTTTAACAGGCGGATTGACTATCATCCTTATTGTAAAGTCTCTCGCATATCCTCTCTCCTATTTGCAGATGACCTTCTCCTCTTCACTAAACCCAATGTCAGATCGATCTCTGGTGTAAAAGAGGTTCTTGATGAATTTACTTCTTGCACTAGCATGTCCATTAATACAAGAAAGTCAAAGATTCGTTGTTCCGGTATCGATGATCAGTTGAAAGATGTTATTTATGATCTGTCTGGGCTGAGTCAAATGGATGATAATGAAGTTTATCTTGGTGTGCCTCTCTGTTCATCCAGGCTCAAAGCTTCGCAATGTCTGCCGCTAGTGGAATGTATTATATCCAAAATTGCGACATGGCCAGCCTCAAAGTTTTCGATGGCAGGTAGATTAGTGATAGTGAAATCTCTGGCTATTGGTATGAGTATTTACTATGCACGGTTATTCATCTTTCCCGGAAAAATTATTGACATGATTAATTCGGCTTTGAATCACTTTCTTTGGCACGGGAATCCATACTCTAAAAAACTTGTACCGATGTCATTCAAGAAAGTGTGCAGACATTATAAATGTGGTGGACTTGGCGTCATGAATTTAAAGCTTTAGTACAGGACGGCTCTCTCATCTGGAATTGATAAGTTGTATAGGTTTGATTCAAATCTATGGGCTTCGTGGTGTAGGACTAATTTAATCAAGAATCTAAACTTTTGGTTGATGATGCCATTGGCTAACTGTTGCTGGCAGTGGACAAACTTACTGAAACATAGAGATCTTTTGCAACCAATGTTCCAATGTGGTTTGAAATACTATCAACATATTTCTTTTTGGCACGATCCATGGTTCAACAAAGGAAAAATTCTATCTCAGTTAATTAATTATGAGAACCGAAGATTGACAGGGATTAGTGAAAGGGCCTCAGTTGCTAGTTTATACATTAATGGGAATTTAGTTCTTCCATCTTGTAGTTCATCTCTGGTGAGAAATACTTGGATTTCTGTCCAAAATTCTATTCGGCTTCCTAGCAACTGCCATTCCAGTTGGAATGGGAGTGATCACTCTATAAACCAGGTTTATATTAACTTGATGTCTAATGACAGTACATTTCCGTGGCACTCTAGAATATGGACCAATAATTCTATTCCGAAAGAGAATGTTTTCCTATGGAGGATCTTGATGAATGTCGTGCACACGAGAAGTAAACCGAAAAGGATGTCTATCATTGATGATGATGTGTGCTCTTTATGTGGCTACCAGTCAGAAACTATTCCGCATATTTATTTTGACAGTGATTACTCCAAATTTGTTTGGTCTCACGTACTTGTACACTTTGGCTTGCATACTCCGGTTGTTAACTCTTGGGAAGAATGGTACATTGTTTTCAAAGCTTCAAGGTGGAATAGTTCTACAAGTTGTTTATTACTGAAGTTATTCAAGAAAACTATTTATTTCTTATGGATGGAGAGGAACGCTAGAGTGTTTAGTGATGTTTGTACTCCTAAACATGTAATGGTCCTCTCTATTATAAGTTGTAGCTCTTGAATTTTCTTTTATTTTGTAACAGTGCTTGTGTTTTAATAAATATGGTAGGGGCCATCTAACCTCGCTTGCTATGCAAAAAAAAATTATCATTTTAATTTGTTATTATGAATAGAAAAATGCAAACAAACACATCACTTTCATTTGTTTGTTAGAATTAGAATTGTCGACAAAAATAATACGTCACTTTTATTTGTTTTTTTGAATTAGAATTGCCAAAAAAACAAAGTTATCATTTTTATTGTTTTGTTGAAATAGAGTTGTCAACAAAACAAAGTCACCATCTTTATTGTTTTGTTGAAATAGGTCAGTTGAATAAAAATATACATTTTACCAAAATATTCATTTTTGTCAAAATTGATCAGTTGAATCAAACCATGTATTTTTGTCAAAATATACACTTTGGTCAAGATAGATTAGTTGAATCAAAATACACATTTTTGTCAAAATAAACATTTTTGGCCAAATAGATTAGTTGAACCAAAGTAGTTATTTTTTGTCAAAATATAATAGTTGAAACAAAAATTACATTTTGTTAAATATGATGGTTGAGAACAAAATAATTATATTTTTGTTAATTAGATTTGAAATGAAATAAAAATCACATTTTTGTTAAATAAAAGAGTTAAACACAAATAGCATTTTTGTTAAATAAGTTTGTGTTACAACAAAATGGATGTATCACTTTTTATACATTTTGTTGAAATATAATTTATATGCAAATATAAGAATCACCTTTATTTGCATAACATACATTAGAATTTATATGCAAATATAAAAATCATTTTTATTTGCAAACATACATTAGAATTTATATGCAAATATGAAAATCATTTTTATTTGTAAACTTACATTTGAATCTATATTCAACTATGAGAATCATTTTTTTGTCATAACATACATTAGAATTGTATGTAAAATCAGGTGACATTTTATTGTTAAATTATACAATAGAATTTGTGTGCAAATCCAAGTGACATTTGTATTTTCAAATTTTCCATTAGACCTGGTGTATAGAATAAAGAGGCATTTCATATGTTATGATTTGGAACTAAACATACAAATAAAACAATTCTTTTTATTTGTTAAAGTTTAAAATAGAAATTGCATACAAATAAAGGAAAATGAAAATTATCTCTTCATTTGTCATTAGCAATAAGGTCATGTGAATAAATTACATTTTATTAGACATTAGAAATGTATAGGGAAAATTATGTGAGTAAAATACATTTTTATTGGGCAGTAGGAATATAATAACATGTTTGTTCATTATCGTCAATATGTTAGTAGTAATAAAAATTTGTTAAATTCATTAACCAATTATTTATTTAGATGAATTGTTGTTGGCTGAAAAGCCCACATGGGTATTGGGATGATATTTGACCGACACTAGTCCCAATATTTAGTTGTATGTCAATCAATGGATTGACAGGCTTCTATGAGCTTTATTTATTCATTTTAATGCTCGCACAGTTATAAATTTCACTCTGGATGTGAATTGATTGTTTAATGATTATTTATCATTGTTGTCGTGTTCATGCGATGTATGAAATCCATATAACAAAATTATATGGTAAATGATTGAGTCACATTCCAATTCAAAATAACTTTTAAATAAAGAATACTTTTTTTAAAGGACATTGTAATATAAAGTATATTTTAAACAAAGAATATTATAATATAAAGAATGTTTTTACATAAAGAATCTTTTTATATGAAGAATATTTTTAAATAATGAATATTTGAAATATTATTCAACGAAGAATAAAATGATGATTTCTATGCCCGTTTTTGGATGGATACAATAGATAAAAAATATATTTTTATTGAAATGAACTAGTTATTAACTAGGATAAATCTTTTAAATTAAGATTTAATGAAGTCATCTAATTAATTAATATTTAATTGGAATTAAATAAAAGAATTAGATTTTGGGTTGTCGTGGATGGTGTCTTAAATAACACTATTCTTAAACCCTGTATGAAAAGAATAAATCTTTTAATTAAAATCATTAGAGTTTCCAACTATATTTAGTAATTGGAATAAAATATATGTGAATTGGGTTTATTGTGAACTGTATTTTAAACGATATTTGTTTTTAACCCAATTAACAACAAAGATATGATTTAGAATTTATAAATCTTTTTATTAAGATGTAAAAGGAAATTTTCTAATGTCAAGTTTTTTCCAGTTTAATATATAAAATTGGAATTGAGTGGAAATTCGATTTAATAATAATCGAGATAGGCTTCTGTAAAAGAAGATTGTTACTATATATGGAATTTAGAAGGCTTTGCAGTTATTCCATTTATATTATTAGTCTGGTACGAAAATTAATATCGATTATATATTGATTCGATTTTTGTAAATATTCCATATTTAATGGAAGATGATTTTGGGTTTATTGTGAACAAAGTTTTTAAATGACATTGATTTTAACCCAGTTAAAGATGAGATTAATTTCTTAAAAGACGAATAATTATAAAGTAATGATTTTTTTAATATTAAAACCAAATTGGTGTTTTAATGGATCTTTAAAAAGAAGATTAAAGATTAAATTTAAAAGAATTTATCTTTGATAAAATTGATGGGAATCTTTCCCCTTTTAATATGGATATCTTATTAAAAGAATATTCTAGATTGGAATGAGGCGTACGATGTGTATCTATAGCACTTGAATTTTTGAATATAAATACGCGAGTTATTCGGAAAGACCGGGTTTAACCCATTCTGAATAATTACTACGACGATTAAAAGTTGAAGACATTGAAGACGGTGATTGAAGACACTTCTGTGAGACCAGGTTTAACTCATGTAATTAAATTGATTTCTATTAAATATATATCTGTGGTGGCGGAGAATTCATTCTCTTGCTTAACACCCTTCTCTGAGACGCATGAGCTTAGAGGTTATATATTGGTAGTGATCGATCGCATGTCGTGAATTGTTAATGTGGCATGCCAAGATGCAAATGATCAAGGCTTTTGTTGAAAAGAAGGGCCTTGTGGTTGATGATCAAAGCATAGCCTATTTCGGCATAGATTTGTGTATAGATTTACTTCGCGAGCCTCACACCCCGGTATGAGTCAAAAACGGAGCAAGGGAACACAGGGAGTGCACACATTTCTTTCTAGCTAGAAGTGGTGTCATCTACTTACTAGCCCTGACATTTTACTTATGTGGATGATAGAATTTTCGAGGCCTCGGATTTATTGGTCGCCAATGGCCAAATTATAGATTCGATAGGACCGGGAAGCGTGTGTTCAGGAATTGCCAATCCACTAACGTTATTTGTGGACCGGCCCTGCAGGATCCATGGGTTGCCTGTAGGTGTGATCCTGAGACATTGCTAGAGTGTATCGAATCGGTAAGGAGATTGTTCCTAGCTTTGACTCTTGATGGAAACCCAATTTCCAATATGACACCATGCGGTTTTGATTGTAGAACTAGTATGGCGACATAATAGGATGGGGTACTACGCCGTCTATGACTGATACATTTTGATTGAAATGTTTTTGAAACATATATACACTAATAATAATATCAAATCCGTTTTTATCGTATCAAGCATTTTTGACCATTATAAGGTAAAACTCTATCCTCCGGTTTGCGTTGCATTGTTTGATGGGACTTGAGTCTTATAATGGTTTCATTTTTCTAAAAAGCATTGCATTGTTTTACATTGTACTTTATTTAAATTATGCACTGGCAATCCAATGGAGTAAACCCGTTCCGCGTTAGTGGCGTGGTCCCGTGATTAGCCTTATTATAAGATAAGATAAAAAAGATTTCCCATACCAGTCCCATGACTGACCCGTAGTTTGTTTCACTTTTGTAACACCCCACTTCCATTAAGGTCACTCACAAAGAGAATGCCTTAACTTCGGTGGAACGTTATAAGTAAACAGAACAGAAATTTACAAGACAGATATGTAAAGTAGTAGTTGAAAAATTTATAACTTTATTACAGCAGAAACAGAAATAAGTTTGGTTACATCACAATACCAAAACCCAAGTACACAAATATCAGTCTTATACAAAATCCTTCAGAATGCATAATTTTAAAGCCATAATCCCCAACAGAGAATGCCATAAATAGGTAGAATCAAAGCCAAGCAATATTTCAAGCACTTCTAGCACTTCAAGTAGTTGGAACCTGAATCAAGCTCCTATGTTTCCACCCTGAGAACCTGGGGGGAGGGGGGAACGGATGAAAAGAGGCGAAACAAACTAGGTCAGACATAAGTCTGGTGAGTCCAATAACTTTCAGCATATAAACAGATAACAATATCATGACATGTAAATAAAACTGGATGAGAGATAACCATAACAGGAGTAGCAGGTTAACAGAAGTGACAGAATGATATAGGCTAAACTAAGCTTCTTACTTGGTTTCACTCCTCTGCACTAATACTAGTATAACATAATTAGGTGTTGTCCTAATGTCAAAACAGAAAACAGACTGATCTCTTCAGAAACACGATGCTAGAAATAGGCCTTCACCACCCTAACAGAGAGAGACGTTCAGAAACAACATGCCAGTAATGGGCCATTTATCACCCAAACAGAGACAGACGGTACAGAAACAGAATGCCAGTAATTGGCCTTTACCACCTGAACAGAGATAGAAACAGAATAACCCCTACGGAAATAGAATATTAGAATTAGGTGTAAACTAGTAATAGGCTTTTTCCACCCCAACAGACGGTACCACATAGAAATAGACAGGTGTTAGCACCCCAACAGAAACAGACGGTACCCCAACAGAAAAAGACAGAACTAAGTGTACCCTAAATTCTACCCCAAGTGATCGGCTCCCCAACACATACATGCCCTGTGTCGGCCCCACAGAAGGGTGTATCACTCCCTAAAGTGGCAACCTATAGACACTGACCTATTTGAAGATGTTATGGTCTCTCACATCCTCAGAGCAAACTGGATCCATGCACGCACATGACCCGGTTGGAATGCACCATCAATATCCCTCGCCATTATTAGAGTGAACCTCTTACAATTAGTTCAGTAGGCGTGCCCTGGACCCTTACCAAGTGTTGGGTCATAGTTTTGATAGCAGAAAGGGTTAATGACTAATATGGGTCCCAAACAACAGATGACACAAGTAACTAACCCTCTTAACCTTGTGTCCCAGACTAACAGATTTCAGATTTACTTTCTTATAGATTTCAGATGTACAAAGTCCAGATTATCTAGTTCTTAGATCAGACATATAGCTTAACAAGTTTTCAGACTAATGGATCAGATATACAAATTAACATGTTTTCAGACTGACGGATCAGATATACAGATTAACAGACTTACAGATTGTTTCACCTAACCTTGTATTGGGCCTGCAGATTTTCAAACGGGTTTATTAGATTCATCAGTCCAGTTGATTTAACCTTATCCATCCAACACGTATTAGGCATCATATTTATCCTTGATTTGCATTAATTAAATATTAATGCACAAACCTCTCACATTAGGTCCGTAGCTTGCGGCCGCTGGATGTCCCGGGCGGTTCCGTGCAGACTTCTGCCACAAGCCAGACCTAACCTTGTGTCTAAGCATCTTATGCCTACGACGCCTCACATTAGACTGACAGTTTTTGGTTGTTGGTTAAGCCGGTTGGGTCCGACAGGCTTCTACCACAAACAGAGTCTAACATCGTGTCTCAGCATTCTTATTTTAGCTAACATATTCATTCACAGATTATGCCAATATTAGACTAATTATGCCAATTCAAAAACTTAGCTTCTTTACAAGTTACAGCAGATTTTCCAAAGTTCCATTAACATGTTTTGCTCAATTTTAGATCGATTCTACAGATTTTCATACCCCAAATTACCGTATTGAGTTTCAACAGATTTAGCAGATTAAGCAATTTAACAGATTTAACCATCCCTTAAAATTCCATTGACATATCTTTGCTAATCATAAAACTAAGCCTAATTTTACATGCCCAAATTATGGTCATAATTCGCAATATAACATACGTCCCAAATTTTGGTTAAATTTGCATCATACAGAATATTCTCTTAAAACCCTAAATCATGATGCACAATATAAATTATGCCAAATTATAACCGTTGATTACCACATATGTCAAATATCCAAATGTCCGAATTAGGCATATTCACATTTATAATAATCCCTATTATAATATAGGTTTTTCAGGACTAAGTTACATATCATTTTCTTCCAAGTCATAGATCGTCATATAAAATACGCCCTAAATCTTGATATTTAATTACAACATGTATTATGTCCTTAAAATCAGATCTTGAATTATAATGCATTATGTCCCCAAATTTCAAGTCATATGTTGTCATACAATAATTCTCCTTCTTCCAAATCATAAACTGTCATTTATAGTATGCCTAAATCTAAATCTTAAATTACAACATATACCTTTTTCTTAAATCAATCACAAATCAGTCATGTCCAATTATGCATCATTCATTATTTTCCCCAAATTTAACGTTCGTGCCTCAATCTCTTATGAGATTTGGCTCAGGCTCGTGGTAGCCTAGCTATAGAACAGAAGGAAAGAAGAGATACATAGTAGTTACAATAATACTAATAAGATAGATCTATACAGAAAAACGGATCTGATAAACAGGAATAAGACAGATCTTTGTAGAAAAACGGATCTGATAAACAGGAATAAGATATATCTACATAGAAAAACAGATCTGATGAATAAGAATATGCATAATCTCCAATTCATATTTATAACCATGTCAAGATCATAATTAAATTTCATATCTGAAAATAACTGTACTCACCTTGGTTGGTTTCTAAAAGAAAAAGGGTTATAGTTGTTCCCTTTTAATCCTATTCAGTTTGGAAGAAGGAGCACTTGTTCTAACTTAGGTTTCAGCAGAGTAGCAACGCCATTGATTTATTTTAATATGAATTAGGGCAGAGTATAGGCGAAATGAAATTGTGTGGAGAGAAAGTGATGTTTGGGGGTGTTTAAATAGCTTAGGTGCAACGAATCTGGTCAGAACGGGCGTCTAAATGCAGAAAAACGAATATGTCCACGGATCTGGAAAGGGGGGGGGGGCGGAGGTCGACCTCAAAGTCAACATATTTTACCCAGGTCGACCCCTATATCGATCCCCTGGCCGACCTGGGTCCTGGGCGGGAATTTTTCCACCCAGCCCGGGTGTGTGATTTGAATTTTGAAACTTTAAATTTGAATTCAGGATGGTTTTTATTTTAAATTCCTAAAACTTCTAAGGGCCATAACTTCTTCATACGAAGTCCGATTTACGCAAACTCAGACTCTATCTCAAGCAGAATTCCAAGATGAACGCAATGACGTAACCCGTTTCCCCTAATTATTCTCTTAAAAATTAAGTATACTTTGTTTTGTTACTTTATGTTCACAAAAATACGGGGTGTTACATTCTCCCCTCCTTAAAGGATTTCATCCCCGAAATCTTCAAGTTAAGAAGAATGTGTCCTACCATCCAATCACCCATCTACTCAAGCATCATGCACAAGCATCCATTGTCCTTAGAAAACTTCTACTGTTGTATGAACATATGCAAAAGTGCGTGTATATGTCTCTTATCTAATGCAAAGATCAGGCGGTCTACTGATTCAGTTGACCTCTTTAATGCGAATTATGTTAGTGCCATGAGTCCGCTTATATATGCAAGAAATCCTACTTGATAGACATCATCTCCATATGAGTGCATAACCATTCATCCAAATGCAACATCCATGTGATGAATCAATCATTTTGCATCCACAAAAATTGAAAAATGCACATACATTCATATGCAGTATGAGAGTGTTTTTGAGCCGATCTAGTGCCTAGTGTGTGTATATGCACCCACGAGCAACCACTAGCAACCACTTGCATCCACTAGCGACCATCAAACATAACATGTCTCAAACACATGTTTACACCCATTAGTTTTTATCTAAAGGTCGAAGAATCGATCGATGGGATACAACCGAGTGATAGAAACAAGTACAAAAGTTCTGTTCCCGTTAGACATCGGTTAAGAGAATAAATCCCTAAGTATCAACCCCGAAGACCGAAATCAACATTAGATTGACACTCAGAGAATTATTCCCATTAAACAATGTCAAAACTAGAAATCTACTTCACGCTTCGAGTAAAAACCCCTATCCTTTTCAGAAATATTCAGATACTTACAGACTACTGGCATAAATCAGATTATCAAATTATTCTTAGGAAACTAAGCATGATAAACCCCCCTCCCTCCATATCCCACAAAACCAGAATATATGCGTCATGGTCAACTTAATGCCTAACACAGATACCCTCAAACCCCAACTTATCACAAACAAATGAGTCGTAACCCTTATGGGGTTTGAGACCATAGTGGGATCAGAAACATGATTAGTATTAAAATGCAGAGTCTCAATTACAGAATCAAAATGCTAGAATCAAAAAGAGTTTTATCTCAATAATCAGATAAGGAAATTAAACCTTCTACAGAAATTTTCCTATCTCTACCCTATCTGCCGGTCACGTGAGCATTCGTCTGCCCTCCAAATGTAGGTTCTGCCCTCTTCCCTTGCCCACGTTTCTTCGGGCAGTCCCTAGTGAAGTGTCCCATTTCTCCACAATTGAAGCTAGCGCCCTTCCTCTTTCTACAATCCTTATTCAGATAAGTCAAGCTTACACAAGTAAAGCACTTTTTCTCCTTCTTATCTTCAGACTTTTCATTCTTCTTTTGTGTTTCCTTTTTGGGCCACTCTTTCTTGTTCTGTGGTTCTTCGAGCTTTTCTTCTTTCTTCTCACTTTTGGCTTCGGCCTCTTCATGCATTAATGCCATGTCAACCAATTTATCGAAGGTAGCCCCCATAGGAATGTGGGTCATGCCAACCCGTGTAGCGGTTCATTCAATTCTTTAACGAATCTCAGGGCCTTCTTTTCAGGTGTGTTCATCAGGTCTAAGCTGAATCTCGCCAACTGATTGAACTTGTTAACATACTCCTTTACTGATAAATTCCCTTGCTTCAATGCCAAGAACCTCTCCACATATAAATTCTCTTCTGTTCGTGAGAGAAATTTCATCTCGAACCTACGCCTGAAATCCATCCATGTCTCTTCTGGATGCTCTCCACTCGTGACCTCCCACCAAAACGAGGCTTCGTCCTTCATTAACTAAGCAGCTAATTGGACCTTCCTTCTATCCTCTATATCGAAGATACCAAACAAATCTTCCACCTCCTTAAGCCAATTTCGAGATTCAACAAACGTCTCTGATTCGTGAAAAGGTTTCCCGTCCATTGCCCGAAAGTTCTTGCATATCTTCGAAAAAGTATCCACATGGGGAGGGGGGAGGAGGAGGGGGAACGTCTGCTGGGCCTGCGGGGGTGGCCCCTGCCTCAAGATACCTTCTGAACCAAGTTGGTATCGGTATGCCTTCGGGTATCTCGGGTACCCTAGACATGCTGAAAAGAAAAAGGAAGAGATTCAAAACGGAGAATCAAAGGAAAGATATATAGCTCTTAGGGATTATTATTTTCAAAATAAACTCTACTTTTTAAAATACTTCCTTTTAAAAAACCTTTTTGAAAATAGTTTTCAAAAACTTTTTATCAAATCTGGTAACCTTCAACTCTGATACCAAGTGTAACACCCCACTTCCATTAAGGTCACTCACAAAGGGAATGCCTTAACTTCGGTGGAATGTTATAAGTAAACAGAACATAAATTTACAAGACAGATATGTAAAGTAGTGCTTGAAAAATTTATAACTTTATTACAGCAGAAACAGAAATAAGTTTGGTTACATCACAATACCAAAACCCAAGTACAAAAATATCAGTCTTATGCAAAATCCTTCAGAATGCATAATTTTAAAGCCATAATCCCCAACTGAGAATGCCATAAATAGGTAGAATCAAAGCCAAGCAATATTTCAAGCACTTCTAGCACTTCAACCTGTTGGAACCTGAATCAAGCTCCTATGTTTCCACCCTAAGAACCTGGGGGGAGCGGGGCGACGTAAGAAAAGAGGCGTAACAAACTAGGTCAGACATAAGTCTGGTGAGTCCAGTGACTTTCAGCATAAAAAACAGATAACAGTATCATGACGTGTAAATAAGACTGGATGAGAGATAACCATAACAAAAATAGCAGGTTAACAAAAGAGACAGAATGATATAGGCTAAACTAAGCTTTTTACTTGGTGTTCACTCCTCTGCACTAACACTATTATAACAGAATTAGGTGTTGTTCTAATGTCTAAACAGAAAGCAGAATGATCATTTCAGAAACACGATGCAAGAAATAGGCCTTTAACACCCTAACAGAGACAGACGTTCAGAAACAAAATGCTAGTAATGGGCCTTTACCACCCGAACAGAGATAGACGGTATAGAAACAGAATGCTAGTAATGGGCCTTTACCACCAGAACAGAGACAGAAACAGAATAACCTCTACGGAAACAGAATATTGGAGTTAGGTGTACACTAGTAATGGGCTTTTTCCACCCCAATAGACGGTACCACATAGAAACAGACAGGTGTCACCACCCCAATAGAAACAGACGGTACCCCAACAAAAACAGACAAAACTAAGTGTACCCTACATTCTACCCTAAGTGATCGGCTCCCTAATACATAAATACCCTATGCCGGCCCTACAGAAGGGTGTATCACTCCCTAAAGTGGCAACCTATAGACACTGACCTTTTTACAGAGGTCACGGTGTCTTACATCCTCGGAACAGACCGGATCCATGCACGCACAAGACCCGGTTAGAATGCACCATCAACACCCCTCGCCATTATCAGAGTAAACCTTTTACAATTAGTTCAGTAAGCGTTCCCTGGACCCCTACCAAGTGTCGGGTCATAATTTTGATACTAGAAAGGGATACTGACTAATATGGGTCCCAAATAACAGATGACACATGTAATTACCCCTCCTAACCTTGTGTCCATGACTAACAGATTTCAGATTTACTTGCTTATAGTTTTCAGATGTACAAAGTCCAGATTAACTAGTTCTCAAATCAGACATACAGGTTAACAAGTTTTCAGACTAACGGATCAGATATACAAATTAACAAGTTTTTAGACTAACGGATCAGATATACAGATTAAAAGGCTTACAGATTGTTTCACCTAACCTTGTATTGGGCTTGCAGATTTTCAAACGGGTTTATTAGATTCATCAGCCCAGTTGATTTAACCTTATCCACCCAACACGTTTTAGGCATCATATTTATCCTTGATTTGCATTAATTAAATATTAATGCACAGACCTCTCACATTAGGTCGGTAGCTTGTGGCCGCTAGATGTGCCGGGTGGTTCCGGGTAGACTTGTGCCATAAGCTAGACCTAACCTCGTGTCTAAGCATCTTTACGCCTATGACCCCTCACATTAGAATGACAGTTAACGGTTGCTGGTTAAGCCGGTTGGGTCTGGGCTGGCTTCTACCGCAAATAGAGTCTAACATCGTGTCTCAGCATTCTTATTTTAGCTAACGCATTCATTCACAGATTATGCCAATATCAGACTAATTATACCAATTTAACAAATTAGCTTCTTTACAAGTTTCAACAGATTTTCCAAAGTTCCATTAACATGTTTTGCTCAATTTTAGATCAAGCCTATAGATTTTCATACCCCAAATTACCGTATTCAGTTTCAATAGATTTAGCAGATTAAGCAATTTAACAGATTTAATCATCCCTTAAAATTCAATTGACAAACCTCGCCTAATCATAAAATTAAGCCTAATTTTACATATCCAAATTATGGTCATAATTCACAATATAGCATACGTCCTAAATTTTAGTTAAATTTGCATCGTACAGAATATTCACTTAAAACCCCAAATCATGATGCACAATATTAATTATGCCAAATTATAGCCGTTGATTACCACGTATGTCAAATATCCAAAAGTTCGAATTAGCCAATTCACATTTATAATTATCCTTATTGTAGTATAGGTTTTCAGGCCTAAGTCACATATCCATTTCTTCTAAGTCATAGATCGTCATATAAAATACGCCCCAAATCTAGATCTTAAATTATAACATGTATTATGTCCTTAAAATCAGATCTTTAATTATAACATGCATCATGTCCCCAAATTACAAGTCATATGTTGTCGTACAATAATTCTCCTTCTTCCAAATCATAAACTGTCATATATAGTATGCCTAGATCTAAATCTTAAATTACAACATATAACCTTTTCTTAAATCAGTCACAAATAAGTCATGTCCAATTATGCATCATTCATTATTTTCCCCAAATTTAAAGTTCGTGCGTCAATCTCTTATGAGATTTGGCTCAGGCTCGTGGCAGCCTGGCTATAGAACAGAAGGAAGAGATACAGAGTAGTTACAATAATATTAATCAGATAGATCTACATAGAAAAACGGATCTGATAAACACGAATAAGATAAATCTACACAGAAAAATGGATCTGATATATAGGAATAAGATAGATCTACACAGAAAAACAGATCTGATAAACAAGAATATGCATAATCTCAAATTCAGATTTATAACCATGTCATGATAATAATTAAATTTCAGATCTGAAAATAACTGTACTCACCTGGGTTGGATTCTAAAAGAAAAAGGGTTGTTGTTGTTCCCTTTTAATCCTATTCAGATTGGAAGAAGAAGGAGCGCTTGTTCTAGCTTAGATTTCAGCAGAGTAGCGACGCCATTGATTTATTTTAATATGAATTAGGGCAAAGTATAGGAGAAATGAAATTGTGTCGAGAGAAAGTGAGGTTTGGGGGTGTTTAAATGGCTTAGGAGCAACGTAGCTGGTCAGAACAGGCGTGTAAATGCAGAAAAACGAATCTGTCCATGGATCTGGAAAAGGGGAGGGAGGAGGGGGGAGGTCGACCTGTTCTACCATAGTCAACCCCCAGATCGATCTCCTGGTCGACCTGGATCCTAGGTGGGAATTTTCCCACCCAGCCCGGGTGTGTGATTTGAATTTCGAAACTTTAAATTTGAATTCAGGCTGGTTTTTATTTTAAATTCGTAAAACTTCTAAGTGCCAAAACTTCTTCATACGAAGTCCGATTTATGAAACTCAGACTCTATCTCAAGAAGAATTCCGAGATGAACGCATTGGCGTAACCTGTTTCCTATAATTCTTCACTTAAAAATTTAGTATACTTTGTTTTGTTTCTTTTTGTTCACAGAAAATACGGGGTGTTACATTCTCCCCTCCTTAAAGGATTTCATCCTCGAAATCTTCAAGTTAAGAAGAATGTGTCCTACCATCCAATCACCCATCTACTCAACCATCATCCACAAGCATCCATTGTCCTTAGAAAACTTCAAATGTTGTATGGACATATGCAAGAGTGTGTGTATATGTCCCTTATCTAATGCAAAGATCAGGCGGTCTACTGATTCAGTTGACCTCCTTAATGCGAATTATGTTAGTGCCATGAGTCCACTTATGTATGCAAGAAATCCTATTTGATACACATCATCTCTATATGCGTGCATAACCATTCATCCAAATGCAACATCCATGTGATGAGTCAATCATTTTGCATCCACAAAAATTGAAAAATGCACACATATCCGTATGCAGTATGAGAGTGTTTTTGAGCAAATCTAGTGCCTATTGTGTGTATATGCATCCACGAGCAACCACTAGCAACCACATGCATCCACTAGCAACCATCAAACAAAACATGTCTCAAGCACATGTTTACACCCATTAGTTTCTACCTAAAGGTCGAAGAATCGATCGATAGGATACATCCGAGTGATAGAAGCAAGTACAAAAGTTCTGTTCCCGTTAGACATTGGTTAAGAGAATAAATTCCTAAGTATCAACCCCGAAGACCGAAATCAACATTAGATTGGCACTCATAGAATTATTCCCATTAAACAATGTCAAAATTGGAAATCTACTTCACGCTTCAAGTTAAAACCCCTATCCTTTTAAGAAATATTCAGATACTTACAGACTACTGGTATAGATCAGATTATCAAATGATTCTTAAGAAACTAAGCATGATAATAAAAACCATATCCCACAAAACCATAATATATGCATCATGGTCAACTTAACGCCTAACACAGATACCCTCAAACCCATACTTATCACAAACAGATGAGTCGTAACCCTTATGAGGTTTGAGACCATAGCGGGATCAGAATAAGACTAGTATTAAAGTGCGGAGTCTCAATTACAGAATCAAAATGCCAAAATCAAAAAGAGCTTTATCTCCATAATCGGATAAGGAAATTAAACCTTCTGCCGAAATTTACCTATCTCTCCCTATCTACCGGTCACGTGAGCATTCCCCTGCCCTCCAGAAGTAGCTTCTGCCCTCTGCCCTTGCCCATGTTTCTTCGGGTAGTCCCTAGTGAAGTGTCCCATTTTTACACAGTTGAAGCAAGCGCCCTTCCTCTTTCTACAATCCTTATTCAGATGAGTCAAGCTTCCACAAGTAAAACACTTTTTCTTCTTCTTATCTTCAGACTTTTCATTCTTCTTTTGTGTTTCCTTTCTGGGCCACTCTTTCTTGTTCTGTGGTTCTTCGAGCTTTTCTTCTTTCTTCTCACTTTTGGCTTCCTCTTCATGCATTAACGCCATGTCAACCAATTTCTCAAAGGTAGCCCCCATAGGAATGTGGGTCATAGCCAACCCGCGTAGCGGTTCATTCGAACCTTTAACGAATCTCTGGGCCTTCTTTTCAGGTGTGTTCACCAAGTCTAAGCCGAATCTCGCCAACTGGTTGAACTTGTTGATGTACACCTTTACTGATAAATTCTCTTGCTTCAATGCCAAGATCCTCTTTATGTATAAATTCTCTTCTACTCGTG
Organism: Allium sativum; assembly: GCA_030737875.1. Classification (NCBI taxonomy): domain Eukaryota; kingdom Viridiplantae; phylum Streptophyta; class Magnoliopsida; order Asparagales; family Amaryllidaceae; genus Allium; species Allium sativum. The sequence goes on from CM060925.1 coordinate 275,624,734, forward strand.
AGAGAAATTTCATCTCGAACCTACACCTGAAATCCATCCATGTCTCTACTGGAGGCTCTCACTCGTGACCTCCCACAAAACGAGGCTTCGTCCTTCATTAACCAAGCAGCAAATTGGACCTTCCTTCCATCTCGAAGATACCAAACAAATCTTCCACCTCCTTAAGCCAATTTCGAGCTTCAACATACGTCTCTGACCCGTGAAAAGGTTTTCCTCCCATTGCCTGAAAGTCCTTGCATATCTTCGAAAAAGTATCCACACGGGGAGGGGAAGGAGGAGGAGGAGGGGAACATCTGCTGAGCCTGCGGCGGTTGTAACACCCCACATCCGTTAAGGTGACTCACAAAGGGAATGCCTTAACTTTAGTGGAGCATTTTAGTAAACAGAACAGAAACTTACAAGACAGATAAACAGTACTTGAAAAATTATAACTTTATTACAGCGGAAAACAGAAATCGGTATGGTTACATCTTTAACAAATTCTCAAGTACATAAATATAAGTCTTCTTCAGAAAGTCATCAGAGTGTAGAACTTTTAAAATCATAATCCCCACAGAAGCTTCCATAAGAAGTTGAGCCATACTTTGAACACTTCAAGCACTTCAAGCAGAAAAGATCCGGATCAAACTAAAGTACTTCCTTCTACAAAACCTGGGGGGAAACGGAAGAAAGGAGGCGAAACAACAAGGGTCAGACAAAAAGTCTGGCAAGTCCGGTGATTTTCAGTTATGAACAGATAATAATAACATGACATGAAAATAAAACTGGGTGAGAGATAACTGTAACAGGTGTAACAGATATAACAGAAGAACAGAATGATATAAGCTATTGCTTTACACTTCTCTGCACTAATACTAATATAACAGAATTAGGTGTCACACTAATATCTAAACTGAAATAGAAACGGATACAGAATAATTTCCACAGAAGAGAATGCTAGTATTGGGCCTTTACCACCCCAACAGAAACAGACAGAAACAGGATGCTAATAATGGGCCTTTACTACCCGAACAGAAATAGACAGAAGTAGAATGCTGATAATGGGCCTTTTCCATCCGAACAGAAACAGACAGAAACCGAATATTAATAATGGCCCTTTACCACTCGAACAGAAACAGTCAGATTAATCCCTACGGAAACAGAATGTAGAATTAGGTGTACACTACTAATTGGGCCTTTACCACCCGAACAGACGGTACCACGCAGAAACAGACGGGTGTTGCCACGCAACAGAAACAGACGGTACCAACAGAAACAGACAGAACTTAGTGTACCCTAAAACCCTACCCCAAGCGATTGGCTCCCTAAACATAAATACCCTGTGTCGGCCCCACAGTAGGGTGTATCACTCCCTAAAGTGACAACCAATTGGCACAGACCTATTTACAGATGTCACGGCGTCTTACATCCTCATATGCAGGCCGAGATCCATGCACGCACATGACCCGGTTGGAACGCACCATCAACACCCCTCACCATTATAAGAATGAACCGCTTATAATTAGTTTAGTAAGCGTGCCCGGACCCTACCTACTGTTGGGTCAAAGTTTTGATACCAGAAAGGGTTACTGACTAATATGGGTCCCAAACAACAGATGACACAAGTAAATTCCCTCCTAACCTTGTGTCCCAGACTAACGGATTTCAGATTAACTTGTTTACAAGTTCAGACATACAAAATTCAGATCAACCAGTTCACAGATTAGACAAGTTTTCATACCAACGGATCAGATATACAGATTTAACAGACTTACCAATTAACCAGTTACAGATTAACAGACTTACAGATTTGTCTAACTTTGTAATTGGGCCTACAGATTCACGGAACAGATTTATTAAATTCATCAGTCTAGTGGGTTTAACCCTACCCTCCCAACACATTTTATACATCATATTTATCTCAGATTTTCATTTATTAAATATTAATGCATAGACCTCTCACATTAGGTAGCTAGCTTGTGGCCGCTGGATGGGCCGGTAGGTTCCGGGCAGACTTCTGCCACAAGCCAGACCTAACCTCGTGTCTAAGCATATTATGACTAACTTCTCACATTAGAACCTATTGTTTGCGGCCACTGGATGTGCCGGGCGATTCCGGGCAGGATTACGCCGCAAACTCATTCTAACCTCGAGTTAGCCATGTTCATCTTTGCGGCCAATTAATTAATAATTTACCATTTATGCCCACGCCTAATATACAAATCAATTATTCCTAACTATAGCCAATTAAGATTATGTCCATAATAGACTAATTATATCAACTCAACAGATATAGCAGATAACAGATTTTGCAGATTAGGCGACTTAACGGATCTAGCAGATTAAGCAAACTAGCAGATTTAGCAGATAACAGATTAGGCACCTCAACAGATTTAGCAGTTTAGACATCTCAATAGATTTAGCAGTTTAGGCATCTCAACAGATTTAGTTTAGCAGATTTGACATTTTCAACAGACTTAGCAGATGACAGATTTGGCAGATGAACAGATCTAGTAGACTAGGCAGTAGAGCAGAACTAGCAGATTAAGCAATATAACAGAACTAGCAGATTAGGCGATATAACAGAACTAGCAGATTAGGCAAATATAACAGAACTAGCAAATTAGGAAAATATAACAGAATTAATCATTCCTTAAAGTTTCACAAACATATCTTGCCTAATTATAAATTTGGCCTAAGTTTGCATGCCTAAATAGTTGTCATGATTCACACTATGATCATATACCCCATGTTTGCATTGAATTTACATGTCACAAATTATGGTCATAATTTACCTGTCCCAATTTAGTTCAACTTGCCTATTACAAAAGATTCACATATAAATTATACCAAATATAGCCATCGATTTCAATGCATGTCATATATTCAAAAATCTCCTACTTAGGTGTTATTCACATTTGATAGTTATCAAATCTTAATATAAATCTTCACACCTAAGTCATATTCTCTTTCAAATCATGAATTGTTATATAAAAAATATGCGCAACAATCTAGTTATAATAGATCTTAATTCAAAATATGCGTTATGTCCAATGTCTCAAGTCACATGTTAACATACCAGGTTTCCTCTTCTTCCAATTCACAGAATATGCATAGATCTAAATCTAGTTTACAACCTATGTCCTTTTTCTTAAATCAGTCACAGATTAGCCATGTCCAATTATGCCACATTCATTGTTTGTTCCAAACATTTTAGCGTTCATGCGTTAGTCTCTTAGGAGATTGGTGCAGGCTCGTAGTAGCCTGGCTATAGAACAGAAAGAAGAAGAGATATAGAATAAAATAGATCAGAACAGAACATACACAATCTCAAATTCAGATTTACAATCATGTCACAATTATGATTAAAGTGTATATCGGAAAATAACTGTACTTGCCTTGGTTGGATTAAAGAAAGAACTTTAATTGTTGTAGAATCATTGCAGAAGCATTAATCTCTAGTTTGGATTGAGTTGCTTAGGTTGATGTTGAAAGCTTCTAGTTTTGATTCCAGCAGAGTAGCGACGCCATTTTTATTTTTATTTAGAACAGAGGCATAGCAGAATAGAATTGTGTGTAGAGAAGGCTAGGTTTGGGGCTGTTTAAATAGGTTTAGGCAGACGAATCTAGGCAGAAAACGAGACCAGATACATAAGAATGCACCCAGGCCCAAAACCAGGTTCGGGGACCAGGTATACCCCCAGGTCGACTGCCCAGTCGACCTGGTCTGGGGGGTCGACTGCCCAGTCGACTCCCCAGTCGACCTGGGTCTGGCGGGGTTGACTGCCCAGTCGACTCCCCAGTCGATCTGGGTCTGGGCGGGAAATTTCCCGCCCAGTCTGTTCTGCGTTTGGAATTCGAATTCGAGCTGTTTTGAACTCTGAATATTTCTGAAACTTCGGAGGGTCATATCTCCCTCATACGGACTCCGATTCTTGCAAACTCGGACTCGTTTCCAAGAAGAATTCCGAGACGAACGCAATGGCACAACCCGTTTCCCTCGATTCTAATTTTGAAAATTAATTATCCTCTAATTTGTTAATTATACGTTCATAGAAAATACGGGGTGTTACATTCTCCTCTCCTTAAAGGATTTCGTCCCCGAAATCTTCAAGTTAAGAAGAAAGTGTCCTACCATCCAACATCCATCTAGTCAATCATCAATCACTGGCGTCCGTTGTCCTTAGAAACTTCTAATGTTGTATGAACATATGCAAAAGTGTGTGTATATGTTCCTTATCTAATGCAAAGATCAGGCGGTCCACTGATTCAGTTGACCTCCTTAATGCAAATTATGCTAGTGCCATGAGTCCAACATGTATGCAATTTTCCTACTTGATACATATCATTTCTATATGAGTGCACAACCATTCAGTCATATGCAACATCCATGTGCTGAGTCCATCATTTTGCATCAACAAAAATTGAAAAATGCTCACACATCCATATGCAGTATGAGAGTGTTTTCGAGCCGATCTAGTGCGTAGTGTGTGTATATGCATCCACGAGCAACCGCTAGCAACCACTTGCATCCACTTGCATCCACTTGCAACCATCAAACATAACATGTCTCAAACACATGTTTACACCCATTAGTTTCTACCTAAAGTTCAAAGATTCGATCGATAGGATACAGTCGAATGATGGAAGCGAGTACAGATAAAACAAAAACTTGGTTCTCATTAGACATGGGTCCTAAGTATCGGCCCCGAAGACCGAAACCAACATCAGATTGAAACCCAGAGGATTACCCTCTTTAGATAATGTCAAAACTAGAAATCTTAACCTTATCAGAAATATTCAGATATTTACAGATTACTGGTATAGATCAGATTACCGAATGATTCTTAAGAAACTAAGCATGATAAATCCCAGAATGTATGCTTCCTACTTGACGCCTAACACGAATATCTCTCAAACCCCAATCACAAACAGATGAGTCATAACCCTTATGGATTTGGGTCTACAGCGGAATCAGAAACAATACTAGTATTAAAGTGCAGAGTATCGATTACAGAATCAAAATGCCAAAATCAGAAAGAGTTTTAACTCAACAATCAGATAAGAAAATTAAACCTTCTACTTAAATTTTCTTATTTCTACCCTATCTTCCAGTCCCTTGAGCATTCGCCTGTCCTCCATAAGTGGGTTCTGCCCTCTTCCCTTGCCCTCGTTTCTTCGGGCAGTCCCTAGTGAAGTGTCCCATCTCACCACAGTTGAAGCAAGTGCCCTTCTTTTTTCTGCAATCCTTGTTCAGATGAGTCGAGCTTCCACAAGTAAAGCACTTTTTCCCTTCTTATCTTCAAACTTCTCATCCTTCTTTTGTATTTCCTTTTTGGGCCATGCTTTCTTATTCTGTGGTTCTTCCTTCTTTGTCTCTTTCGGGCCCTTGTCTTCCTCGTGCAGTAGTGCCATGTCCACCAATTTCTCGTAAGTCGCTCCCATGGGTACATGGGTCATGGCTAGGCTGTGCAGTGGCTCGTTCAATCCTTTAACAAAGCGGAGAGCCTTTTTATGTTGAGTGTTGACTAAATCCAATCCGAACCTAGCTAGTTGGTTGAACTGGTTAACGTATTCCTTGACCGTCATACTTCCTTGCTTAAGAGATAAGAACTTTTCTAGTTGTAGACTTCGTTCAGCTTGCGAGAGGAATTTTGTCTCAAACCTTGTTCTGAAATCCATCCATGTTTCAACTGGCCTCTCGGCGTTAGTGACTTCCCACCAATAGGAAGCTTCGTCTTTGAGCAGCCATACTGCCAACTGTACCTTCTGCCAATCGTCCACCTCGAAGATAACGAATAGATCCACAGTTTTTTTGAGTCAGTTCCTCGCTTCTACGAATGATTCAGTTCCCTTAAATTCCTTCCCACCCATGGCCCTAAAATCTCTACAGATCTTTGAGAAAGCAATTGCAAGAGGAAGGGGGTCATTTGCTGGACCTGCGGCAGCGGTCCTAGGCTTAAGATATTGACGAAACCAACCGGGTACATGAACACCCTCTGGTATCTCAGATGCTTCAGACATGCTGAAACGAAAAAGGAAAGATTCAATACAAAAAGGACCGAAGGAAAGATATATGGCTCTTGGGGATTATGTTTTTAAAAATAAGCTTTACTTTTGAAAATACTTCCTTTTAAAACCTTTTTGAAAATAGTTTTCAAAAACTTTACCCAATATGGTAACCTTCAGCTCTGATACCAAGTGTAACACCCCACCTCCGTTAAGGTCACTCATAAAGGGAATGCCTTAACTTTGGTGAAGCATTTTAGTAAACAGAACAGAAACTTACAAGATAGATAAACGATACTTGAAAAATTATAACTTTGTTACAGCGGAAAACAGAAATTGGTATGGTTACATCTTTAACAAATTCTCAAGTACATAAATATCAGTCTTGTTCAGAAAGTCATCAGAGTGCAGAACTTTTAAAATCATAATCCCCATAGAAGCTGCCATAAGAAGTTGAGCCATACTTTGAACACTTCAAGCACTTCAAGCAGAAAAGATCCGGATCAAACTAAAGTACTTCCTTCTACAAAACCTGGTGGGGAAACGGAAGAAAGGAGGCGAAACAACAAAGGTCAGACAAAAGTCTGGCAAGTCCAGTGATTTTCAGTTATGAACAGATAATAATAACATGACATGAAAATAAAACTGGATGAGAGATAACTGTAACAGGTGTAACAGATATAACAGAAGAACATAAAGATATAAGCTATTGCTTTACACTTCTCTGCACTAATACTAATATAACAGAAATAGGTGTCACCCTAATGTCTAAACAGAAACAGAAACGGATACAAAATAATTTCCACAGAAGAGAATGCTAGTAATGGGCCTTTATCACCCCAACAGAAACGGACAGAAACTGGATGCTAATAATGGGCCTTTACTACCCGAACAGAAACAGACAGAAGTAGAATGTTGATAATGGGCCTTTTCCACCCGAACAGAAACAGACAGAAATAGAATATTAATAACGGGCCTTTACCACCCGAACAGAAACAGTCAGATTAATCCCTACGGGAACAGAATGTAGAATTAGGTGTACACTAGTAATTGGGGCTTTACCACCCAAACAGACGGTACCACGCAGAAACAGACGGGTGTGGCCACCCAACAGAAACAGTGTGTACCCTAAAACCCTACCCCAACGATCGGCTCCCTAAACATAAATACCCTGTATCGGCCCCACAGTAGGGTGTATGACTCCCTAAAGTGACAACCAATTGGCATAGACCTATTTACAGATGTCACGGCGTCTTACATCCTCAGAGGCAGGCCGGGATCCATGCACGCACATGCCCCGGTTGGAACGCACTATCAACACCCCTCGCCATTATCAGAATGAACCGCTTATAATTAGTTCAGTAAGCGTGCCCGGACCCTACCTACTGTTGGGTCAAAGTTTTGATACCAGAAAGGGTTACTGACTAATATGGGTCCAAAACAACAGGTGACACAAGTAAATTCCCTCCTAACCTTGTGTCCCCAGACTAACAGATTTCAGATTAACTTGTTTACAAGTTCAGACATACAGAATTCAGATCAACCAGTTCACAAATTAGACAAGTTTTCAGACCAACGGATCATATATACAGATTTAACAGATTTACCGATTAACCTGTTACAGATTAACAGGCTTACAGATTTGTCTAACTTTGTAATTGGGCCTACAGACTCACGGAACAGATTTATTTAATTCATCAGTCTAGTGGGTTTAACCCTACCCTCCCAACACATTTTAGACATCATATTTATCTCAGATTTGCATTAATTAATTATTAATGCATAGACCTCTCACATTAGGTCGCTAGCTTGTGGCCGCTGGATGGGTCGGGCGGTTCCGGGCAGACTTCTGCCACAAGCCAGACCTAACCTCGTGTCTAAGCATATTATGACAAACTTATCACATTAGAACCTATTGTTTGCGGCCAATGGATGTGCCGGGCGGTTCCGGGCAGGATTACGCCGCAAACTCATTCTAACCTTGAGTTAGTCATGTTCATCTTTGCGGCCAATTAATTAATAATTTACCATTTATGCCCACGCCTAATATACATGTCAATTATTCCTAACTATAGCCAATTCAGATTATGTCAATAACAGACTAATTATATCAACTCAACAGATATAGCAGATAACAGATTTTGCAGATTATGCGACTTAACAGATCTAGCAGATTAAGCAAACTAGCAGATTTAGCAGATAACAGATTAGGCACCTCAACAGATTTAGCAGTTTAGGCATCTCAACAGATTTAGCAGTTTAGGCATCTCAACAGATTTAGGTTAGCAGATTTGACATTTTCAACAGACTTAGCAGATGACAGATTTGGCAGATGAACAGATCTAGCAGACTAGGCAGTAGAGCATAACTAGCAGATTAAGCAATATAAAAGAACTAGCAGATTAGGCAATATAACAGAACTACAAGATTAGGCAAATATAGCAGAACTAGCAAATTAGGCAAATATAACAGATTTAATCATTCCTTAAAGTTTCACAAACATATCTTGCCTAATTATAAATTTGGCCTAAGTTTGCATGCCTAAATAGTTGTCATGATTCATACTATGATCATATACCCCATGTTTGCATTGAATTTACATGTCACAGATTATGGTCATAATTTACATGTCCCAATTTAGTTCAACTTGCCTAGTACAAAAGATTCACATATAAATTATACCAAATATAGCCATCGATTTCAATGCATGTAATATATTCAAAAATCTCCTACTTAGGTGTTATTCACATTTAATAGTTATCAAATCTTAATATAAATCTTCACACCTAAGTCATATTCTTTTTCAAATCATGAATTGTTACATAAACAATATGCCCAACAATCTAGTTATAACAAATCTTAATTCAAAATATGTGTTATGTCCAATGTCTCAAGTCACATGTTAACATACCAGGGTTCCTCTTCTTCCAATTCACAGAATAGGCATATATCTAAATCTAGTTTACAACCTATGTCCTTTTTCTTAAATCAATCACAGATTAGCCATGTCCAATTATGCCACATTCATTATTTATCCCAAACATTTTAGCGTTCGTGTGTTAATCTCTTAGGAGATTGGCGCAGGCTCGTAGTAGCCTGGCTATAAAACAGAAAGAAGAAGAGATACAGAATAAAATAGATCAGAACAGAACATACACAATCTCAAATTCAGATTTACAATCATGTCACAATTATGATTAAAGTTTATATCGGAAAATAACTGTACTTGCCTTGGTTGGATTAAAGAAAAAACTTTAATTGTCGTAGAATCGTTGCAGAAGCTTTAATCTCTAGTTTGAATTGAGTTGCTTAGGTTGATGTTGATTAGCTTCTAGTTTTGATTCCAGCAAAGTAGCGACGCCATTTTAATTTTTTTTAGAACAGAGGTATAGCAGAATAGAATTGTGTGTAGAGAAGGCTAGGTTTGGGGCTGTTTAAATAGGTTTAGGCAGACGAATCTTGGCAGAAAACGAGACCAGATACATAAGAATGCACCCAGGCCCAAAACCAGGTTCGGGGACCAGGTCGACCCCCAGATCGACTGCCCAGTCGACCTGGTCTGTGGGGTCGACTGCCCAGTCGACTCCCCAGTCGACTTGGGTCTGGGGGGTGGAGGGGGTCGACTGCCTAGTCGACTCCCCAGTCGGCCTGGGTCTGGGCGGGAAATTTCCCGCCCAGTCTGTTCTTCGTTTGAAATTCGAATTTTGAATTCGAGTTGTTTTGAACTCTGAATATTTCTGAAACTTCGGAGGGTCATATCTCCCTCATACGGACTCCGATTCTTGCAAACTCGGACTCATTTCCAAGCAGAATTCCGAGAAGAACGCAATGGCGCAACCCATTTCCCTCGATTCTTATTTAAAAATTAATTATCCTATGATTTGTTACTTATACATTCACAGAAAATACGGGGTGTTAAAGCGGTGGCCCTTGCCTCCAGATACCTTCTGAACCAAGTTGGTATCGGTATGCCTTCGGGTATCTCGGGTACCCCAAACATGCTGAAAAGAAAAAGGAAGAGATTCAAAATAGAGAATCAATGGAAAGATATACGGCTCTTAGGGATTATGTTTTTCAAAATAAACTCTACTTTTTAAAATACTTCCTTTTAAAAACCTTTTTGAAAATAGTTTTCAAAAGCTTTTTATCAAATCTGGTAACCTTCAGCTCTGATACCAAGTTTAACACCCCACTTCCGTTAAGGTCACTCACAAAGAGAATGCCTTAACTTCGGTGGAACGTTATAAGTAAACAGAACAAAAATTTAGAAGACAGATATGTAAAGTAGTGCTTGAAAAAATTATAACTTTATTACAGCAGAAACAGAAATAAGTTTGGTTACATCACAAAACCAAAACCCAAGTGCACAAATATCAGTCTTATACAAAATCCTTTAGAATGCATAGTTTTAAAGCCATAATCGCCAAAAGAGAATGCCATAAATAGATAGAATCAAAGCCAAGCAATATTTCAAGCACTCATAGCACCTCAAGCAGTTGGAACCTAAATCAAGCTTCTATGTTTCCACCCTGAGAACTTGTGGGGGAGGAGAGGGCGGAAAAAAAGAGGCGAAACAAACTAGGTCAAACATAAGTCTGGTGAGTCCAGTGACTTTCAGCATATAAACAGATAACAACATCATGACATGTAAATAAAACAGGATGATAGATAACCATAACAGGAGTAGCAGGTTAACAGAAGAGACAAAATGATATAGACTAAACTAAGCTACTTACTTGGTTTTCACTCCTCTACACTAATACTAGTATAACAGAATTAGATGTTGTCGTAATGTCTAAAAAGAAAACAGAATGATCTCTTCAGAAACACGATGCTAGAAATAGGCCTTTACCACTCGAATAGGGACAGACGTTTAGAAACAGAATGCTAGAATGGGCCTTTACCACCCGAACAGAGATAGAAACAGAATAACCCCTACAGAAACAGAATATTAGAATTAGATGTACACTAGTAATGGGCTTTTACCACCCCAACAGACGACACCACATAGAAACAGACAGGTGTTACCACCCCAATAGAAACAGACGGTACCCCAACAGAAATAGACAAAACTAAGTGTACCCTAAATTCTACCCCTAGCGATCGGCTCCCTAATACATAAATACCCTATGCCGGTCCCATAGAAGGGTGTATCACTCCCTAAAGTGGCAACCTATTGACATAGACCTATTTACAGATGTCACGACGTCTTATGTCCTCAGAGCAGACCGGATCCATGCATGCACATGTCCCGGTTGGAATGCACCATCAACACCCCTCGCCATTATCAGAGTGAACCTCTTACAATTAGTTCAGTAAGCGTGCCCTAGACCCCTACCAAGTGTTGGGTCATAGTTTTGATACCAGAAAGGGTTACTGACTAATATGGGTCTGATACAACAGATGACAGAAGTAATTACCCCTCCTAACCTTGTGTCCCAGACTAATAGATTTCTGATTTACTTGCTTATAGATTTCAGATGTACAAAGTCCAGATTAACTAGTTCTTAGATCAGACATACATGTTAACAAGTTTTCATACTAATGGATCAGATATACAAATTAACAAGTTTTCAGACTAACGGATCAGATATACAGATTAATAGACTTACAGATTGTTTCACCTAACCTTGTATTGGGCCTGTAGATTTTCAAACTGGTTTATTAGATTCATCAGTCCAATTGATTTAACCTTATCCACCCAATACATTTTAGGCATCATATTTATCCTTGGTTTGCATTAATTAAATATTAATGCACAAACCTCTCACATTAAGTCAGTAGCTTGTGGCCGCTGGATGTGTCGGGCGGTTCCAGGCAGACTTCTGCCACAAGCCAGACCTAACCTCGTGTCTAAGCATCTTTATGCCTACGACCCCTCACATTAGATTGAGAGTTTACGGTTGCTGGTTAAGCCGGTTGGTTCCGGGCAGGCTTCTACCGCAAGCAGAGTCTAACATCGTGTCTTAGCATTCTTATTTTAGCTAACGTATTCATTCACAGATTATGCCAATATCAAACTAGTTATGCCAATTCAACAAATTAGCTTCTTTACAAGTTACAACAGATTTTCCAAAGTTCCATTTACATGTTTTGCTCAATTTTAGATCGAGCCTACAGATTTTCATACCCTAAATTACCGTATTCGGTTTCAACAAATTTAGCAGAATAAGCAATTTAACAGATTTAATATTCCCTTAAAATTCCATTGACATACCTCGCATAATCATAAAATTAAGCCTAATTTTACATGCCTAAATTATGGTCATAATTCGCAATATAACATACGTCCCAAATTTTAGTTAAATTTGCATCGTACAGAATATTCTCTAAAAACCCCAAATCATGATGCACAATATAAATTATGCCAAATTATAGCCATTGATTGCCACTTATGTCAAATATCCAAAAGTCCGAATTAGGCGTATTCACATTTATAATTATCCCTATTATAATATAGGTTTTCAGGTCTAAGTCATATATCCTTTTCTTCCGAGTCATAGATCGTCATATAAAATACACCCCAAATCTAGATCTTAAATTACAACGTGTATTATGTCCTCAAAATCAGATCTTGAATTATAACATGCATTATCTCCCCAAATTACAAGTCATATGTTGTCATACAATAATTCTACTTCTTCCAAATCATAAACCGTCATATATAGTATGCCTAGATCTAAATCTTAAATTACAACATATACCCTTTTCTTAAATCAGTCACAAATCAGTCATGTCCAATTATGCATCATTCAATATTTTCCCCAAATTTGGCGTTCGTGCGTCAATCTCTTATTAGATTTGGCTCAGGCTTGTGGTAGCCTAGATATAGAACACAAGGAAGGAAGAGATACAAAGTATCTATAATAATATTAATAAGATAGATCTACACAGAAAAACGGATCTGATACACTGGAATAAGATAGATCTACACGGAAAAAAAGATATGATAAACATGAATAAGATAGATCTACATAGAAAAGCAGATCTGACAAACAAGAATATGCATAATCTCCAATTTAGATTTATAACCATGTCAAGATCATAATTAAATTTCATATCTGAAAATAACTATACTCTCCTCGGTTGGATTCTAAAAGAAAAAGGATTGTAGTTGTTCCCTTTTAATCCTATTCAGATTGGAAGAAGAAGGAGCACTTGTTCTAGCTTAGGTTTCAGCAAAGTAGTGACGCCATTAATTTATTTTAATATTAATTAGGGCATAGTATAGGCGAAATGAAATTGTGTGGAGAGAAACTAAGGTTCGGGGGTGTTTAAATAGCTTAGGAGCAACGAATCTAGTCAAAACGGGCATCTAAATGTAGAAAAACGAATCTGTCCACGGATCTGGAAAATGGGGGATGGGGACGTCCACCCCCAGTTGACCCCATGGTCAACCTGTTCAACCCAAGTCGACCCCCTAGTCGACTTGGGTCCTAGGCAAGAATTTTCCCGCCCAGCCCGGGTTTCGAAACTTTAAATTTGAATTCGGGCTAGTTTTTATTTTAAATTCCTGAAACTTCTAAGTGCCATAACTTCTTCATACAAAGTCCGATTTATGCAAATTCGGACTCTATCTCAAGCAGAATTCTGAGGCCAAGGCAGTGGCGTAACCCGTTTCCCTTAATTCTTCTCTTAAAAATTATGTATACTTTGTTTTGTTACTTTGCAAACTCGGGTGCCCTCTTTTCCACACGGGAAGTCGAGTAGCTTATTTTGTAGATATATTGAGCAGGATTCTGGATTGAAGCTTAGTGCTGTGTCCAGAACCTTGATAGTCTTCCGCTATGTTAATTTAATTGTTCCACTGCATTGTATTACATTTATTGTAATTTAATCTTCCGCTGCATTATTATTTCAATGCACTCTGATATTCTATACTCTAATGTAACATTAATTTAATGTTCATAATAATCTTCTGTTATTTGTTCTGATATGTTGTATTCCCAGAGTTAGCAATTTCAGATTTTGAACGGTCTTAGTCAATTTTGCGATCGATTAGTACGGCCAAAATTCGAGTCGTTACAGTTGGTATCAGAGCTTTGGTTAGCTCAAATATTTGGGGTACAACTCATTAGAACTGAACAAAAGACTCATCAGAGATTGGATTAGTAATATCCAATAAGAATACTCACTAGAGTTAGGATCAGTGCTATCCTAGAATGAGAAAAATCATTAGAGATGGGGTTAGTAATGCCCTAGAATGAGTTAAGAGTGACAAATATATAATTAACGTATTTGTGATTATATATAATCCGATTTTAGAAAATATGATTTTTGAATACATAAAAGCTATATATTTGAAAAGATAATCAACTAATAAAATTATTGAAAATAATAATAGAAATAAAAATTGAATTGGTAAATTAAACAACTTTTAGCTTCGTTCCTTTTCGAGGATGAAAAGATTTTAAGTAGGGGAGATTGTACAACCCGGAAATTCTGAACCAATTTAAAAATTTTATTTTAGAAATTTTAATGGATTTTTAATATTTAAAGTAATTTATTTTAAATAATAACAACGAAAAATCTATTTAAATTGAAGTTAGAACGAATATATTTATTTTAATTATAAAAGGAGTTAGAAATAGCACGGTTGTTTGAAAATTTGAATTTGAACTTTGATTGACTATACAAGATGCAGAATAAATCGGATTTTAGTGAAACCAAAAATATTAGAATCTATTTAAAAATATCTTTCCAACGAATTTGAAAAATTGAAATTTCATAGCGGGAATCAAAAGTTATGGTCAATTGAATATTCAGAAAAGTCGCCGTAGAATTTATATATATTTTAATATAATATATAGCCTTAAATATAGCCATTTTGCAAACGACTTCCGTTTTCGGCCAAACCACTTTTGTTGGAACCAAAATGTCAAATTATTGCTAGGTTCCAATTTTCATAATTTTGGAATTAATATGTAAGCGTGGCAAAAGAAAATGTGTTTTGTCAATTTTAGTCAATTTTGATCGACCAGAAAATGACCATTTTTCAAAATGTTTCGGAATTCGACGAAATTAGTTATGTTAGGACCGTATCGTCAAAACATAACAAGAAATAATTTTTTTTGTAATTTTTAGAGTCCGTATGTGGCCCTTGTAAATTTTAATGTATGATCAAATTAAATAATTAAATGATTTATATTTTAATTTTAATAAAAACTGATCGTATTAGCCGAATTCGGTTACGAAACATATTCCATTGTGTTCGAAACGGGGGTATTTGGCTTGGGGCGATAGTTGTAACACCCCACATCTGTTAAGGTCACTCACAAAGGGAATGCCTTAACTTCAATGGAGTATTATGGGTACTGGAACAGAAATATTACAAGACAGACATATATAAAAAGCGGAAAATAAAGTGGGTTTACTTCAAATCATTTATTAAATATAAATGTTTACAAGAAAAACCCATCAACTCCCAATACCCAATTTCATAGTTAAAATTTCTGTCTTGCTCAAAAACAAAGAAGCATAAAAACAAACTGTAGTATTCCCCAATAAAACAAAGCAAGCCATAGCCAAGAGAAATCCAAGCCATACATGAAAGAGCCTTGGAGCTTGGTAAGATCCGAACTAAGCTGTATTCCCACCCTGTGAACCTGGGGGGGGGGGGGGGGGGGAGAAACGGAAGAAAAAGAGGCGAAACAAAACGGGTCAGTCATAAAGACTGAGTAAGTTCTAGTTACTTTCAGCATAAAAATAAGATAAATATAACATGGCATGTATAAACTGAAAGTAAACATAAGCATGATGACAAGGTAGGCAAGATAAACTAAGATAACAAGAAAAACTGTGATAACAAGATAAACTAAGGTAACAAGATAAACTTCGGGCACGATGAAACAAGTATAACGTCCTATAATTCATATCAAGTATCCCACCGCATGGTTTCTATCAAGAATAACATCGCAAGGTTTCTAAGCTTCACCATTAAAATGATATCTATTTGCTCTGCACCACCTAACTAGCATCCTCATAAGTGTCTTACATGGAATGATCTGTATTCCTACTAGTGTCCTGTGTAACAAGGATCCGTACCCCCTACTAGTGTCCTAACTAGTAGCCCGTGTTATATAATAATTATAACGTGATCCCAATCCCCGCAATTATGGTAGCCTTCAGGTGTACATCGATTATGAGGATTCCACCTCGATCACCCCAATGGCCATGTATATATTCGATGCACCCTTACTACCTTATCGATCGGCTCCCTACTTGACCTAGTTCTCGTTTGTGTCACGCGGCCCCCTACTTGAATATACCTGTGCTGGTCCCACCATGGGGTGTATCAAGTCCCATGGTGGCAACCCTGACACAATCAAGATGCCAGCATTATACCTACTGATGCCCAATGGCTAAATTTTCTGCGCCGAAGTGTGTGCACGCCCGCACTCCGTTAGAACCTGCATTGCCGCACCAACCGCCGCTAATTTGACCTCTTATGATCAGCCCAGTAATCGTGCCCCACCCTGCCTAGCTCAGGGTTCCGTTGATACCTAATGTGGGTTACTGCTGAAATGGGTCCCCGTTACTAGGTTTTTCTAATGGTTAAGTCTGTGGGCCTATATTCTCTGATATTACCCACCAGCCCTGATGTGTACTTGACCCCGCTATTGATTCAAGCATGTGTATTTAATGGTCAAGTGTATGTGGGCCTATATTTAGTAATATTACCCACCAACCTTATATGTACTTAACCCTTCTACTCATTATGTTACCTTGGTTAAGTGTTTACCTTAGTTGACTTAACCTTTCTCGCTTATTATGTTTGATTGGTTAAGTGTGGTTTATTAACTTAATCCCGTTCGTCTATCTGGTTACATTGGTTAAGAATTTTCTTGTTAACTTAACCACATGTGTTACTTAACCATACCACGCATCACATCAGATTGGTTAAGTGCATGTTAACTTAACCCCATCCACAATTCCTATTATAATGGTTAAGTGTTATCAACTTATTCAAGTTAACTTAACCCACCCGCTTGTCCTGTTATGTTGGTTACCGCAACCACTTGTCTAATTAACCCATTGTATTAGTTAAGTGTTCTCATTAACTTAACCTCACTCTCTAGTCCAGTTTAATCATGTTATAATGGTTAAAAAATTGCTTAACCTTACCCACTCCCTAGTCAACATATTAAATTGGCTAAGTGTCCAGATTAACCTAATCATATTACTTAACCCACCCATTTATATCATATTGGTTAAGTGTTCTTATTTACTTAACCCTACCCACTGGTCTAATTACCATGTTACGTTGGTTAAGTATTACTGTTCATATTTCCACATGTCACCCACATGTCACCCACTTAACCCCCATGTCCCACCACATGTTTATCTGGTTAATTATTTCTTAATTCATTAAGGCCGTAACCTTATAAAGACCTCTCACATTAGACTGACATTTATGGCAGCTGGATTTGCCGGGCGGGTCCGGGCAGTCTTACACCATAAAAGAGTCTAACCTCGTGTCTTTACAACTGTTACGCTTTTAATTTGGGCCTAGGACCTCTCACATTGGGCCGACATTTGTGACTACTGGATTCGCCGGGCGGTTCCGGGCAGGTTTACGTCACAAATGAGTCCAACCTCGTGTCCTAAGCATTGATTATTACTTATAATCTTTTACCCCAATTTGAATTTATTTCCCCTATTCAAATTATCAATTTATTCCTAATTTAACGATGTCCATAATTGACTCAATTATGTCCATCAATTAATGGTATGCAAAATCATACCAATTTTACCACAATTTATCTTAGGTTATTAAAGGCAACTTATCTCAATTTATATTTATCCCTCCTTTAAGGCTATTACATGCCAACTACCCAAAACCTATTTAGGCGTGTTCATATTAGCCCCTTTTCAAGACATAAATTATCATATGTGTTTCAACCACAAATTTCACCTATTTAACATATGCCCAAGTTCTAGATTACATGTCCATTTTACATATGCCTAATTCATACCAAATTTACATATGTTCAATTCATGCCTGTTTACATGTATGCCAAATTTATATATGCCTAATCTTAGACAATTTTACATATATACCAAGTTTCATGCCTTTTTATACATATATCAAGATTCATAGTTTACATGTTTACAAAGCTATGCCCAATTCACATAGATCAATTTTTAGCCAAATATATATATATATCAATATTCTTGACATATTTTACATAGGTCAAGTTTCATACCAACTACATGTATTCCATGTTTTCATATTATGCCTTCGATTCTACCAAACACATATATCCAACAAGGCAATATCCCAATATTTCCCCCGTATTCAATCGCACGCAAATCGCAATTTAGGCCTAGGTCCGAAATTGACCAAGGTTCATCAAAAGAAAACAAATAGGGGAAAGGTAGAAATTTGCATAATAAATAGATCAGAGAGAAAAACAACATCATGATAGGCATAAAGATTAGAACTTGATTATAACATCATTATGAATCAATAAAACTGCTGAATAAATCACAAACTTGTCATGAGAATAAAGGTAGACAAGTCTTAAAACTAAAGATTCAAAAAGCAACAGGAATAGATCTGAATCGATAAACATACTTAGATCCAATTCCACTTTATTTCATGCCCATATTAAAATTAAATATTTAGATCTGAAAATAACTAGCACTTACAGAGAATGGCTAATGAATTAAGAAGTGAATTTGTCTTAGAAAGTTGCAGTGTCATTGATCTATCCCCTTGAATTTGTTGTAGAAGCATTGATCTTTGATTTGATTTGAGTTTGGACGCTTAAGCTTTAATTTGGAGACGGCGGCCATGGCTCAAGAGAGATTTTAGCAGCATAACTGTGTAAGAATGATTTGTGTGAGTTAGTCTAGGACTAGGTGTTATTTTATAGGTGTAGGAAACTCATTTAGGCCATTAGATCAACCCTAGAGTCAATCCGGACCATCAAAACTCATCCCGGGCCTCAAAAATGGGTTCTGGGCCACCCCAGGCCGACCAGGTCGACCTGTACAGGGGGGAGTCGACACTACAGTCGACACAGGGGGGGGCAGGACGACTTGGGTGTCGACACTACAGTCGACACGGGTAGTTTGCCAGAAAGTCTGCTGAAATCTTGTTTTGGCCATATCTTGGTCATACAGACTCCGATTTTCGAAAACTCGGACTCTTTTTCGCGTATTTTTCCGAGACGAACGCAATGGTGATGTCCATTTTACCTAATTCCTGATTCTTGAATTAGTTATCCTTATTTTCCTATCTTTTTCGTTACATACGCCGTTATCGAACTAATTTTTCTTCTCTTCCATGTATTAATTAATTCTCCTTATGCATCATCATTATTTACCTATCATAAGCATATTTTCATATATTTTATTTCATTTTTAATTATATTTGAAAAAAAAATACGGGGTGTTACATTCTCCCATCCTTAAAGGATTTCGTCCCCGAAATCTTCAAGTTAAGAAGAATGTGTCCTACCATCCATCATCCATCTACTCAATCATCAATCACAGGCATTCATTGTCCTTAAGAGATTTCTAATGTTGTATGAAAATATGCAAGAAGTGTGTGTATATGTTCCTTGTCTAATGTAAATGATCAAGCTTGATTGATCTTCTAAATGCAAAATATGTTTAGTGCCATGAGTCCAACACGTATGCAAATAGTCCTAGTCACATAAACACTATATGTGTGCACAAACATCCATCCATATGCAACATTAACATGATAACACATTCAATTTCATCCACAAACAAGTGTAAACACTCATGCATATGCAATATGAAAGGTGATTGAGCCGATCTAGTGCCTAATGTGTGTAAATGCATCCACGAGCAACCACTAGCAACCACATGCAGCCACTTGCAACCATCAATCATAACATGTCTCAAACACATATTTACACCCAATTGTTCCTATCTAAAGGTATAGTCGAATGATAGAAGCAAGTAAAAACTTTGTGCCTATTAGGCAATGTCAAAACTGGAAATCTATGCCACATATATATTGATTAGGAGAAGAACTCTCTAAGCATCGGCCCCGAAGACCAAAATCAACATCAGACTGACACCCAAAGAATAACTCAACCCAACCACTATATATGATTCTAGGAAACTAAGCATGATGGACTCCTTTTAGGTCAGAAGGGAATCCTTTCCTAAGACCAACCCGTATCCTATAAAACCCAAAAAGTTTAGTCCACCCGACGGACATCCTCAAGCCCCAACATATATTACTAACAGACGAGTCATACTCCCTATGAGGTTCTCAATAGAAATAGGATTGATAATAGGACCGAGAGGATATACAAAAAAGATAGCATGTGAGTAAGCTCTATAGGAAAAGAGAGATCATGGATATACTCTTAAAAAGAGATATGATGCGCGAATCTAGTCTTCAATCTTCTAAGTCGCATTTCTTTGAGCTTAACTCCATTGTGATTTGACCGCCTTTATCTTCACAATTCCGTAGCTTCTTAATTCTTGTTTCCAAAATATGGGTTGGAATCCATTTCACTTTTGCCTCTCGTTCCACTTTCACTTATTCTCCTCCTAGTATACTCGGCTCAAACATAACTGCGTACTCATGGTTTCATGCAAGCTCTCCAAAATTCACCAGTGAATCTTGGATCTCGTCCACTTACTATCAGGTATTCCACGCAGAAGAACTATCTCTTGGAAATAAATGCCAACCATGTTGCCAAATGTACTTACTAAGGTTATTCTCTACAACTCGTGCATTAGCGAAATGACCCATCCGCCTTAGTGGCGAACACTACTCGATCGGATTACAAATTACCAATAAATGGGTCAAGAGATTCTAGGAAACAAATCATGATAGAACCCTAAAGGTTACCTACGACTTCGAGGGTATTACCGAGGCAAGTCAAGAGTCTAACTACCCTCTTTTCAAAACCGAGAAGGTCACCCTTACTGGATAACCACTCCATCGCTAGAATCAACCCATAGCCCAAAACATAAACATTACTTCTAGACTCAACACTTAGCATAGACATTCTCAAATCCAAGAAAGTCATGAATAAATGAGCGATTTCCCCAACAGGACTTGAGACAAAAATGGGATCCTCTACTGTGCTAGTACTAAGGTGCAGAGACTCAACTTTCGAAGCAGAATTAAAAGGATGCGATGTACAAAAACAAAGTTCTAGTGGGATGATAGAAAGGAAAAGCTAAACCTTTAACAGAAATGTTACCACCCTCTTAGGTACGCTAGTGGTGAGAGCATTCAATTGCCCTCTCGACGATCTTGTCCCTTGCCCTTGTCCTATAATACTTAACTGCATGTCCCTTCTCACTAAAGATACTCTCTCTTGTCATGGGTTTTACTATTCTTTCACTTAGGCTCCTTTCCTTTCACCTTTTTCCTCCTTCGTGGATTAAGCTATAACAACTAGTTCCTTGTTCTTACTGTCCTTGTATAGTTTGTTGACAAGTCTTTCGAAGCTACCTCCAACGCACGACACTCTACCCAACTTGAAATAAGATTAGACGCAGATGGAACTTCTACGACTACAGATGGAGGTTGGGCACTCCTTTGCCCTCCGACATGTGTCGGATGCCTATGAAACTATAGTGAAAAGAGAGAGAAGAGATTTCAAGAGAGAATCAAAAGATAGTGCATATTGCTTTGGGGAATATGCCTTTTAATTAAAACAAAATTTTCTTGAAAATTTGCTTCTTTGTAAATGTTTTGAAAATAATTTCAGAAGGTTTTTGAAAACTTTTGCCCAGTCTGGTAACCTTCTGCTCTGATACCAAATGTAACACCCCACATCTGTTAAGGTCACTCACAAAGGGAATGCCTTAACTTCAATGGAGTATTATGGGTACTGGAACAGAAATATTACAAGACAGACATATATAAACAGCGGAAAATAAAGAGGACGTACTTCAAATCATTTATTAAATATAAATGTTTACAAGAAAATCCCATCAACTCCCAATACCCAATTTCATAGTTAAAATATCTGTCTTGCTCAAAAATAAAGAAGCATAAAAACAAACTGCAGTATTCCCCAATAAAACAAAGCAATCCATAGCGAAGAGAAATCCAAGCCATACATGAAAGAGCCTTGGAGCTTGGTAAGATCCGAACTAAGCTGTATTCCCACCCTGTGAACCTGGGGGGGGGGGGGAGAAACGGAAGAAAAAGAGGCGAAACAAAATGGGTCAGTCATAAAGACTGAGTAAGTCCTAGTTACTTTCAGCATAAAAATAAGATCAAGATAACATGGCATGTATAAACTGAAAGTAAACATAAGCATGATGACAAGGTAGGCAAGATAAACTAAGATAACAAGATAAACTATGATAACAAGATAAACTAAGGTAACAAGATAAACTTCGGGCACGATGAAACAAGTATAACGTCCCATAATTCCTATCAACTATCCCACCGCATGGTTTCTATCAAGAATAACATCGCAAGGTTTCTAAGCTTCACCATTAAAATGATATCTATTTGCTCTACACCACCTAACTAGCATCCTCATAAGTGTCTTACATGGAATGATCTGTATTCCTACTAGTGTCCCAACAAGTGTCCTGTGTAACAAGGATCCGTACCCCCTATTAGTGTCCCAACTAGTAGCCCGTGTTATATAATAATTACAACGTGATCCCAATCCCCGCAATTATGGTAGCCTTCAGGTGTCCATCGATTATGAGGATTCCACCTCGATCACCCTAATGGCCATGTATATATTCGAAGCACCCTTACTACCTTATCGATCGTCTCCCTACTTGACCTAGTTCTCGTTTGTGTCACGCGGCCCGCTACTTGTAGATACCTGTGCTGGTCCCACCATGGGGTGTATCAAGTCCCATGGTGGCAACCCTGACACAATCAAGATGCACAGCTTTATACCTACTGATGCCCAGTGGCTAAATTTTCTGCGCCGAAGTGTGTGCACGCCCGCACTCCGTTAGAACCTGCACTGCCGCACCAACCGCCGCTAATTTGACCTCTTATGATCAGCCCAGTAATCGTGCCCCACCCTGCCTAGCTCAGGGTTCCGTTGATACTTAATGTGGGTTACTGCTGAAATGGGTCCCCGTTACTAGGTTTTTCTAATGGTTAAGTCTGTGGGCCTATATTCTCTGATATTACGCACCAGCCCTGATGTGTACTTAACCCCGCTACTGATTCAAGCATGTGTATTTATTGGTTTAGTGTATGTGGGCCTATACTTACTAATATTACCCACCAACCCGATATGTACTTAACCCTTCTACTAGTTATGTTACCATGGTTAAGTGTTTACCTTAGTTGACTTAACCTTTCTCGCTTATTATGTTTGATTGGTGAAGTGTGGTTTATTAACTTAATCCCGTTCGTCTATCTGGTTACATTGGTTAAGAATTTTCTTGTTAACTTAACCCCATGTGTTACTTAACCCTACCACGCATCACATCAGATTGGTTAGGTGCATGTTAACTTAACCCCATCCACTAGTCCTATTATAATGGTTAAGTGTTATCAACTTATTCAAGTTAACTTAACCCACCCGATTGTCCTGTTATGTTGGTTAAGTGTTACTACTTTACCGCAACCACTTGTTTAATTAACCCATTGTATTAGTTAAGTGTTCTCATTAACTTAACCTCACTCTCTAGTCCAATTTAATCATGTTATAATGGTTAAACATTTTCTTAACCTTACCCACTCCCGTAGTCAACATATTAAATTGGTTAAGTATCCAGATTAACCTAATCATATTACTTAACCCACCCATTTATATCATATTGGTTAAGTGTTCTTATTTACTTAACCGTACCCACTGGTCTAATTACCATGTTACGTTGGTTAAGTATTACTGTTCGTATTTCCACATGTCACCCACATGTCACCCACTTAACCCCCATGTCCCACCACATGTTTATCTGGTTAAGTATTTCTTAATTCATTAAGGCCGTAACCTTATAAAGACCTCTCACATTAGACTGACATTTATGACAGCTGGATTTGCCGGGCGGGTCCGGGCAGTCTTACACCATAAAAGAGTCTAACCTCGTGTCTTTACAACTGTTACGCTTTTAATTTGGGCCTAGGACCTCTCACATTGGGCCGACATTTGTGACTACTGGATTCGCCGGGCGGTTCCGGGCAGGTTTACGTCACAAATGAGTCCAACCTCGTGTCCTAAGCATTGATTATTACTTATAATCTTTTACCCCAATTTGAATTTATTTCCCTTATTCAAATTATCAATTTATTCCTAATTTAACGATGTCCATAATTGACTCAATTATGTCCATTAATTAAAGGTATGCAAAATCATACCAATTTTACCACAATTTATCTTAGGCTATTAAAGGCAACTTATCTCAATTTATATTTATCCCTCCTTTAAGGCTATTACATGCCAACTACCCAAAACCTATTTAGGCGTGTTCATATTAGCCCCTTTTCAAGACATAAATTATCATATGTGTTTCAACCACAAATTTCACCTATTTAACATATGCCCAAGTTCTAGATTACATGTCCGTTTTACATATGCCTAATTCATACCAAATTTACATATGTTCAATTCATGCCTGTTTACATGTATGCCAAATTTATATATGCCTAATCTTAGACAATTTTACATATATACCAAGTTTCATGCCTTTTTATACATATATCAAGATTCATAGTTTACATGTTTACAAAGCTATGCCCAATTCACATAGATCAATTTTTAGCCAAATATATGTATCAATATTCTTGCCATATTTTACATAGGTCAAGTTTCATACCAACTACATGTATTCCATGTTTTCATATTATGCCTTCGATTCTACCAAACAAATATATCCAACAAGGCA
Organism: Allium sativum; assembly: GCA_030737875.1. NCBI lineage: Eukaryota > Viridiplantae > Streptophyta > Magnoliopsida > Asparagales > Amaryllidaceae > Allium > Allium sativum. Next base: position 275,649,538 of record CM060925.1, read on the forward strand.
ATATCCCAATATTTCCCCCGTATTCAATCGCACGCAAATCGCAGTTTAGGCCTAGGTCCGAAATTGACCAAGGTTCATCAAAAGAAAACAAATAGGGGAAAGGTAGAAATTTGCATAATAAATAGATCAGAGAGAAAAACAACATCACGATAGGCATAAAGATTAGAACTTGATTATAACATCATTACGAATCAAGAAAACTGCTGAATAAATCACAAACTTGTCATGAGAATAAAGGTAGACAAGTCTCAAAACTAAAGATTCAAAAAGCAACAGGAATAGATCTGAATCGATAAACATACTTAGATCCAATTCCACTTTATTTCATGCCCATATTAAAATTAAATATTTAGATCTGAAAATAACTAGCACTTACAGAGAATGGCTAATGAATTAAGAAGTGAATTTGTCTTAGAAAGTTGCAGTGTCAATTATCTATCCCCTAGAATTTGTTGTAGAAGCATTGATCTTTGATTTGATTTGAGTTTGGACGCTTAAGCTTTAATTTGGAGACGGCGGCCATGGGTCAAGAGAGATTTTAGCAGCATAATGGTGTAAGAATGATTTGTGTGAGTTAGGCTAGGTCTAGGTGTTATTTTATAGGTGTAGGAAACTCATTTAGGCCATTAGATCAACCCTAGAGTCAATCCGGACCATCAAAACTCATCCCGGGCCTCAAAAATGGGTTCTGGGCCACCCCAAGCTGACCAGGTCGACCTGTACAGGGGACGAGTCGACACTACCGTCGACACAAGGGGGCAGGTCGACTTGGGTGTCGACACTACAGTCGACACAGGTAGTCTGCCAGAAAGTCTGCTGAAATCTTTTTTTGGCCATATCTTGGTCATACGGACTCCGATTTTCGAAAACTCAGACTCTATTTCGCGTATTTTTCCGAGACGAACGCAATGGTTATGTCCATTTTATCTAATTCCTGATTCTTGAATTAGTTATCCTTATTTTACTATCTTTTCCGTTACATACGCCGTTATCGAACTAATTTTTCTTCTCTTCCATGTATTAATTAATTCTCCTTATGCATCACCATTATTTACCTATCATAAGCATATTTTCATATATTTTATTTCATTTTTAATTATATTTGAAAAAAAAATATGGGGTGTTACATTCTTCCCTCCTTAAAGGATTTCGTCCCCGAAATCTTCAAGTTAAGAAGAATGTGTCCTACCATTCATCATCCATCTACTCAATCATCAATCACAGGCATTCATTGTCCTTAAGAGATTTCTAATGCTGTATGAACATATGCAAGAAGTGTGTGTATATGTTTATTGTCTAATGCAAATGATCAGGCCTGATTGATCTTCTAAATGCAAAATATGTTTAGTGCCATGAGTCCAACATGTATGCAAATAGTCCTAGTCACATAAACACTGTATGTGTGCACAAACATCCATCCATATGCAACATTCACATGATAACACATTCAATTTCATCCACAAACAAGTGTAAACACTGATGCATATGCAATATGAAAGGTGATTGAGCCGATCTAGTGCCTAATGTGTGTAAATGCATCCACGAGCAACCACTAGCAACCACATGCAGCCACTTGCAACCATCAATCATAACATGTCTCAAACACATGTTTACACCCAATTGTTCCTATCTAAAGGTATAGTCGAATGATAGAAGCAAGTAAAAACTTTGTGCCCATTAGGCAGTGTCAAAACTGGAAATCTATGCCACATATATATTGATTAGGAGAAGAACTCTCTAAGCATCAGCCCCGAAGACCAAAATCAACATCAGACTGACACCCAAAGAATTACTCAACCCAACCACTATATATGATTCTAGGAAACTAAGCATGATGGACACCTTTTAGGTCACAAGGGAATCCCTTCCTAAGACTAACCCGTATCCTATAAAACCCAAAAAGTTTAGTCCACCCGACGGACATCCTCAAGCCCCAACATATATTACTAACAGACGAGTCATATTCCCTATGAGGTTCGCAATAGAAATAAGATTGAGAATAGGACCGAGAGGATATACAAAAAAGATAGCATGTGAGTAATCTCTATAGGAAAAGAGAGATCATGGATATACTCTTAAAAAGAGATATGATGCGCGAATCTAGTCTTCAATCTTCTAAGTCGCATTTCTTTGAGCTTAACTCCATTGTGCTTTGACCGCCTTTAACTTCACAATTCCGTAGCTTCTTTATTCTTGTTTCCAAAATATGGGTTGGAATCCATTTCACTTTTGCCTCTCGTTCCACTTTCACTTATTCTCCTCCTAGTATACTCGGCTCAAACATAACTGCGTACTCATGGTTTCATGCAAGCTCTCCAAAATTCACTAGTGAATCTTGGATCTCGTCCACTTACTATCAGGTATTCCACGCAGAAGAACTATCTCTTGGAAATAAATGCCAACCTTGTTGCCAAATGTACTTACTAAGGTGATTCTCTACAACTCATGCATAAGCGAAATGACCCATCTGCCTTAGTGGCAAACACTACTCGATCGGATTACAAATTACCAATAAATGTGTCAAGAGATTCTAGGAAACAAATTATGATAGAACCCTAAAGGTTACCTGCGACTTCGAGGGTATTACCGAGGCAAGTCAAGAGTCTAACTACCCTCTTTTCAAAACCGAGAAGGTCACCCTTACTGGATAACCACTCCATCGCTAGAATCAACCCATAGCTCAAAACATAAAAATTACTTCTAGACTCAACACTTAGCATAGACATTCTCAAATCCAAACAAGTCATGAATAAATGAGCCGATTTCCCCAACAGGACTTGAGAAAAAAATGGGATCCTCTACTATGCTAGTACTAAGGTGTAGAGACTCAACTTTCGAAGCAGAATTAAAAGGATGCGATGTACAAAAACAAAGTTCTAGTGGGATGATAGAAAGGAAAAGCTAAACCTTTAACAGAAATGTTACCACCCTCTTAGGTATGCTAGTGGTGAGAGCATTCAATTGCCCTCTCGACGATCTTGTCCCTTGCCCTTGTCCTATAATACTTAACTGCATGTCCCTTCTCACTAAAGATACTCTCTCTTGTCATGGGTTTTACTATTCTTTCACTTAGGCCCCTTTCCTTTCACCTTTTTCATCCTTCGTGGATTAAGCTATAACAACTAGTTCCTTATTCTTACTGTCCTTGTATAGTTTGTTGACAAGTCTTTCGAAGCTACCTCCAACGCACGACACTCTACCCAACTTGAAATAAGATTAGACGCAGATGGAACTTCTACAGCTACAGATGGAGGTTGGGCACTCCTTTGCCCTCCGACATGTGTCGGATGCCTATGAAACTATGGTGAAAAGAGAGAGAAGAGATTTCAAGAGAGAATCAAAAGATACTGCGTATGGCTTTGGGGAATATGCCTTTTAATTAAAACAAAATTTTCTTGAAAATTTGCTTCTTTGTAAATGTTTTGAAAATAATTTCAGAAGGTTTTTGAAAACTATTGCCCAGTCTGGTAACCTTCTGCTCTGATACCAAATGTAACACCCCACATCTGTTAAGGTCACTCACAAAGGGAATGCCTTAACTTCAATGGAGTATTATGGGTACTGGAACAGAAATATTACAAGACAGACATATATAAACAGCGGAAAATAAAGTGGAAGTACTTCAAATCATTTACTAAATATAAATGTTTACAAGAAAAGCCCATCAACTCCCAATACCCAATTTCATAGTTAAAATATCTGTCTTGCTCAAAAACAAAGAAGCATAAAAACAAACTGCAGTATTCCCCAATAAAACAAAGAAAGCCATAGCCAAGAGAAATCCAAGCCATACTTGAAAGAGCCTTGGAGCTTGGTAAGATCCGAACTAAACTGTATTCCCACCCTGTGAACCTGTGTGGGGGGGGGGAAACGGAAGAAAAAGAGGCGAAACAAAACGGGTCAGTCATAAATACTGAGTAAGTTCTAGTTACTTTCAGCATAAAAATAAGATAAAGATAACATGGCATGTATAAACTGAAAGTAAACATAAGCATGATGACAAGGTAGGCAAGATAAACTAAGATAACAAGATAAACTATGATAACAAGATAAACTAAGGTAACAAGATAAACTTCGGGCACGATGAAACAAGTATAACGTCCCATAATTCCTATCAAGTATCCCACCGCATTGTTTCTATCAAGAATAACATCGCAAGGTTTCTAAGCTTCACCATTAAAATGATATCTATTTGCTCTGCACCACCTAACTAGCATCCTCATAAGTGTCTTACATGGAATGATCCGTATTCCTACTAGTGTCCCAACTAGTGTCCTGTGTAACAAGGATCCGTACCCCCTACTAGTGTACCAACTAGTAGCCCGTGTTATATAATAATTACAACATGATCCCAATCCCCCCAATTATGGTAGCCTTCAGGTGTACATCGATTATGAGGATTCCACCTCGATCACCCCAATGGCCATGTATATATTCGATGCACCCTTACTACCTTATCGGTCGGCTCCCTACTTGACCTAGTTCTCGTTTGTGTCACGCGGCCCCCTACTTGTAGATACCTGTGCTGGTCCCACCATGGGGTGTATCAAGTCCCATGGGGGTAACCCTGACACAATCAAGATGCACAACTTTATACCTACTAATGCCCAGTGGCTAAATTTTCTGCGCCGAAGTGTGTGCACGCCCGCACTCCGTTAGAAGCTGCACTGCCGCACCAACCGCCGCTAATTTGACCTCTTATGATTAGCCCAGTAATCGTGCCCCACCCTGCCTAGCTCAGGGTTCCGTTGATACTTAATGTGGGTTACTGCTGAAATGGGTCCCCGTTACTAGATTTTTCTAATGGTTAAGTCTGTGGGCCTATATTATCTGATATTACCCACTAGCCCTGATGTGTACATAACCCCGCTACTGATTCAAGCATGTGTATTTAATGGTTAAGTGTATGTGGGCCTATATTTACTAATATTACCCACCAACCCGATATGTACTTAACCCTTCTACTCGTTATGTTACCATGGTTAAGTGTTTACCTTAGTTGACTTAACCTTTCTCGCTTATTATGTTTGATTGGTTAAGTGTGGTTTATTAACTTAATCCCGTTCGTCTATCTAGTTACATTGGTTAAGAATTTTCTTGTTAACTTAACCCCATGTGTTACTTAACCCTACCACACATCACATCAGATTGGTTAAGTGCATGTTAACTTAACCCCATCCACTAGTCCTATTATAATGGTTAAGTGTTATCAACTTATTCAAGTTAAATTAACCCACCCGCTTGTCCTGTTATGTTGGTTAAGTGTTACTACTTAACCGCAACCACTTGTCTAATTAACCCATTGTATTAGTTAAGTGTTCTCATTAACTTAACCTCACTCTCTAGTCCAGTTTAATCATGTTATAATGGTTAAACATTTGCTTAACCTTACCCGCTCCCGTAGTCAACATATTAAATTGGTTAAGTGTCCAGATTAACCTAATCATATTACTTAACCCACCCATTTATATCATATTGGTTAAGTGTTCTTATTTACTTAACCGTACCCACTGGTCTAATTACCATGTTACGTTGGTTAAGTATTACTGTTCGTATTTCCACATGTCACCCACATGTCACCCACTTAACCCCCATGTCCCGCCACATGTTTATCTGGTTAAGTATTTCTTAATTCATTAAGGCCGTAACCTTATAAAGACCTCTCACATTAGACTGACATTTATGGCAGCTGGATTTGCCGGGCGGGTCCGGGCAGTCTTACACCATAAAAGAGTCTAACCTCGTGTCTTTACAACTGTTACGCTTTTAATTTGGGCCTAGGACCTCTCACATTGGGCCGACATTTGTGACTACTGGATTCGCCGGGCGGTTCCGGGCAGGTTTACGTCACAAATGAGTCCAACCTCGTGTCTTAAGCATTGATTATTACTTATAATCTTTTACCCCAATTTGAATTTATTTCCACTATTCAAATTATCAATTTATTCCTAATTTAACGATGTCCATAATTGACTCAATTATGTCCATCAATTAATGGTATACAAAATCATACCAATTTTACCATAATTTATCTTAGGCTATTAAAGGTAACTTATCTCAATTTATATTTATCCCTCCTTTAAGGCTATTACATGCCAACTACCCAAAACCTATTTAGGCGTGTTCATATTAGCCCCTTTTCAAGACATAAATTATCATATGTGTTTCAACCACAAATTTCACCTATTTAACATATGCCCAAGTTCTAGATTACATGTCTGTGTTACATATGCCTAATTCATACCAAATTTACATATGTTTAATTCATGCCTGTTTACATGTATGCCAAATTTATATATGCCTAATCTTAGACAATTTTACGTATATACCAAGTTTCATGCCTTTTTATACATATATCAAGATTCATAGTTTACATGTTTACAAAGCTATGCCCAATTCACATAGATCAATTTTTAGCCAAATATATGTATCAATATTCTTTCCATATTTTACATAGGTCAAGTTTCATACCAACTACATGTATTCCATGTTTTCATGTTATGCCTCGATTCTACCAAACACATATATCCAACAAGGCAATATCCCAATATTTCCCCCGTATTCAATCGCACGCAAATCGTAGTTTAGGCGTAGGTCCGAAATTGAACAAGGTTCATCAAAAGAAAACTAATAGGGGAAAGGTAGAAATTTGCATAATAAATAGAGCAGAGAGAAAAATAAAATCATGATAGGCATAAAGATTAGAACTTGATGATAACATCATTACGAATCAAGAAAACTGCTGAATAAATCACAAACTTGTCATGAGAATAAAGGTAGACAAGTCTCAAAACAAAAGATTCAAAAAGCAACAGGAATAGATCTGAATCGATAAACATACTTAGATCCAATTCCACTTTATTTCATGCCCATAATAAAATTAAATATTTAGACCAGAAAATAACTAGCACTTACAGAGAATGGCTAATGAATTAAGAAGTGAATTTGTATTAGAAAGTTGCAGTGTCATTGATCTATCCCCTTGAATTTGTTGTAGAAGCATTGATCTTTGATTTGATTTGAGTTTGGACGCTTAAGCTTTAATTTGGAGACGGCGGCCATGGCTCAAGAGAGATTTTAGCAGCATAACGGTGTAAGAATGATATGTGTGAGCTAGGCTAGGTCTAGGTGTTATTTTATAGGTGTAGGAAACTCATTTAGGCCATTAGATCAACCCTAGAGTCAATCCGGACCATCAAAACTCATCCCGGGCCTTAAAAATGGATTCTGGGCCACCCCAGGCTGACCAGGTCGACCTGTACAGGGGGCGAGTCGACACTACAGTCGACACAGGGGGGGGTAGGTCGACTTGGGTGTCGACACTACAGTCGACATGGGTAGTCTGCCAGAAAGTCTGCTGAAATCTTGTTTTGGCCATATCTTCTCATACGGACTCCGATTTTCGAAAACTCGGACTCTATTTCGCGTATTTTTCCAAGACGAACGCAATGGTGATGTCCGTTTTACCAAATTCCTGATTATTGAGTTAGTTATCCTTATTTTACTATCTTTTCCGTTACATACGCCGTTATCGAACTAATTTTTCTTCTCTTCCATGTATTAATTAATTCTCCTTATGCATCACCATTATTTACCTATCATAAGCATATTTTCATATATTTTATTTCATTTTTAATTATATTTGAAAAAAAATATGGGGTGTTACAATAGTCGTTGGGTTTGATTTGGAATACGTGGCATTAAACAAGAATTATCAGAATAAAAAAGAAAATTTTATAAATATATACTAGTATAAATACCACCGTATACGCTTCCAATACGCTAAACCCTAACTGAGAATATTGTAGCTGCCGTTCTTCAGAAACTAATGGCCGAAATCAACCCAAAAGGAATCCTCAATCTTTCTCAAATTACAGTGAATTAACATATGATGTTTAAGCAAAAATGGAGGAGAATCTCATGCTCTTCGAAATGGTATGGGTATGATCTAGTTTAGTGGAGCGTAGTGGTCGAATTTGGGCCTGCAAGCGGTGCCGTTCACTATCTATTTCTAGGCAAGAGCGACCCGCGAGTTGAGCAAGGTTTGGAGGGGACGGAGGCGACGTCAGGCTGCATGGTTTGGTAGTCTTCGATCTGGGTACGGCAGATCCTAGGGCGACGTGCTAGGAGGAGTTGATCACAATGAATGGGTTCAGCTGATAATGATAAAGGAGGAAGAAGGATTAGGGGGTAAACGATGTAATTAGTTCAATTAAATTATTAATTATTTTAATTTTGCTATCAAATGTAAATATTATCGTAACTTTATCATACGACTTCAGAATCGAATGAAATCTGTTGCGCTGTAATCGCAGGAACTAGATCTACAACCTGAAACAGACCAGATCTGAAACGGAGCACTTTGAAAATTCAGACAAATTGATGTGAGATTTCTATTTTAAAATAAAATTAGTTATTTATTTCACTGTGAAACTTATATTCATTCTATATGAAATTCATGTTGATGTTGTATATATTTATTGCAATGTTGATTTGTATTGTGATTGCGATGAACCACTGAATTGAGTTGTGTATTCATGTTTGTCAGAATTTTGTATATACAATAAAAACCATATTTTTATTGTATATATAGAATATATAATATTCATGTGTACCAAAATTTGTGTATAAAATAAAAACCATATTTATATTTATATCATGTTTGATTTAAATAAAAAGAATGACATGTTGATTGAAATAAAAATAACCCTTTTTGTCAAAACATGTTAATTGAAATAATAATAACCTTTTTTTGTCAAAACATGTTAGTGAAACAAAATTATCCTTTATGTCAAAAGGATTTGATGAAACAAATTATATCACTTTTGTCAAAACCAATTAATTGAAAAAAAATTGTCACTTTTTCCAAAATAAATTAGTTGAAACAAATATATTACTCTTGTCAAAACCGTCTAGTTGAAACAAATATATCACTTTGTCAAAACCATTTAGACAAAACAAAACATACCACTTTTATGTTATATTAGAACTGAAATATAGAATATTAGCTTTACGCGAATTAGAATTGTTAAATTATGTTAGCTATAAAATTTACATTTTACCGTATATATAAAAAGATTAGATTTAAAAGAAATATTTGTTATTGTCGAATTTGAGACAATAAAAAAAGTATAGATTTTAAAGAAACATTTTTATTGTCAAATTAGAGGCAATAAAAAAGGAATAGATTTTAGAGTTGCATTTTTATTATAATTTTATATGCAATAAAATGAGTAGATTTTAAAGTTGCATTTTTATTGTCACTTTAGATTATAATAAAAGGAATAGAATGGAAGATATATTTTTATTGTTATTTTAGTTACAATAAAAAGAGTAAAATAGAAAGATATATTTTTATTGTCAATTTTGTTGCAATGAAAAGATAAGTATTAAAGATTATGTTTTTACTTTCACTTTGTTTAAATAAAAAGAACTAATATGAAAGATTGTATTTTTATTGCTCATAGTTTCAATAAAAAGATTGAACATAATAAAAATTTCATTTTTATTAAATAAGGTTAGAGTTAAACAAAATTACATTTTTTGTCAAATGTAAAAGTTAAACCCAAATTTTCCACTTTTGTCAAATGTAATAGTAAAAAAAAAAAAACCAAATTTGTCACCTTTTGTTAAAATGTAACAGTTGAAACAAATTTGGCATTTTTGTCAAAATATAATGGTTAAAACAAAAATAACATTTTTGTTAAATAGATTTGTGTTAAAACAATAAAATCTTTTTTGTAAATTTAAAATTGTAAACAAATAAAATTATCATTTTAATTTGTTATGTTGAATTGAAAAATGCAAACTAACACATCACTTTCATTTGTTTGTTTGAATTAGAATTGTCGGCAAAACAAATATGTCACTTTTATTTGTTTTGTTGAATTAGAATTGCCGACAAAACAAAGTTATCATTTTTATTGTTTTGTTGAAATAGAGTTGTCAACAAAACAAAGTCACCATCTTTATTGTTTTGTTGAAATAGGTTAGTTGAATAAAAATATACATTTTGTCAAAATATTCATTTTTGTCAAAATAGATCTGTTGAATCAAACCATATATTTTTGTCAAAATACACACTTTGGTCAAGATAGATTAGTTGTATCAAAATGCACATTTTTGTCAAAATAAACATTTTCGGCCAAATAGATTAGTTGAACCATAGTTATTTTTTGTCAAAATATAATAGTTGAAACAAAAATCACATTTTGTTAAATATGATGGTTGAAAACAAAATAATTACATTTTTGTTAATTAGATTTGAAATGAAATAAAAATCATATTTTTGTTAAATAAAAGAGTTAAACACAAATAGCATTTTTGTTAAATAGGTTTGTGTTACAACAAAATGGATGTATCACTTTTTATACATTTTGTTGAAATATAATTTACATGCAAATATAAGAATCACCTTTATTTGCATAACATACATTAGAATTTATATGCAAATATAAAAATCATTTTTATTTGCAGATATACATTAGAATTTATATGCAAATATGAAAATCATTTTTATTTGCAAACTTACATTTGAATTTATATTCAAATATGAGAATCATTTTGTTTGTCGTAACATACATTAGAGTTGTATGTAAAATCAGGTGACATTTTATTGTTAAATTATACAATAGAATTTGTGAGCTAATCCTAGTGACATTTGTATTGTCAAATTTTCCATTAGACCTGGTGTATAGAATAAAGAGGCATTTCATATGTTATAATTTGGAACTAAACATACAAATAAAACAATTCTTTTTATTTGTTAAAGTTTAAATCAGAAATTGCATACAAATAAAGGAAAATGAAAATTATCTTTTCATTTGTCATAAGCAATAAGGTCATATGAATAAATTACATTTTATTAGACATTAGAAATGTATAGGGAAAATTATGCGAGTAAAACACATTTTTATTCGCCATTAGGAATATAATAACATGTTTGTTCACTATCGTCAACATGTTAGCAGAAATAAAAACTGGTTAAATTCATTAACCAATTTTTATTTTAGATGAATTGTTGTTGGCTGAAAACCCCACACGGGTATTGGGATGATATTTGACCTATACTAGTCCCAATATTTAGTTGTATGTCAATCGATGGATTGACAGGCTGCGATGAGCATTATTTATTCATTTTAATGCTCACACAATTATAAATTTCACTCTGGATGTGAATTGATTGTTTAATAATTATTGATCATTGTTGTCATGTTCATGCGATGTATGAAATCCATATAACCAAAATTATATGGTAAATGATTGAGTCACAATCCAATTCAAAATACCTTTTGAATAAAGAATATTTTTTTTTAAAGGACATTATAATATAAAGTATATTTTAAACAAAGAATATTATAATATAAAGAATATTTTTACATAAAGAATCTTTTTGTATGAAGAATACTTTTAAATAACGAATACTTAAAATATTATTCAACGAAGAATAAAGTGATGATTTCTATGCCCGTTTTTGGATGGACACAAAAGATGAAAAATATATTTTTATTGAAATGAACTAATTATTAACTAGGATAAATCTTTTAAATTAAGATTTAATGAAGTCTTCTAACTAATTAATATTTAACTGGAACTAAATAGAAGAACTAGATTTTTGGTTGTCGTGGATGATGTCTTAAATAACACTATTCTTAAACCCCGTATGAAAAGATTAAATCTTTTAATTAAGATTATTTGTGACGACCCCAAAACCCCGTTGCACGTGTTAAGGATAATCATTAGAATATAACAAACTAATCATCATTAGCAGATCAAGATAATAGCATAAACGAGAAATAGAATAATTTACACACATATGACAGCGGAATCATGTAGATATCACCACTTCAGAGAGCATAGTGTAGGATACAACTTAGTGCATAATAGTACATAATCAGTCAACATCGCCGGAGGCAGAATCATACATAGAGAGTACATAAACTAAACATCAGTCTACATCGCCAGTGGCGGAATCATAATACATATACAATAATGGCGGAATCATAATACATAGTCATCACAATGTAGTCAAGCCTCGCCATAAGTCCAAAAATGCACCCCTACTGCGGTGCCAAGCCAAAATATGCCAGATACATATAACTAGGCCGCCCGTGTGAAAATGAGGGCACCGAGTTTGCAAGGTGAAACAAACTATGAGTCAGTCATGGGACTGGTATGAGAAATCTACTTAACTTATTAAACAACAATAATAAGGCAAATCAAAGGACCACGCCACTTTCGCGGAACGGGTTTACTCCAATGAGTGCTAGTGCATGAAATAAAGTAAATGTTTAAATCATTGCAATGCTTTTTATAAAATGAAGCCATTATAAAACTCAGGTCCCATCACACAATGCAACGCAAGTCGGAGGATAGAGTTTTACTTTATAATGGCAAAAAATGCTTCATACGTATAAAACAAAAGTGTTTGATATTATTACTAGTGCATATATGTTTCAAAAGCAAATTCAATCATAAATATCAATCCTAGGCGGCATAGCTACCATCTACTATGTCGCCATACTAGTAATACAATCACTCCGCAATTTCGTTTTGGAAATTGGATTCCATTATGAGTCGAGGCAAGGGGCAAGCTCCTCTTCGTTCGAGACACTCTAGCAAATGCCTCAGGACCGCACACAGCAATCCCTGGATCCTCCAAGGCCGGTCCTCTCTTACTTTTGAGGATTAATTATTCCTGAACACACGTTTCCTGGTCCTTATAGACCTATAATCGAGGCGTCTCGCATTCCAACAACCACACAGGTGAAAAATATATATAATCTCAGGACCGGTAGGTCACTGACACCACCATAGCTAGAAAGAAACGTCGTGTACTCCTTGGGTCTTTCTCCCGTTTTTGACTCATACCGGGGTGTGAGGCTCGCGAATCCACGTTATACACAAAGCTACGTCCCATAGACCATGCTTTGATCATCAACCACAAGACTTTGCTTTGCAACAGAAGCCTTGATCATATGCCACTTTGGCGTGCCACACAGTCAATCCACTCCATGCGATTGATTTCTATCGATATATAACCTCTGAGCTCGTACATCTTAGAGAAGGGCATTAAGCAAGAGAATAAATTCTCCGCCGCCAAACAGATATATATTTATCAGAGATCAATCAGCACGGAACAAAATCCAATGTCAGACACACAGTCCATTTACAAGTTCGTTCTGGGTTTGAACGAAACCAGAGGCACCAAATTCCACGCATATCCGCACGATCAACAATACGTCCGGACGGTTACTATTTCAGCTCCTTCAAGGTAGCTACTCCAATCACGAGCATCAGTAGCGCCAATCCATCCAATGTGAAGATCGTCGGTCTTCAACCGTCCTCAACTCTTCGACTTCTCACCGTCGATCGATTATTTGAAATGAGAATGAACTCGGCCTTTTCAAATAATTGTAACACCCCGCGTCCGTTAGTGTCACTCACAAAGGGAATGCACTAAGTTCTGTGGAGAATTTTAGGGTAAAAGATGTAGATAAATTACAAGACAGACAGAAATTAAATAGCGGAAAATAAAACATTGCTTTATTGATAAAATAGTTTGTACAATGATTTCTTTACAATATCAGAGTATCATCTGTCTTACAAAATAAAGAAGCATAAAAATACTTTTATATTCCCCAATTTTAGCAAGAGCCGGCCATAGCATCTGAAAAGAGAATCCAAGCAAAAACTTCGACAAGTCTTCAAGCTGGGAAAGAGTGACGGTCCAACCTAGCCTGAGCTATACTATTCCCTCCTTTACTACCAGGGGGGAAACGAAAGAAAAGAAGACGAAAGAAAAACAGAGTCAGATATAAAGCCTGAGTAAGTTCAGTAACTTCTAGCATGTGAACATGGAGAAACAAAATGACGTGAATTAACTGAATACAAGATTACATCATGATGATAGGGTCAGCAAGATTAGACAAGGTAATCACAAGATATGCTAAGCTAAGATGAACTGGATATGCTCTAATACGCCACTTCGCTATTTCCTTGTTATACAGGTTTTTATATCTCTGCACCACCTAACTAGTGTCCCAACTAGTAATGATAACATGATCCCAATCCCTGTATTTTCCATCGCCTTCAGGCATCCATTTATTTATTCGTTACCTAGATTTAATCTAGGGTTTCCTACCAAGTGCCTTCTAGATTCAACTAGTGTTTACGCTGTCTGCTTGAATGCTTCTCGGATTCAGTATTTATGCCACCTAGTTCAACTAGGAATTATGCTACCTTTCGAACGATGCCCCCAAGTCTAGGACACACTACCTAGAGTGGTATATGTTCCTATACTTCCCCACGCAGTATCTCGAATCGTTATCGCTTGTCTAGATGCACATGTCCCATAATGTGCGGTCCGAGTCCTGTGTCAGGGCAAATCAAGGAATACAGAACTCTGTCGGGAGCTTTCAGATATCTGCCGATGCAGATATTAAGGTCTGTTTTTATTTCAGTGGCTATGGTCCCAGTTGACCCCTCCCTCAACTAATGAAAGGCACACCTTGGAAAAATGAGAACTATACGCCGGACTCAGGTGCCCCACTATCCTATGGCCATCCTCACCCATAACTAGATAGCAAGTATATGGTCTTTTGGAGTTCTCCGCCTTTCCGCTTCACGTATCTCGACTGACTGAAGATAGATGGTAGACGACGAGTCGCTATCACAGGGCTACCGTTTGCTCGCCGAATCACGCCGGTCCATCCTAGTCTTTAGGTTTCCATGTATTGCAACCAAGGCATACCTCTGGTTCTTCTACGCAGACCTTAACCTCTGTGGGCCCAGGCGGATCATCTGCAGCCTCACAGAGAGATACCAAGAGTACCCTCACGTCCCCTCGAAGCCTCGGGCTTCGTAACCCAATTCGTTGGAGCCTTCTTTCTACTTAGACGGACATTCGCTCCTTCCCATGTTATACTAAGAATTACTACTTAATTATATTAACTAAGATTTACCACTTAGTTTCCAGAATCGTTGTTTTCTTAACTAAGGTTTACTACTTAGTTCTCTTTCCTGTCAATTTGGATTGGTTAAGTGTCACTAGTCTATTCAAGCCAACTTAACCCTCTTCATTCATCCTGTTAAACTGGTTAAGTGTTATCAGTTGACTTAACCCGACCACAAACCAAGTTATATTGGTTAAGTATTTATTACTTAACCCTACCCATTTACCCTGTATTGGTTAAGTGTTCCTTTAACTTAACCTTGCCCGTCTGTTTTAACTAACATGTTATTAATGGTTAAGTATTACCCCTTCATGTTTTAGACTTAGCCCTATTCCTTTATCACAATCTGACGGTTAAGTGTTCAAGTTTACTTAACCCTACGGTCTTGTCCAGCTAACATATCAAATTGGCTAGGTGTATTAACTTTACTTATCCCCACCTTCTAGTCATGTTAATTTGGCTAAGTGTATTAACTTTACTTAACCCCACCTCCTAGTCTAGGTACCATGTGAAGTTGGTTAAGTGTCCCTATGGACTTAGCCCTCCCATCCTAGCTTAACTGTGTTAAATTGGTTAAGTGTTCCTATGGACTTAACCCTCTTGTTCTAGCTTAACTGTATGGCCCTAACCCCACCCACTAGTCTGGTTATTATGTTGAATTGGTTAAGTGTCTTAGTGAACTTAACCCTACCATTCTTGTTCTAGCTTTAATTTAATAGATTAAAGCCATGACCACTCACATTAGACGGATATTGTTGCGATTACTGGATGTGCCGGTTGGTCCCGGGCAGATTTACATCGCAACTCAGTCTAACCTCGGGTTAGGCCTGTTCGTGTTTTCTAGTTCAAGGGTTTTGACCAATTTTCAAATCAGGTTTTGAAAGTAACCATCTCGTTCGTCGGATCAGTTAGGGATAGCCAGGGAGAGAAGGAAACTTGTATTTTCCAAACCCAAGCCTAGACACTATCCTCTTTGTCACCCTAGAACTTTCTGGTGTATTATTAAAAGAGATGTCGTTAAGAAACCTTTAATTTGTCTAAGTATATATTTCCTCATTTAGGACTAATTCTATAAGTAAATTAATCCTAATTTACTTATTTCCCAATTACCCTTTTTATGTTAATTGAGTACATTCATTCTTATGGCCCATTTCCCCTTTCTAAATCATATTTATGCTTTTTGGTATGTAAACTATACCAAATTAAGTCTCACTAACCATGATTTTGCTAAACCTGACAGTTTTTCCCAATTATGGCCAATTTCACATTTATGACAATATACTTACCGTGCCAAATTAGCTAATCCAATTCCGATTCAACCTTCTAATTCACGTCAAACTAGACTTGTTACCCTAGTTCTCTATTCATGAAAATGCTGGATTCACATGTCAATACTAGATTCAAATTACACATCATATAATTTATGTCAAATTTATCTAATTTGCATTTCCATGAACAAGCCATAATACATGTTCCCAATTTATGCCAAATTCCGTGTTTTACAACTATGTTTTATTACATTTCACATTATGCCCAAATCGCATTCCCACCGTTCGTATAATTGCGATTCAATCTAGATTATGGATAAGTCTAGACTCGTAGAAATTAGGGAACGAACCAAAGATGCTATGCAAAAGATAGACATACTAACTGGCATAAAAAGGGTTAAATAACGATGTCGGTTCAAGAACATGGGTAGACCTAACTTAATAGGTAAATTCCCAAGGTCTAAAACCAAAGATAGACAGAATAGAGACACAGGTTCAAGAACATGGGTAGACCTAACTTAATAGGTAAATTCCCAAGGTCTAAAACCAAAGAAAGCCAAGGACGAGCAGAATAAATAATCGGGTTTAGACCCAACCTCATAATCACAGAACTTAAGCAACTCTTTCCTAGTCATGAATCATAGGTGTTTTGATCACAGATGTCCTTGTTTTGTCATAGGCAATAGTTTATGTTTCCTAATCAAAGGCATTTAGTCAAGGAAATAATTCTCATAGTCACAGTCACAGTCATAGGCAATATTCATAGTCTTTGGCAATGTCCATAGTCATAGGCAATGTTCATAGTCATAGGCAATGTTCATAGTCATAGGCAAATGGTTTTAAGGTCCATAGTTTCATAGTCATGGTCTATTTTGTCCTCGAATCACAACAGTTCTTAATTAGGTTCAAGAGTATAGGCACTGATTCGAGTAGAGAGAGAGAGAGAGAGAAATGGCATATTCTTTTATTCCTTTAATTTCATGTCACGAACAAGGAAAAACGTTCAAATCTAGAAATAACTGACTTACAGAGATTAGATCAGAACATAAAGATGGCGTTGCTAAGATTCGTAGAAAAACAGTCGTTGAAGTCGTTTGAACCTCCTCTTGAATCCTAGCTTGACTTGAACCTCTTCTTGAAAGTTTTTTAGCAGCATCTCCTCGTCTTGATTTATTTTATATATTATTCTATTTATTATTTAATTTTAAGAGGAGGGGAAGAAGCCATGTTTGTCAATAATCTTTGCAGCATAAGGGTAGAAAAGAATTGTGAATAAAGAAGAAGACTAGGGCAATTTATATAGTGTTAGGCGGACGAACCTGGTCGGAATGGCGTCCAGATACATCAGAACGAATAGGGTGCAGAAGGCTGAAAAAACAGGGGGGTCGACCCCCAGGTCGACTATGTAATCGACCTAGGACCCAGGTCGACCACCCAGTCGACATGGGTGTCTTGGGCGGGAAAATTCCCACCCTGGCCAATCCGGCCAGATTTTTGAAATTTGAACTTCTCTTAAACTTCCGGAGGCCATATCTTCCTCATACGGACTCCGATTTACGCAAACTCAGACTCGTTTTCATGTAGAATTCCGAGACGAACGCAATGGCGCAGCGCGTTTCCCTTGATTTTGAATTTTTAATTCTGCCTTGATTTGTGAATCTTAGTGTAACAGAATTAGGGGGTGTTACATTCTCCCCCACTTAAAAGGATTTCGTCCCCGAAATCTTCAAGTTAGGAAGAATGTGTCCTACCATCCAATCACCCATCTACTCAACCATTCAATCACAGGCATTCATTGTCCTTAAAAGATTTCTAATGCTTTCATGTTCATATGCATAGTGTGTGTATATGTCTTTATCTACTGTAAAATCAGGCGGTCTACTGATTCAGTCGACCTCCTTAATGCGAGTCATGTCAGTGCCATGCGTCCATCCATGTATGCAAGCATCCCTAGTTAGGTAAATACCATATGCGTGCACGGCCATTCATCCATATGCAACACCCATATAATAACATATCAAGTTCAATTTACAAACAAATACATATCTGTAAATGCAATATGAAAGCGTCTGAACTGATCTAGTGCCTAATACGTATGCATATGCATTCACAAGCAACCATTAGCAACCACTTGCAACCATCAACCATAACATGTTTCAAATACATGTTTACATCCATTGGCTTCTACCTAAAGATACGACCTAGGTGATATACTTTGGAAAGAGAGAAACAATTATTCGTAAAGCTCCTTAAACAAAGAAATCAAGGATGCACCCTCAAGGAAAAGGGTATGATGCTAGTATCTAGCCTTCTTGAGCTTTACTCCACTGTATCTTAACTAATTTAACTTCACGATTGTGAAGTTCCGGATCTCCATTTCCAAAATCGATGTCAATCACGGAGCCAAGTATATGTACTAAGATGATTAGAGGTTTCCCCCTTTATCCGCCATGCCATAACTATAAGAGTCGAGAGGTCACTACGTGCTCCTTGGAGTGTCTGCCACAACTATTCATCTCTCACGCAAACCATCCAAACCGAACTCGACATTCCTCAAGTACAAGCCCCAAAGGCCTAAACCAATATCAGACAAGCACCCAAGGAATATCTCCTCCGAATTTAGACAATCTACGTGAGATGATATAAGCAAACTTGATAACCATTCTCAAATCCCTACTAACCAAAAATAAAATGGTCGGACCACCAATTGGATTTGAGACTCTAGTGGGATCCTTTTACTATACAAGTGCTATGGTGCAGAGACTCAACTATGGAAGTGGACATGAACAAACGCGAAGCGCTAAAACCAAAGGGAAGAGTACTAACAGCAAAACTAGATTCTTCCAACAGAACTTTACTACCTTTCTCCTAGGTACGCTTGGCGGTGAAAGTTTGTTCTTGCCCTTCTGAAAATCTTGTTCCTCGTTCTTGCCCTTGTCCTTAATTATATGCCCTATCATACCCTAGTAAAGATACTTCCTCTTGTCTTAGGTTTTATAATTTCTTCCTCCTTCGTGAGCTAAATCTATATCTAAGAATTCCTCATCCTAGGGTTGTGCTCCCTAGCCAAACTCCTCATCTCCTTCCGTGTGTAACCATGTTGACAAATTTCTCGAAAACTGCCTCCATCGTCTGGAAAACCCTATAAGCTTCGAAAGAAAACTGCCCTTAGATGAAACAACTACGGATATGGATGGAAGCCGGGCACTACTTTGCCCTTCGATGAGGTTACCTCCCAGAAAGCCAGGAGCCCCAGAGACTCGAGACAAGAATTTAAAAAGAGGAAGAGAAGATAGTGCATATAGCTTTGGGGAATATGTCTTTAAAACAAATATTTTCTCTTGAAAATGCTTCTTTTAAAACCGTTTTGAAAATAATTTTCAAATCTTTTATCTGATCTGGTAACCTTCTGCTGTGATACCACGTGTAACACCCCACGTCCGTTAGTGTCACTCACAAAGGGAATGCACTAAGTTCTGTGGAGCATTTTAGGGTAAAAGATGCAGATAAATTACAAGACAGACAGAAATTAAACAGCGGAAAATAAAACTTTGCTTTATTGATAAAATAGTTTGTACAATGATTTCTTTACAATATCAGAGTATCATCTGTCTTACAAAATAAAGAAGCATAAAAATACTTTTATATTCCCCAATTTTAGCTAGAGCCAGCCATAGCATCTGAAAAGAGAATCCAAGCAAAAATTTCGACAAATCTTCAAGCTGGGAAAGAGTGACGATCCAACCTAGCCTGAGCTATACTATTCCCTTCTTTACTACCAGGGGGGAAACAGAAGAAAAGAAGACGAAAGAAAAACAGAGTCAGACATAAAGCCTGAGTAAGTTCAGTAACTTCTAGCATGTGAACATGGAGAAACAAAACGACATGAATTAACTGAATACAAGATTACACCATGATGATAGGGTCAGCAAGATTAGACAAGATAATCACAAGATATGCTAAGCTAAGATGAACTGGATATGCTCTAATACGCCGGTTCGCTATTTCCTTGTTATACTGGTTTTTATATCTCTGCACCACCTAACTAGTGTCCCAACTAGTAATGATAACGTGATCCCAATCCCTGTATTTTCCATCGCCTTCAGGCATCCATTTATTTATTCGTTACCTAGATTTAATCTAGGGTTTCCTACCAAGTGCCTTCTAGATTCAACTAGTGTTTACGCTGTCTGCTTGAACGCTTCTCGGATTCAGGATTTATGCCACCTAGTTCAACTAGGAATTATGCTACCTGTCGAACGATGCCCCCAAGTCTAGGACACACTACCTAGAGTGGTATATGTTCCTATACTTCCCCACGCAGTATCGCGAATCGTTATCGCTTGTCTAGATGCACATGTCCCATAATGTGCGGTCCGAGTCCTGTGTCAGGGAAAATCAAGGAATACAGAACTCGGTCGGGAGCTTTCAGATATCTGCCGATGCAGATGTTAAGGTCTGTTTTTATTTTAGTGGCTATGGTCCCACTTGACTCCTCCCTCAACTAATGAAAGGCACACCTTGGAAAAATGAGAACTATACGCCGGCCCCTCGTGCCCCACTATCCTATGGCCATCCTCACCCATAACTAGATAGCAAGTATATGGTCTTTCGGAGTCCTCCGCCTTTCCGCTTCACGTATCTTGACTGACTGAAGATGGATGGTAGACGACGAGTCGCTATCACAGGGCTACCGTTTGCTCACCGAATCACGACGGTCCATCCTAGTCTTTAGGTTGCCATGTATTGCAACCAAGGCATACCCCTGGTTCTTCTACGCAGACCTTAACCTCTGTGGGCCCAGGCGGATCATCTGCAGCCTCACAGAGGGATACCAAGAGTACCCTCACGTCCCCTCGAAGCCTCGGGCTTCGTAACCCAATTCGTTAGAGCCTTCTTTCTACTTAGACGGACATTCGCTCCTTCCCACGTTATACTAAGAATTACTACTTAGTTATATTAACTAAGATTTACCACTTAGTTTCCAGAATCGTTGTTTTCTTAACTATGGTTTACTACTTAGTTCTCTTTCCCGTCAATTTGGATTGGTTAAGTGTCATTAGTCTATTCAAGCCAACTTAACCCTCTTAATTCATCCTGTTAAACTGGTTTAGTGTTATCAGTTGACTTAACCCGACCACAAACCAAGTTATATTGGTTAAGTATTTATTACTTAACCCTACCCATTTACCCTGTATTGGTTAAGTGTTCCTTTAACTTAACCTTGCCCGTCTGTTTTAACTAACATGTTATTAATGGTTAAGTATTACCCCTTCATGTTTTAGACTTAGCCCTATTCCTTTATCACAATCTGACGGTTAAGTGTTCAAGTTTACTTAACCCTACGGTCTTGTCCAGCTAACATATCAAATTGGCTAGGTGTATTAACTTTACTTATCCCCACCTTCTAGTCATGTTAATTTGGCTAAGTGTATTAACTTTACTTAACCCCACCTCCTAGTCTAGGTACCATGTGAAGTTGGTTAAGTGTCCCTATGGACTTAGCCCTCCCATCCTAGCTTAACTGTGTTAAATTGGTTAAGTGTTCCAATGGACTTAACCCTCCCGTTCTAGCTTAACTGTATGGCCCTAACCCCACCCACTAGTCTGGTTATTATGTTGAATTGGTTAAGTGTCTTAGTGAACTTAACCCAACCATTCTTGTTCCAGCTTTAATTTAATAGATTAAAGCCATGGCCACTCACATTAGACGGATATTGTTGCGATTACTGGATGTGCCGGTTGGTCCCGGGCAGATTTACATCGCAACTCAGTCTAACCTCGGGTTAGGCCTGTTCGTGTTTTCTAGTTTGAGGGTTTTGACTAATTTTCAAATCAGGTTCTGAAAGTAACCATCCCGTTCATCGGATCAGTTAGGGATAGCCAGGGAGAGCAGGAAACTTGTATTTTCCAAACCTAAGCCTAGACACTATCCTCTCTGTCACCCTAGAACTTTCTGGTGTATTATTAAAAGAGATGTCGTTAAGAAACCTTTAATTTGTCTAAGTTTATATTTCCTCATTTAGGAGTAATTCTATAAGTAAATTAATCGTAATTTACTTATTTCCCAATTACCCTTTTTATGTTAATTGACTACATTCATTCTTATGGCCCATTTCCCCTTTCTAAATCATATTTATGCTTTTTGGTATGTAAACTATACCAAATTAAGTCTCACTAACCATGATTTTGCTAAACCTGACAGTTATTCCCAATTATGGCCAATTTCACATTTATGCCAATATACTTACCGTGCCAAATTAGCTAATCCAATTCCGATTCAACCTTCTAATTCACGTCAAACTAGACTTGTTACCCTAGTTCTCTATTCATGAAAATGCTGGATTCACAGGTCAATACTAGATTCAAATTACACATCTTATAATTTATGTCAAATTTATCTAATTTGCATTTCCATGAACATGCCATAATACATGTTCCCAATTTATGCCAAATTCCATGTTTTACAACTATGTTTTAGTACATTTCACATTATGCCCAAATCGTATTCCCACCGTTCGTATAATTGCGATTCAATCTAGATTATGGATAAGTCTAGACTCGTAGAAATTAGGGAACGAACCAAAGATGCTATGCAAAAGATAGACATACTAACTAGCATAAAAAGGGTTGAATAACGACGTCGGTTCAAGAACATGGGTAGACCTAACTTAATAGGTAAATTCCCAAGATCTAAAACCAAAGATAGACAGAATAGAGACGTAGGTTCAAGAACATGGGTAGACCTAACTTAATAGGTAAATTCCCAAGGTTTAAACCAAAGAAAGCCAAGGACGAGCAGAATAAATAATCGGGTTTAGACCCAACCTCATAATTACAGAACTTAAGCAACTCTTTCCTAGTCATGAATCATAGTTGTTTTAATCACAGATGTCGTCCTTGTTTTGTCATAGGCAATAGTTTATGTTTCCTAATCAAAGGCATTTAGTCAAGGAAATAATTCTCATAGTCACAGTCACTGTCATAGGCAATATTCATAGTCATAGGCAATGTCCATAGTCATAGGCAATGTTCATAGTCATAGGCAATGTTCATAGTCATAGGCAAATGGTTTTAAGGTCCATAGTTTCATAGTCATGGTCTATTTTGTCCTCGAATCACAACAGTTCTTAATTAGGTTCAAGAGTATAGGCACTGATTCAAGTAGAGAGAGAGAGAGAGAGAATTGGCATATTCTTTTATTCCTTTAATTTCATGTCACGAACAAAGAAAAACGTTCAAATCTAGAAATAACTGTCTTACAGAGATTAGATCAGAACAGAAAGATGGCGTTGCTAAGATTCGTAGAAAAACAGTCGTTGAAGTCGTTTGAACCTCCTCTTGAATCCTAGCTTGACTTGAACCTCTTCTTGAAAGTCTTTTAGCAGCATCTCCTCGTCTTGATTTATTTTATATATTATTCTATTTATTATTTAATTTTAAGAGGAGGGGAAGAAGCCATGTTTGTCAATAATCTTTGCAGCATAAGGGTAGAAAAGAATTGTGAATAAAGAAGAAGACTAGGGCTGTTTATATAGTGTTAGGCGGACGAACCTGGTCGGAATGGCGTCCAGATACATCAGAACGAACAGGGTGCAGAAGGCTGAAAAAACAGGGGAGTCGACCCCCAGGTCGACTATGTAATCGACCTGGGAACCAGGTCGACTACCCAGTCGACCTTGGTAGCCCAGGTCGACTACCCAGTCGACCTGGGTGTCTTGGGTGGGAAAATTCCCGCCCTGGCCAATCCGGCCAGATTTTTGAAATTTGAACTTCTCTTAAACTTCCGGAGGCCATATCTTCCTTATACGGACTCCGATTTACGCAAACTCGGACTCGTTTTCATGCAGAATTCTGAGACGAACGCAATGGCGCAGCCAGTTTCCCTTGATTTTGAATTTTTAATTCTGCCTTGATTTGTGAATCTTAGTGTAACAGAATTACGGGGTGTTACATTCTCCCCCACTTAAAAGGATTTCGTCCCCGAAATCTTCAAGTTAGGAAGAATGTGTCCTACCATCCAATCACCCATCTACTCAACCATTCAATCACAGGCATTCATTGTCCTTAAAAGATTTATAATGCTTTCATGTTCTTATGCATAGTGTGTGTATATGTCTTTGTCTACTGTAAAATCAGCCGGTCTACTGATTCAGTCGACCTCCTTAATGCGAGTCATGTCAGTGCCATGCGTCCAACCATGTATGCAAGCATCCCTGGTTAGGTAAATACCATATGCGTGCACGGCCATTCATCCATATGCAACACCCATATAATAACATATCAAGTTCAATTTACAAACAAATACATATCTGTAAATGCAATATGAAAGCGTCTGAACTGATCTAGTGCCTAATACGTATGCATATGCATTCACAAGAAACCATTAGCAACCACTTGCAACCATCAACCATAACATGTTTCAAATACATGTTTACATCCATTGGCTTCTACCTAAAGATACGACCTAGGTGATATACTTTGGAAAGAGAGAAACAATTATTCGTAAAGCTCCTAAAACAAAGAAATCAAGGATGCACCCTCAAGGAAAAGGGTATGATGCTAGTATCTAGCCTTCTAGAGCTTTACTCCTGTGACAGCCCGCCTCGCACCAGCCTGCATTTCCTCCGGAAGTGCGCTGTACACATGCCCGACTAGCACAAGACGGTCGTCATAAGAAAGGAAAGATGGGAATGAACTAATCAAAGAACCTGTAGAATGTCTCACAGCGCATGGAATAAAATATAATAATAACATACTTGACATAAAACAGGTGAGACAGTGCATAAGCTGATAACTAATAATCAATGTCAACATCAGAGCAGCGGAAATCCAAATACAGCTTATTACAACTTTTCAAAATCTACTGTCTCTAAACAAAAGAAAGCTAAAGTGGAAGATGCACCACCAATGCCCAAGCAGTGATCTTCGACAACACAGGGAGAATACTATATATATATATATATTACGTGGAAGCCTCCTGCTCGTCTCCGGATCATCTACCCGTGCATCACCAGCTAACCTGTCTCTAGTCTGCTCGTGTGAGCACCCAGAGTAATAAGAAGAGACATAAAACTCTGGGTCAGACATAAAGCCTGGTATGAGCGATAAGCATCTAAACAGAGTAATAACAGGTATACTAAACCATACCTGAACCTGGACCTGCAACCAAAGAGTTAGTACCACATACCGTACAATACTCCAAGGTGCCATAATAAACAGTGTAAGAATACGGGGGTGGGGTGTGCATGTCACAATGATAGCAAACAAATCATCCATAGCAACCATCCTCACATCTCTCACTCAGTGCGTAAAGCGTACGACATCTACCACTTTGGAACACTAGACAAACTGAGGCAACGACGAATCCCGACTTGTAGAAACCCTGCTGTGACCAAGCCAAACACTTGGAGTCATGACCAAACATTTCAATGACCCACTTCATTGGTCGTAGCCCTTGGTTCTACCGATGCCATAATGGCCCTGAATCCGCCTTCGCACCTCCTACCATAGTGGTCCAAAGCTATAGACGTCGATAACTCCTTGGCACGCGTCCCGCAGCAAAGCCCAACCATGAAGCGAACTCGTTGATTCCCATCTGAATCTTAAGCTCTAACTTCTCATTTGGACTTCCTTTGCATCTCGGGTTTGATCGAATTGGAGTTGGTCTTCAGAAGAGTCATCACGAAGTAGTAAAAGTACACATCCGGTTCGGTCCAGTCACCCATGCTCGGTTCGGTTCGGATACGTTCCCCGGTTCGGTTCGGAGTGCCACCATCCTCTGGGTTCGGGTCCTTCTCCCTCCTGCGGTTCGGTTCGGTACTCTCCCTTATGCGGTTCGGTGATTCTGAAGCGGTTCGGTTCGGATACTCCATAGCTTGAGTGCCTCCGTCTCCGTCTCGTCAGCATCAGTTCGGTTCGTGTATTGCTCTCGGTTCGGTTCGGAATATAGTATCCATGCTCCTCTTTCTTCCACTTCAGTCCTCCTTGTTCCTTCCGATCCCACGCTACGCCCCTCCGATCCGACCAGGCCTTCCTTATTGCCTCTTCACGTCATGCTCCAGAAAGTACCACGCCCCGGTCCGGTTCGGATATGTCCGATCCGATCCCCTACCCGATCCGATCCGGATTCCTGCAGTATTTCCTGCAACTTTTTCTAGCTAGCTTTCTACGCCATTCGACGACGTTTTCGACCAATTTAACTATTCTAATCAATCATGAAACATACCATAGAGTCATAGCAACATAGCAAACTAACCACAAACACCAAAACAATGAATTCATATGTCAAAATGGATCAAATGTGCCCAAAACCCCTTATTTTTCCTTAAGCATGTTAAGTAAAACTAATCATAGGGTTAACAAAACTTAATCAAATCGAACCAAATTTCTAACAGAGGCATAAAATGTTATTTACGAATTTCTAAACATTTTTCCAGAATTTATTAGTATATAAATTCGCTAATCCTCACTAATTACCCTTAATTAACCGTAATTAGTGTCAAAATGATGCTATCACTCACCTTTGCCACCACTAAAACCCCAAAACTGAAATATTCTCTGATTTGGCGCTGTTCCCAATCTTACACAGCAGCTCTTCCTCGGTTCTCGTGCTAATACTCCTTGATTTGATGTTTGCTAAGCCTAATCTTCAATTAGAAAGTGATTAAGAGGTGTTTTGAAGAGATTTAGAGGGTGGAGGCCATGGCTAGGTTAAGAGGAATGAAAGTGGCGGCTGGAAAATGTCTAAAGAAATGTTTTCTAACCCTAATCAGCCCCTATATACCCCTAAACCCGAAATCCCCCTCTGGGCCTAGCTGCTAATCACCCGGTTAAGCCCAATTAAGCTGTTTTTCACCATTGAAACTTGTTTCAGCCATATCTCCCAAACTGTAAGTCTTTTTGGTTAATGTGACCACTCTACGGAAAGAGAAACCATCATCCGGAGCTAATAGAAGTGGTTTCAGGTCAAAATTCATTTCCAGTCAAAAGTTATGGCCAAAACAGTGCCAACTAGGGGTAAAATGGTCATTTAAAAATCGGGAAAAATCATGAACATGGGAAATGACCCCAACAGTCGTCTCCCAAAGTTACATGACCATACGACTTCGTATGTGACAGAAATAAATATTCTACGATCCTATGATGCGTAGAATGCGGGTCGTTACACTCTCCCCCCCTTAAGAAATTTCGTCCCCGAAATTCCTTAACCCAAAACATACAAAAGATCCCGCATGCCTAACAACCACATACAACAATCAAACATGCAAAACGAGCAACCACCTATCCTAGCATGCGGAAAACTAAATCGAAGTCAAAATCTTACCAGGCAAAGAGTTCTGGGTGTGACTTCCTAGTGTTCTCCTCTGTCTCCCAAGTACAATCTTTCTCGTCCTCGCTCCACTGTACCTTGACTAGCTTCACCGCCTTCCTTCGAAGTTGCTTCATGTCGTGCTCGACAATACGGGCCGGCTTGCGGTTCCCAACCGCCTCGGGTTCTACTTCGAAGTCCTCCAACTGATCAGGTGAAATAGTCATATCTGAGTCGTGAACGAACTTCCTTAGTTGGGAAACATGAAATACGTTGTGAACTCCAACCATCTTCTCCGGTAAGTCAATTCTATATGCCAAATTCCCGACTAGCTCAAGAACAGGGAATGGGCCAACAAATCTTGGTGCCAACTTGCCTCTCCTGCCAAATCGTATTACGCTCTTCAACGGAGAAATCTTGACAAACACCAAGTCGCCAACGGAGAATTTTAAGTCTCTTCTCCTTTTATCGGCATAACTCTTCTGCCTATCTTGGGCAGCCTTCATTCGTTGTTGAATGGTCTTGATTTTATCTGAAGTTTCCCTCACCATATCTGGTCCAAGCATAAACTTCTCGCCAGTCTCTATCCAACATGATGGTGAGTTGCATGGTCTTCCGTACAAAGCTTCAAACGGAGCCATACCTATACTGGATTGGTAGCTATTATTATATGCAAACTCTACTAGATGCAAATGGTCATCCCATGATCCACCAAAATCCAATATACATGCTCTCAAGAGGTCTTCCAAAATACGATTCACCCTCTCCGTCTGACCGTCGGTCTGAGGATGATATGCGGTACTGAGATGTAACTCTGACCCTAGAGCCTCTTGTAAGCTCTTCCAAAACCCACTAGTGAACAACGGGTCTCGGCCGCTCACAATGCTTTTGGGTACTCCATGAAATCTCACTACCCACTTCATGTACAATTCCGCTAACTTAGCTGCCGTTCTAGTCGATTTGACTGGTATAAATCTTGCACTTTTGGTTAATCGGTCCACAATCACCCAAATGCTATCATGTCCCGATCTAGTCCTTGGTAAACCATCAATGAAATCCATCGAGACTTGCTCCCATTTCCATTCAGGAATTTCTAATGGCTGTAACAACCCACTAGGCTTCTTTTGCTCGGCTTTAACTAGCTGGCAATTTACGTATTTGGATATAAACTCCCCAACGTCTCTTTTCATTCCTTCCCAGTAGTAAGTCTGTCTCATGTCTCGATACATCTTATTACCACCGGGGTGTATAGTCAGTTTTGAGTGATGACATTCTCTAAGCACTTCATCTCTCAATCCATTGACATTGGGTACAACGAGCTTTCCATTCTTTCTAAGCCATCCATCTTGATCAAGCCCATACTTGCTCATTTCCTCATCGATACCCATCTCTAACTTGGAGATAATTTCCAATAGGTTAGGATCGTCCCTCTGACTAGAGCCGATCCGCTCAATTAAAGTGGGTCTGATCGTCAAACTTGCTAACATTTCTGGGTCCAATTCGCACTTTGGTCTGAAATCAAACCCCGCGATATACTCCAGTTGCTTCCATTCAAGGAACATAGCCCCTAAACTGGCATGTCTTCGACTCAACGCATCGGCTACGGCATTGCCCTTTCCCGGTGTATATGCGATGTCGAAATCATATGAAGCTAAGAACTCTAACCACCTCTGCTGACGAAGATTCAAATCCTTTTGAGAGAAAAGATACTTCAGCGACTTATGATCAGTAAACAGCTCGAATCTTTCTCCCAAGAGATAATGTCTCCACATCTTCAATGCGAATACGATCGCTGCCAATTCCAAATCATGGATAGGATACCTCTTCTCATGCGGTTTCAGTTGCCTGCTTGCATAAGCTACAACCTTACCACCCTGCATCAACACAGCACCTAGTCCGGTACCACAAGCATCTGTATATACCATCATCTCTTCACTCCCCTTGGGAATGACTAACACTGGTGCACTTGTCAACTTTTCTTTTAGACTCTTGAATGCATCCTCGCACCTCTCATTCCAAACAAAAACTTGATTCTTCTTTGTCAACTGAGTCAACGGTGCTGCTATCTTGGAGAAGCCTTGGATAAACTTACGATAATATCCCGCTAATCCCAAGAAACTTCTTACGTCTGTTGCATTCTTGGGCGTAGACCAATCTTGCACCGTAGCCACCTTAGCAGGATCCACGGCGATACCATTTTCTGAAACAACATGGCCCAAGAATCTCACTTCCTTCCTCCAGAAGTGACACTTAGAAAACTTTGCTTTTAATTGGTGTTTCCTCAACACCTCCATCACTGTCCTCAAATGTTCCTTGTGTTCTTCCTCGTTCCTTGAGTAAACCAAAATATCATCCACGAACACAAGAACAGACTTATTCAACTGATCTCTGAATACCCTATTCATAAGATCCACAAAATATGCCGGGGCATTAGTCAGCCCAAATGGCATAACCAACCATTCATAAAATCCAGACGGCGTTCGAAATGCCGTTTTAGCTATACTCTAAGCTTCCACTCTAAGCTGATGAAAACCTGTCGCGAGATCCAACTGGGAGAACACTCTCGCGCCACTCAACTGATCGAACAAATCATCTATCCGCGGGAGAGGATACTTATTCTTCCTCGTCACCTTGTTCAACTCGCGGTAGTCTACACACAAACGAAGGGAGCCATCCGCCTTGGTAGCAAACACAACTGGTGCTCCCCACTCAGAGACACTCCTTCTGATAAATCCCTTCTTCAAAAGATCGCTGACTTGCACCTCAAGCTCTCGCTGCTCCCTTGGTGCCATACGACGAAGTGGCATCACTATAGGTCTGGCATCTTTTACCAAATCAATACGGAACTCAATCTCTCGGTGTGGTGGAAGTCCGGTCACTTCTTCGAAAACATCCGGATACTGGCTAACCACGGGCAAACCTGACAACTCACTATGCGGAATGTCGAGGGAGTTTAGAAAACTAGCCAATACCCCCTCACTGGGTAGACCACCAAACACTATCCTCCGCCCATCATCCGCTCTAGCTGTCACCAAAAAGCCCTCACAGTCTACCACCACCCCGTATCTTCGGAGCCAATCTACTCCCAAAATAATGCCAAACCCAGTAAAGCCCAAAACAAAGCAATCACAAACAAACATGCATCCATGACTCGATAAGACCACATTACGACAAATCATGCTAAGGCTAGTAGAACCACCAATCGGGTTCGTCACTACTAAAGGTCTATCGACAATCTCGGGCTCCAATCCCAACCTATCTACCAGGTCACTAGATATGAAAGAACTGGAAGCTCCGGTATCAAACAAAACTCTAACAGGAACATCATAAACAGAAAGCATACCTTGAATGACGACATTCTTTCCCTTCTCCGCCGCAGTTGGGGCATTCGACGAAGAAGGAATAGCATTAATTGCGTATGCTTTCACCATTTGCTTTTCTTTAGGGGGTTGCGGACACTTGTCCTTGTGATGTCCCATTTGGCCACAGTTGAAGCACTTCCTATCCGCTGGCTTGGCCCGGCAATTACTAGCATAATGGCCCTTCTTACCACAGCTGAAGCACTCAACATCTTGTTTATTCTTTTTCTTCTGGCCATCCTTAGCTTGGTTCTGCTTTCTCTTATTCTGGGAACCACCCTTGCCCCCACCACTTACTTGTGGCTTTGGCTCTTCTGCAGATACAACCTCAGTCTTCGACTTAGGGTAGAGACTTTCTGACCTTAACGCTTTCCCCACAATCGATTCAAACGTCTCATCGATGTGGTTAATAAGTTTTTCCCCCAAGTATTGATCCAAACCAGTTATGAATTTCTCATTCTTTTTCTCGGCAGTATCTATAAGAGATAACCCATATTTTGATAAAGTGTCAAATTCAGCAATATACTCCGAGACAGCTCTGCCATTCTGCTTGAGCTCCAAGAATTTCTTAAACAACATTGACTTCTGAGCAGCTGGAATGAACTTCTCACTAAAGCGAGCCTTAAACTGCTCCCAAGTAATCTGGTCTTCGGGAGTAGCTGCCTTTATAGCATTCCACCAATTCATTGCCCGCCCTTGCAGCTGACGGGACGCTAGCTTTCTCTTCATCGCATCCTCGATACCCAAATCCTCGAAGATACGTTCGCAACTATCCAACCAATCCTGAACATCTGTGGCCGACTCCGTTCCGTGGAACGGCTTCCCACCAAGGCTAGTATAATCCTTATTCAGCTTGGCGAAGTCGACTCTTGGCGCCTGCACTATTGGACCACCGCCATTTCCACCATTGGGAGCTGCCCTCCGTACATCTCTAAGCATCTCTCTCATGAGGTCAGTAAACATCGTCCTCATGTCAGCAGCATTCCCATTATTGGCTCCCCTACCAGCACCTCTAGTATCTCGGCTCATCGTCAATCTGAAAAAGGAAATGATTAACGATTCCATAGTGCTGCTAGTGCAGTACGACTTCATTCTTATACTACTAATAGTATATATATAGCTTTTGAAAACCAAAATAACCACAAATACGCTCTCTCGTATACGTATATTATCTCTCCCTGATAACTTCCCTAGGTTAACTACGCAACCTGGCTCTGATACCAAGTGTGACAGCCCGCCTCGCACCAGCCTGCATTTCCTCCGGAAGTGCGCTGTACACATGCCCGACTAGCACAAGACGGTCGTCATAAGAAAAGAAAGAAGGGAATGAACTAATCAAAGAACCTGTAGAATGTCTCACAGCGCATGGAATAAAATATAATAATAACATACTTGACATAAAACAGGTGAGACAGTGCATAAGCTGATAACTAATAATCAATGTCAACATCAGAGCAGCGGAAATCCAAATACAGCTTATTACAACTTTTCAAAATCTACTGTCTCTAAACAAAAGAAAGCTAAAGTGGAAGATGCACCACCAATGCCCAAGCAGTGATCTTCGACAACACAGGGAGAATACTATATATATATATTACGTGGAAGCCTCCTGCTCGTCTCCAGATCATCTACCCGTGCATCACCAGCTAACCTGTCTCTAGTCTGCTCGTGTGAGCACCCAGAGTAATAAGAAGAGACATAAAACTCTGGGTCAGACATAAAGCCTGGTATGAGCGATAAGCATCTAAACAGAGTAATAACAGGTATACTAAACCATACCTGAACCTGGACCTGCAACCAAAGAGTTAGTACCACATACCGTACAATACTCCAAGGTGCCATAATAAACAGTGTAAGAATACGGGGGTGGGGTGTGCATGTCACAATGATAGCAAACAAATCATCCATAGCAACCATCCTTACATCTCTCACTCAGTGCGTAAAGCGTACGACATCTACCACTTTGGAACACTAGACAAACTGAGGCAACGACGAATCCCACTTGTAGAAACCCTGCTGTGACCAAGCCAAACACTTGGAGTCATGACCAAACATTTCAATGACCCACTTCATTGGTCGTAGCCCTTGGTTCTACCGATGCCATAATGGCCCTGAATCCGCCTTCGCACCTCCTACCATAGTGGTCCAAAGCTATAGACGTCGATAACTCCTTGGCACGCGTCCCACAGCAAAGCCCAACCATGAAGCGAACTCGTTGATTCCCATCTGAATCTTAAGCTCTAACTTCTCATTTGGACTTCCTTTGCATCTCGGGTTTGATCGAATTGGAGTTAGTCTTCAGAAGAGTCATCACGGAGTAGTAAAAGTACACGTCCGGTTCGATCTAGTCACCCATGCTCGGTTCGGTTCGGATACGTTCCCCGGTTCGGTTCGGAGTGCCACCATCCTCTGGGTTCGGGTCCTTCTCCCTCCTGCGGTTCGGTTCGGTACTCTCCCTTATGCGGTTCGGTTCGGTGATTCTGAAGCGGTTCGGTTCGGATACTCCATAGCTTGAGTGCCTCCGTCTCCGTCTCGTCAGCATCAGTTCGGTTCGTGTATTGCTCTCGGTTCGGTTCGGAATATAGTATCCATGCTCCTCTTTCTTCCACTTCAGTCCTCCTTGTTCCTTCTGATCCCACGCTACGCCCCTCCGATCCGACCAGGCCTTCCTTATTGCCTCTACACGTCATGCTCCAGAAAGTACCACGCCCCGGTCCGGTTCGGA
The DNA here is from genome assembly GCA_030737875.1 of Allium sativum. Classification (NCBI taxonomy): domain Eukaryota; kingdom Viridiplantae; phylum Streptophyta; class Magnoliopsida; order Asparagales; family Amaryllidaceae; genus Allium; species Allium sativum. The sequence goes on from CM060925.1 coordinate 275,683,155, forward strand.
TATGTCCGATCCGATCCCCTACCCGATCCGATCCGGATTCCTGCAGTATTTCCTGCAACTTTTTCTAGCTAGCTTTCTACGCCATTCGACGACGTTTTCGACCAATTTAACTATTCTAATCAATCATGAAACATACCATAGAGTCATAGCAACATAGCAAACTAACCACAAACACCAAAACAATGAATTCATATGTCAAAATGGATCAAATGTGCCCAAAACCCCTTATTTTCCCTTAAGCATGTTAAGTAAAACTAATCATAGGGTTAACAAAACTTAATCAAATCGAACCAAATTTCTAACAGAGGCATAAAATGTTATTTACGAATTTCTAAACATTTTTCCAGAATTTATTAGTGTATAAATTCGCTAATCCTCACTAATTACCCTTAATTAACCGTAATTAGTGTCAAAATGATGCTATCACTCACCTTTGCCACCACTAAAACCCCAAAACTGAAATATTCTCTGATTTGGCGCTGTTCCCAATCTTACACAGCAGCTCTTCCTCGGTTCTCGTGCTAATACTCCTTGATTTGATGTTTGCTAAGCCTAATCTTCAATTAGAAAGTGATTAAGAGGTGTTTTGAAGAGATTTAGAGGGTGGAGGCCATGGCTAGGTTAAGAGGAATGAAAGTGGCGGCTGGAAAATGTCTAAAGAAATGTTTTCTAACCCTAATCAGCCCCTATATACCCCTAAACCCGAAATCCCCCTCTGGGCCTAGCTGCTAATCACCCGGTTAAGCCCAATTAAGCTGTTTTTCACCATATGAAACTTGTTTCAGCCATATCTCCCAAACGGTAAGTCCGTTTGGTTAATGTGACCACTCTACGGAAAGAGAAACCATCATCCGGAGCCAATAGAAGTGGTTTTAGGTCAAAATTCATTTCCAGTCAAAAGTTATGGCCAAAACAGTGCCAACTAGGGGTAAAATGGTCATTTAAAAATCGGGAAAAATCATGAACATGGGAAATGACCCCAACAGTCGTCTCCCAAAGTTACATGACCATACGACTTCGTATGTGACAGAAATAAATATTCTACGATCCTATGATGCGTAGAATGCGGGTCGTTACAACTCCACTCTATCTTAACTAATTCAACTTCACGATTGTGAAGTTCCGGATCTCCATTTCCAAAATCGATGTCAATCACGGTGCCAAGTATATGTACTAAGATGATTAGAGGTTTCCCCCTTTATCCGCCATGCCATAACTATAAGAGTCGAGAGGTCACTACGTGCTCCTTGGAGTGCCTTCCACAACTATTCATCTCTCACGCAAACCATCCAAACCGAACTCGACATTCCTCAAGTACAAGCCCCAAAGGCCTAAACCAATATCAGACAAGCACCCAAGGAATATCTCCTCCGAATTTAGACAATCTACGTGAGATGATATAAGCAAACTTGATAACTATTCTCAAATCCCTACTAACCAAAAATAAACTGGTCGGACCACCAATTGGATTTGAGACTCTAGTGGGATCCTTTTACTATACAAGTGCTATGGTGCAGAGACTCAACTATGGAAGTGGACATGAACAAAAGCGGAGCGCTAAAACCAAAGGGAAGAGTACTAACAGCAAAACTAGATTCTTCCAACAGAACTTTACTACCTTTCTCCTAGGTACGCTTGGCGGTGAAAGTTTGTTCTTGCCCTTCCGAAAATCTTGTTCCTCGTTCTTGCCCTTGTCCTTAATTATATGCCTATCATACCCTAGTAAAGATACTTCCTCTTGTCTTAGGTTTTATAATTTCTTCCTCCTTCGTAAGCTAAATCTATATCTAAGAATTCCTCATCCTAGGGTTGTGCTCCCTAGCCAAACTCCTCATCTCCTTCCGTGTGTAACCATGTTGACAAATTTCTCGAAAACTGCCTCCATCATCCGGAAAACGCTATAAGCTTCGAAAGAAAACTTCCCTTAGATGAAACAACTACGGCTATGGATGGAAGCCGGGCACTACTTTGCCCTTCGATGAGGTTACCTCCCAGAAAGCCAGGAGCCCCAGAGACTCGAGACAAGAATTTAAATAGAGGAAGAGAGATAGTGCGTATAGCTTTGGGGAATATGTCTTTAAAACAAATCTTTTCTCTTGAAAATGCTTCTTTTAATACAGTTTTGAAAATAATTTTCAAATATTTTATCAGATCTGGTAACCTTCTGCTCTGATACCACGTGTAACACCCCACGTCCGTTAGTGTCACTCACAAAGGGAATGCACTAAGTTCTGTGGAGCATTTTAGGGTAAAAGATGCAGATAAATTACAAGACAGACAGAAATTAAACAGCGGAAAATAAAACTTTGCTTTATTTATAAAATAGTTTGTACAATGATTTCTTTACAATATCAGAGTATCATCTGTCTTACAAAATAAAGAAGCATAAAAATACTTTTATATTCCCCAATTTTAGCAAGAGCCAGCCATAGCATCTGAAAAGAGAATCCAAGCAAAAACTTCGACAAATCTTCAAGTTGGGAAAGAGTGACGGTCCAACCTAGCCTGAGCTATACTATTCCCTCCTTTACTACCAGGGGGGAAACGAAAGAAAAGAAGACGAAAGAAAAACAGAGTCAGACATAAAGCCTGAGTAAGTTCAGTAACTTCTAGCATGTGAACATGGAGAAACAAAACGACATGAATTAACTGAATACAAGATTACACCATGATGATAGGGTCAGCAAGATTAGACAAGATAATCACAAGATATGCTAAGCTAAGATGAACTGGATATGCTCTAATACACTGCTTCGCTATTTCCTTGTTATACTGGTTTTTATATCTCTGCACCACCTAACTAGTGTCCCAACAAATAATGATAACGTGGTCCCAATCCCTGTATTTTCCATCGCCTTAAGGCATCCATTTATTTATTTGTTACCTAGATTTAATCTACGGTTTCCTACCAAGTGCCTTCTAGATTCAACTAGTGTTTACGCTGTCTGCTTGAACGCTTCTTGGATTCAGGATTTATGCCACCTAGTTCAACTAGGAATTATGCTACCTGTCGAACGATGCCCCCAAGTCTAGGACACACTACCTAGAGTGGTACATGTTCCTATACTTCCCCACGTAGTATCGCGAATCGTTATCGCTTGTCTAGATGTACATGTCCCATAATGTGTGGTCCGAGTCCTGTGTCAAGGCAAATCAAGGAATACAGAACTCGGTCGGGAGCTTTCAGATATCTGCCGATACAGATGTTAAGGTCTGTTTTTATTTCAGTGGCTTTGGTCCCACTTGACCCCTCCCTCAACTAATGAAAGGTACACCTTGGAAAAATGAGAACTATACGCCGGCCCCTGGTGCCCCACTATCCTATGGCCATCCTCACCCATAACTAGATAGCAAGTATATGGTCTTTCGGAGTTATCCGCCTTTCCTCTTCACGTATCTCGACTGACTGAAGATGGATGGTAGACGACGAGTCGCTATCACAGGGCTACCGTTTGCTCGCCGAATCACGCCGGTCCATCCTAGTCTTTAGGTTGCCATGTATTGCAACCAAGGCATACCCCTGGTTCTTCTACGTAGACCTTAACCTCTGTGGGCCCATGTGGATCATCTGCAGCCTCACAGAGGGATACCAAGTGTACCCTCACGTCCCCTCGAAGCCTCGGGCTTCGTAACCCAATTCGTTGGAGCCTTCTTTCTACTTAGACGGACATTCGCTCCTTCCCACGTTATATTAAGAATTACTACTTAGTTATATTAACTAAGATTTACCACTTAGTTTCCAGAATCGTTGTTTTCTTAACTAAGGTTTACTACTTAGTTCTCTTTCCCGTCAATTTGGATTGGTTAAGTGTCATTAGTCTATTCAAGCCAACTTAACCCTCTTCATTCATCCTGTTAAACTGGTTAAGTGTTATCAGTTGACTTAACCCGACCACAAACCAAGTTATATTGGTTAAGTATTTATTACTTAACCCTACCCATTTACCCTGTATTGGTTAAGTGTTCCTTTAACTTAACCTTGCCCGTCTGTTTTAACTAACATGTTATTAATGGTTAAGTATTACCCCTTCATGTTTTAGACTTAGCCCTATTCCTTTATCACAATTTGACGGTTAAGTGTTCAAGTTTACTTAACCCTACGGTCTTGTCCAGCTAACATATCAAATTGGCTAAGTGTATTAACTTTACTTAACCCCACCTTCTAGTCATGTTAATTTGGCTAAGTGTATTAACTTTACTTAACCCCACCTCCTAGTCTAGGTACCATGTGAAGTTGGTTAAGTGTCCCTATGGACTTGGCCCTCCCATCCTAGCTTAACTGTGTTAAATTGGTTAAGTGTTCCTATGGACTAAACCCTCCCGTTCTAGCTTAACTGTATGGCCCTAACCCCACCCACTAGTCTGGTTATTATGTTGAATTGGTTAAGTGTCTTAGTGAACTTAACCCTACCATTCTTGTTCTAGCTTTAATTTAATTGATTAAAGCCATGACCACTCACATTAGACGGATATTGTTGCGATTACTGGATGTGCCGGTTGGTCCCGGGAAGATTTACATCGCAACTCAGTCTAACCTCGGGTTAGGCCTGTTCGTGTTTTCTAGTTCAAGGGTTTTGACTAATTTTCAAATCAGGTTTTGAAAGTAACCATCCCGTTCGTCGGATCAGTTAGGGATAGCCAGGGAGAGCAGGAAACTTGTATTTTCCAAACCCAAGCCTAGACACTATCCTCTCTGTCACCCTAGAACTTTCTGGTGTATTATTAAAAGAGATGTCATTAAGAAACCTTTAATTTGTCTAAGTTTATATTTCCTCATTTAGGACTAATTCTATAAGTAAATTAATCCTAATTTACTTATTTCCCAATTACCCTTTTTATGTTCATTGACTACATTCATTCTTATGGCCCATTTCCCCTTTCTAAATCATATTTATGCTTTTTGGTATGTAAACTATACCAAATTAAGTCTCACTAACAATGATTTTGCTAAACCTGACAGTTATTCCCAATTATGGCCAATTTCACATTTATGCCAATAAACTTACCGTGCCAAATTAGCTAATCCAATTCCGATTCAACTTTCTAATTCACGTCAAACTAGACTTGTTACCCTAGTTCTCTATTCATGAAAATGCTAGATCCACACGTCAATACTAGATTCAAATTACACATCTTATAATTTATGTCAAATTTATCTAATTTGCATTTCCATGAACATGCCATAATACATGTTCCCAATTTATGCCAAATTCCATGTTTTACAACTATGTTTTAGTACATTTCACATTATGCCCAAATCGTGTTCCCACCGTTCGTATAATTGCGATTCAATCTAGATTATGGATAAGTCTAGACTCGAAGAAATCAGGGAACGAACCAAAGATGCTATGCAAAAGATAGACATACTAACTGACATAAAAAGGGTTGAATAACGACGTCGGTTCAAGAACATGGGTAGATCTAACTTAATAGGTAAATTCCCAAGGTCTAAAACCAAAGATAGACAGAATAGAGACGCAGGTTCATGAACATGGGTAGACCTAACCCAATAGGTAAATTCCCAAGGTCTAAAACCAAAGAAAGCCAAGGACGAGCAGAACAAATAATCGGGTTTAGACCCAACCTCATAATCACATAACTTAAGCAACTCTTTCCTAGTCATGAATCATAGGTGTTTTAATCACAGATGTCCTTGTTTTGTCATAGGCAATAGTTTATGTTTCCTAATCAAAGGCATTTAGTCAAGGAAATAATTCTCATAGTCACAGTCACAGTCATAGGCAATATTCATAGTCATAGGCAATGTCCATAGTCATAGGCAATGTTCATAGTCATAGGCAACGTTCATAATCATAGGCAAATGGTTTTAAGGTCCATAGTTTCATAGTCATGGTCTATTTTGTCCTCGAATCACAACAGTTCTTAATTAGGTTCAAGAGTATAGGCACTGATTCGAGTAGAGAGAGAGAGAGAGAATTGGCATATTCTTTTATTCCTTTAATTTCATGTCACGAACAAAGAAAAACGTTCAAATCTAGAAATAACTGACTTATAGAGATTAGATCAGAACAGAAAGATGGCGTTGCTAAGATTCGTAGAAAAACAGTCGTTGAAGTCGTTTGAACCTCCTCTTGAATCCTAGCTTGACTTGAACCTCTTCTTGAATGTCTTTTAGCAGCATCTCCTCGTCTTGATTTATTTTATATATTATTCTATTTATTATTTAATTTTAAGAGGAGGGGAAGAAGCCATGTTTGTCAATAATCTTTGCAGCATAAAGGTAGAAAATAATTGTGAATAGAGAAGAAGACTAGGGCTGTTTATATAGTGTTAGGCGGACGAACCTGGTCGGAATGGCGTCCAGATACATCAGAACGAACAAGGTGCAGAAGGCTGGAAAAACAGGGGGGTCGACCCCCAGGTCGACTATGTAGTCGACCTGGGCCCCAGGTGGACTACCCAGTCGACTTGGGTGTCTTGGGCGGGAAAATTCCCACCCTGGCCAATCCGGCCCGATTTTTGAAATTTGAACTTCTCTTAAACTTCCGGAGGCCATATCTTCCTCATACGGACTCCGATTTACGCAAGCTCGGACTCGTTTTCATGTAGAATTCCGAGACGAACGCAATGGCGCCACCCATTTCCCTTGATTTTGACTTTTTAATTCTGCCTTGATTTGTGAATCTTAGTGTAACAGAATTACGGGGTGTTACAATAATCCACGTATATTTAGATTTTCAAATCAATTTTCCACATGGTTAAATCACTCAACATTCACATTTCAGTTTCTTAGTATAGTTTTCATGTTAAATACATTCAACCATCACATATCAAGAAAACACAACAAAATTGGTTTATTTCCACTCTATATCGTCAATAATATTTTATAACGATATATCTCCATTTTTATTTATTTAAAATGGCCATATTTAATTAAACGACGTTTCAGGTCGTTTCGAGGCACTAGCACTGTTTTTCACTAAATTTGTTTTACACATATCTGAAAATCTAACCGTTGGATCTTCACAAATTTTATATCATTAGAAAGATCATTTTAAAACGAATCCAACGGTTTCAGTTTTGGGAAAATCCGACGGTCGCATCTTCGACACTAGTCGTTCGAAGTTACGATTTCAAATTACGAACTGCAGCGTTGTTATTCGATTTAATTTAATTATATTTATATTTGTATATAAATTTAGTCGATTCTGGCGCTGTTTTTCTTCAGATTTGAATTGAACATTCCAGACAATCCAACAGTCAGATCTTTACAAAGTTGGTGCCGTTGGAAAGATATTTCCAAGGCGAACCCAACGGTTGCTGTTTCGGGAAAATCCAATGGCCGGATTTCCCGCACTAGTCGTTTGAAATCACGGTTTCAAAACACGAACTGCACGGCCACGATTCGTTTTAATTTTATTTATATTTATATAAATATAGTTCATTCGAAAATTCCTATATCGTTTTCACTTCAAATATTTCACTAACGCCTTTAAATTTTGGAAAATTTCGCAACAACCTCCTTTGTACGGGAGGGGCTGGGAAAATTCCCAAATAGCCACATGGGCGTCTCATCTCAGAAAAAGAAAAAGAAAAAGCCAAGCGGCTAGCCAATAGGCTCATAAAATCATCACCCAAGCAAAACAGTAAACGTGTACCTATTTGTCGGGCACAAAATATTATTCCTCTTCTCTAGCCTCTTTGCTATAACCTGTTCAATAAATATGCATGTACATATATGCAATTCTTATCACTTATCATTTTCCATTCAACTTCGTGTTTGATTCAATTTGGTTTATAAACACCATTCAGTCTAATGTTGCATACATAGGCAAAAATCATATCATTAGCTAATTAATGAATATTTCAACACATGCATATTTATTTGAACAAGTGGTTATTTTTAACACTTCACCTTTCAAAAATGTTAATTTTGGCGAACTAAAATATATTTCAACACATGACTATTTTATTTAGTTCCTATACATGTTAAAAATAATATTTCTTTCACAAATATTTATTTCAACGCTCGCATATCTTTAGCAAATCACATATATGATAAAAATGGCATTTTTATCATCTAAAATATTTATTCAACACATGAATGTTTTTAACACTTCATAATTTCAATGAAAATGTAATTTTTATTGTTCGATCTTTTTATTCAACACATGAACTTTTCCAACACACATACTTCTCAACACATGAGCATTTCCACACATTGATATTTTATATAGTTTGTTCATATAAGGAAGATGAAATTTTTGTTGTTGAAACTATTTATATATAAGGCGAATATTTTACATACTTCATATATATTATAAAAATGTGATTTTTATTGTTTAAACACTTTATTCATTCACACATGAATTTAATTTTCACACATCACTTCTCAACACATGAGCATTTCCACACATGGATATAGTTTCAACACATGACTTTAATTTCAACGCATGAAAATAATTTCAATATATGAAAATAATTCTAACACATGAATATTATTCAAAATTTCGGCAGCATAACGGCAGGGTAGTTAAAACCGGCACCGTCCCGAGTACGGCTACTCGCTCTACCTTAAAACCTCGCAGTTTTTGACAATGGGGATTTCATGCATCTAATTCACACACAGGCGGCATGTTTTATTTTCATTTCCACAATTATTTCCAATTTGTTTCAATCACCAAAGGGTATTTTTCAACCACAACCAATCAATATCAACCACAAACAATTATTCAACCATTCGTATTTTTCATCCAATATTTCACAACAATAAATATCGTCCATGGTTTGTGGACGAGGGGAGTGTGTATATATATATATCTATATTTCACTTGCATTTCAACACACATATCATTTATACTATGCATGTGTAACACCCCACCTCCGCTAGGGTCACTCTTTCGGGGGCACTAGCTTCTGGGGGGCGTTAGAACTGGGTAAGCATGCATAATGATATATCAAGGCGGAACAAGAACACAAATATATATGTAAAACAGAGTAAGTGAGAATAAAACAGCGGAATATCTCAAACCATCTCAAAACAAGTCTAGTACATCATAAAGTCAACTGCCAAAATAAACATGTCTAGTACATCATAAACAGAAATACTGAAATACATAGTGCTATCCCCAAAATAAAGATGATAAACCATAGCGAGCTCAATGTCCAGACATACATGAGCTATCCAGCAAACAAGCAAGCGATCCAAGCTAAGCACCACTGTTCCCTCCCTGAGAACCTGGGGGGCGGGGGGGGGGGGGGGGGGGAAACGGAAGAAAAGAAGCGAAAGAAAACAGGTCAGTCAAAAAGACTGGTAAGCCCTACTACGATCAGTCTATAAACTAATAAAGTTAACATCATGATGGAAACTGAGATGAACATACCGGCAATAGATAAATGTGTCATCACATAAAGAAGATTAAGCTTTGCACCACAGTGTACTAGCAAACTAACATAACAGGTATTGATCCCTCAGCCCAAACTTTGGCCCAATAACATGAGGTGACCTTAATGCAAGGTCCAGCCCAACGGTCTAGTCGATCGGCTCCCTATAAACCTAACACGTCAAGTGTTGGTGTCCATACGGCCCACATATGGTTGTAGTCAGACTGTGCTGGGTCCACCTTCGGGTGTATCAAGCCCTCGGGTGTCGACCCCAGACACCTAAGCAATAATGCACAGTCTAAACCTACTGGTACCCGTGCCTCGAGTTTGTCCAACACCGAACTACGTGCACGTCCGTAGCCCGCCTGGACCCGCACCGCTGTACCACTCAGCCGTCGCTTTGGTCGCTTACATCAGTCCAGTAATCGTGCCCCGCCCTAGCCTAGCCTCTAGGGTTGTGAATGATACCAAACTGGGATTACTGCTGGAACAGACCACGTTGCTAGGGTTTTCTAAGAGGGTTAAGTGTGGTTTAACCCCTCACTAATCATGGATTAAATTAGTTAAGTGTAACCAACAGTTCACTACTTAACCCCATTTAATCCCTCGCATCCCCAAAATTGGTTAAGTATTAGTGGGCCATGACTTAACCCTAATCATGAGGCATTAATTTAATTGTACCTTAACCTCTCACATTAGACTTTGTTGCGGTTACTAGTTAAGCCGGGCGGGTCCGGGTAGCTTTACACCACAACTTGGTCTAACCTCGGGTCCAAGGTACACATGACCAACTTCTCACATTGGGTCCTATTGTTTGTAGCAACTAGTTAAGCCGGTCGGTTCCGGGTAGGTTTACGCTACAAACTCAACCCAACCTCGAGTTGGCCACACTTATGTTTTCTAAGTGTCATGTCCACTTTATTTTCAAATCATAATTACAAGTTTAACAAATACTTGGGTAGACCTAACTTAATAGGTAAATTCCCAAGGGGTAGACCTAACTTAATAGGTAAATTCCCAATCTTATATTTTCATGTATTTTAAGTTTTACCCAAACCCCCCAACGTCATTCTATCGCTTACATATTCGTTATAACGCATAAAGGATAGAAAGAGGGAACTTGGCACAACATACATGATGAATCTTACATATCATAGTAAACATGCATAACATGTTGGACTTGCATAACTTAGCATAGTGAACTTGCATAAACATGCATAACTTGTTAAACTTGCAAATCATGGCATAGTGAACTTGCATAATCATGCATAACTTGTTAAACTTGCAAATCATGGCATAGTGAACTTGCATAAACATGCATAACTTGTTAAACTTGCAAATCATGGCATAGTGAACTTGCATAAACATGCATAACTTATCAAACATGTGTAACATAGCATAGTGAACTCACATAAGCATGCATAACTTATTAAACATGCATAACATAGCATAGTGAACTCGCATAAGCATGCATAACTTATTAAACATGCATAAATCCCCACTTTCATCACATATTAACTTTAGAGTTTCTAAAATGAAGGTAAGAGGGCTTACAAATATTATGAAGACACAAATCTACTAATAAAGATTGAGAAGCCCTTTTATGCAAGCATATAAAAACCCAAAACAAAGCTCCAATTAACAAAAATCCCAAAAACTCTAGCTTAGCAAATAAAGCTTGCAACTTGATGATGTATGCAAGCTAATGATCATTCATACAACTTAGAAATGCTTGTATGAACATCAAAATCTTCATAGGAATGATTTTTGAAGAGGATGGAGGCTAGGGTTTTTAGGTGGAGGCCATTTGAGAATTCAATTTGACATAGTTTGGTTGCTAGAATGAATAATGAGTGATTTAGGGTAGGTTAGGGTCTTATTTATAGATTAGGCTAGTGATTTAGACCATAGGATTAACCCTAGGTTGAATTAGGTCCATCAGATTTCGGAATTCTCCAGAACCAAGCCACAAACCAGACCAAGACCCAAAATGGTGCGCCAGGCAAAACTGCCCGGCCACCCTGTGTCGACAGGGCTGTCGACACCCTGGGGACCCTGTCGACATGCCTGTCGACATGGGGGTCCTGGCGGGAATTTTCCCGCCTGACGCCAGTTAGCCCTAATCCTTGTTTTTAATTTAAAATTTAAATCTGTTTTTACTATGGAAATTTCTGAAAACTTCAATGGGCCTTAACTGGGTCATACGGACTCCGATTTCCGAAACTCGGACTCTATCTCGCGTATTTTTCCGAGACGAACGCAATGGCATAGCCCATTTCCCTTGATTCAGATTTTAGAATTAAATTCTGCCTCAATTTATGTTATAACAGGTTATTGAAAAAACGGGTTGTTACAGCATGTATAATTCATACTTCGCTCACATAGCTTACACAACGCATGTACATGAGGTATACAACACGTGTATAATTTGTATTTCGCTTGTATAATTTATACATGACATTTTGCATTCACATTTTATTTAATTTAGATTTCTCACCTTGGTTTTCGGAGTGCTAAAAATCGTAGATGGCTCAGAAAAATCCACGATCTCTTCTATGTGGTAGAGAGCATCCTTGAGGTCCCAATGTTTCCTGTTTCATCGAATTTCGTCAACACACCATAAAGATATGATTTGTCAAAGTTCAAATATAATAAAGGACTCACCTTTCACGATGGTTCAAAACTAGGTTTTTAGTTTTCGTGAAAACCAAGGCACGATACCATGATCAGAGGGTACAGCATGGAAGAGGGAGGAGAGGGGAGTCGATCGGTGGTGGTTAGGGGTAGCTCGGTGGTCGGATCTGGTCGGGCGGCGGTGGGAAGCGTCGGACATTGGAGGGGCGATTCAGGCGGCACAGGCGACGAGGGGGGTCTGGGTTTGGTCGGATCTGTAGAGGGGAGGCGGCGACGTCGATGGCAGGAGGTGGCGGCGTCAGTAGGGGGCTGCGGCGAACGGAAATCGCCTGGGAAGAAAGGAGCACGTGTTGCCGTCGATAACGAGAGAGAACGAGGGTTCTGCGCGTTTTTTTATTTATAATTTATGAATGGAATTTTCTGATTCGCCGATATATATATTATTCAGAAAATTAGGGTTTTCACTTACGAACCCCAATCCAAACCCAACGACTGTCGCCCCTAGCTAAATACCCCCATCCTGGACACAATGGGATATGTTTCGTAGGCCAATTCGACTGTTACAGTCAGTTATTTAAAAAATTAAAGTATAAAACATTTTATATTCAATTTGAATGTACATTTCAACTTGCCAGGGCCACAAACTGATTCGAAAAATTCCAGAAAAATAAATCTAGCTATGTTTTGACGCTACGGTCCCAACAAAACTAGTTTTGTTGAATTCTGAGATCGTTTGAAAAATGGCTCTTTTCTGGTCGATCCAATTTAATAGAAGTTGACCAAACACATTTTCTTTTGCCACGCTCACATACTAGCTTCAAAATTATTAAATTTGAAACCTAGCAATAGTTTGACATCCCAGACCCAACAAAAGTGGTTTCGTCGAATTCCGAGGTCGTTTGCAAAATGTCTATTTACCAGGGCTGCATATTCTATATAGCGACCTTTCTAAAAATTAATTTGGCCATAACTTTTGATTCTCGCTATGAAAGTTCGATTTTTCAGATTCGTTAGAAAGATATTCATAAACAGATTTAAATATTTTTGGTTTCACTAAAATCCTTTATATTTTGCACCCAATGCAGTCAGTCAAAGTTTGGATTCAAATTTTCAAACTGACACACTATTTCTAATTCATTATTTTATTGAAATATTCTATTTCAATTGTTCAAATTCCTTTTTAATAACCAATTTAAATTTTTTAAATTGGCTCGTATTTTCTGGGTTGTTACAATCTCTCCCACTTAAAACTTTTCATCCCCGAAAAGGAAACAACAGTAAAGTTGGAAACAAAAATGTAAATGCAAAGTATTGCGAAGGTACCTTGCACCGGAGTTAGTCAGAGATGTCCACTCTGCATTTGGGGTAAGCTTGCTTAATGCTTTCCTCAGTCTCCCAAGTACAGTCTCTAGGATCACTACTCCACTGCACTTTAACTAGATGAAGCTTTTTGCTTCTTAGCTCTCTAGTTTCTTTGCCAACAATCTTGAATGGCTCTCTTCTGACTGCTAATTCTGGAGTTATTTCCAAGTCCTATTGTGCTGCTTCTTCCACAATAAGATCCGAATCATGCACATGTCTTCTAAGTTATGATACGTGAAATACATCATGCACCCCAGGCAACCAATCTGGTAATTGAACCCTATAAGCAAGAGTTCCAATTCGTTCAAGTATAGGAAAGGGACCAATAAATCTCGATGCCAACTTCCCAGTTTTGCCAAATCTGATTACTCCTCTCATCAGAGAAACTTTCAAATAAACATGGTCACCAACAGCAAATGTCAAATCTCTTCTTCTAGAATCTGCATAACTTTTCTGTCGGTTTTGTGCGGTTTTCAATCGCTTTTTGATGAAATCAACTTTATCAGACGCTTCTCGAATCATATCGGGTCCTAACACAAGTCTGTTGCCAGGTTCTACCCAACATGCTGGAGATCTGCACGGTCTGCCATATAATGCTTCAAATGGAGACATTCCCAAACTTGCTTGATAGCTATTGTTATATGAGAATTCTTCCAAATGCAAGTGATCTTCCCATGACCCACCAAAATCAATTGTACAAGCCCGCAATAAATCTTCTAGAATTCTATTCACCCGCTCAGTTTGGCCGTCTGTCTGAGGGTGATAAGCGGTGCTCAAATTCAGCTTCATTCCCAATTCTGTCTTGGATGCCTTCCAGAATTTGCTAGCAAAAATTGGGTCTCTATCACTGACTATGCTGATGGGAATTCCATGTAGCTTAACAATTTCTTTGAAATATATCTGTGCTAGACTTTGAACGGTTCTATCGGATCTGACAGGTATGAAATGGGCAGTCTTCGTGAAGCAATATATGATTACCCAAATATTGTCATTACCTTTCTTGGTTCGAGGCAAACCATCTATGAAATCCATGGAAATCTGTTCCCATTTCCAACCTGGGACTTCCAACAGTTGCAACAAACCGGTTAGCTTTTGTTGGTCGCTCTTGACTAATTGACAAGTAGGGCATCTGCTAATATATAGAGAAATATCCCTCTTCATTGCCCTCCACCAGAAAGTGCGTTTGATATCGTTGTACATTTTACTTACTCCAGGATGGATACTAAGCTTGGACTTATGGTGAAACAACCCAAACTTCCCAGTAAAGGAAAGGCTAAATTGCTTTGAGAACAACACACATCAGAATATAAACTGAAGAACATTTTATTGCTGATTACAACAATTACATCACAGTACAAGAATATAACCGAGTATGAATACTTATTACACAATAGGTATACAATAATATCAGAGTTTTAAATTACATTTAAATAGCAGCGGAAAAATAATACAAATATACAACTAAAAGGAATACACGGATACAGAGCTTTCCGAATATCGCTTCAGCTGTAAGCCAGGATCCTGTAAATATATCTGCAAAAAGCTACTCGACTGCCCATGTGGAAAATATGGGCACCCGAGTTTGCCAATGAAACAAACTACAGGTCAGTCATGGGACTGGTATGAGAAATCTTAACTTAACTTATCTAGTAATAAGGCTAATCACAGGATCACGCCGCTAACGCGGAACGGTTTACTCCATTGGATTGCCAGTGCATAAAATAAAGTAAATCGTTAGACAACGCAATGCTTTTTTAGAAAAATGAAACCATTACAAGACCCAAGTCCCATCATACAATGCAACGCAAACCGAAGGATAGGGTTTTACCTTATAATGGTCAAAAGATGCTTGATACAGTAAAACGGATTTAATATTTGTGTGTATATGTTTTAATAAAAACATTTCAAATATAAATGTATCAATCCTAGATGCATGGGTACCATATATCATGTCGCCATACTAGTTCTACAATCAAAACCGCAAGGTCGTTTTGGAAATTGGATTTCCATCATGAGTCGAGGCTAGGGGCAAGCTCCTCGCCGATTCGAGACACTCTAGCAAATGCCTCAGGATCCCCCGCAGTGAACCCTTGGAGCAGTAGGGCCGGTCCCCGCCTATCGGCAGTGAATTGGTTATGCCTGAACACACGTCTCCCGGTCCCTTTGAACCTATAATATGACCATTAACGGCCTATAAAAATCCGAGGCGCCTCAAAATCCATCATCCACATAAGTAAAATGTCAGCCAGTTTAAGCACTGCCACTACCCCTAGCTAGAAAGAAACGTGTGCACTCCCTACGGTTCGTATCCCGTTTTTGACTCATACCGGGGTGTGAGGCTCGCGAATTCATGATATACACAAAGTTATTCCATAATAAGCTATACTTTGATCAAACCACAAGGCCCTTCTTTTCAACAAAATCCTTGATCATTTGCATCTTGGCGTGCCACATTGACAATTCACGGCATGCGATCAATCACTATTAATATATACCAGGGTGTTAAGTAGAGAATAAATCCTCCACCACCAAACAGACATACATTAATAGAAATCGATTTAATTCACATGGAACGAAATCCAATGTCAGACACACATCCATTTACTTGCTTATGCTCTGGGACTGAGCGAAAACCAAATCCGAACAATCAACAATAGTCCGGATGGCCACCACGGAAGCCCCTTCAAGGTAGCTACTCCCATCAAGGGTCTCTGTAGCAATACATCCATTCGATGTGAAGATCGTCGGTCTTCAACCACGGTCTTCATCTTTGACTCTTCATCGTCGTAATAATTATTCGGAATGGGTTAAACCCAGTCTTTCCGGATAACTCGCGTATTTTATAATTAAAAAAATCAAGTACTATAAAAACACATCCAACGCCTCATTCCAATTCAGAATATTCTTCCGAATAAAATATACACATTATCTTATCAAAGATAAATTCTTTAAGTTTATTCTTAAGTCTTTCTTTTAAAGATTTATTAAGAAACCAATTTGGTTTTAAATATCACAAATCATTATTCAATGATTATTTAAATTTAAGAAATAAATCTTATCTTTAACTGGGTTGAAGAACTAATGTCATTTTAAAACATCGTTCACGATAAACCCAAAATCATCTTCCATAAAATATGGAATCTTCATAGAAGTCAAATCAATATATAATCATTATAAATTTCTGTATCCGTCCAATAATATTAATGGAATAACGGCAAAGCCTTTTAAATTCCATATGTATTATCGATCTTCTTTTACAGAAGCTTATCTCGGTTATTATTAATTCAAATTCCATTCGACTCCAATTTAATATATTAAATTGGAAAACTTTACTTTTGGGAAAATTCCCATTTAAATCTTAATAAAAGATTTATAAATTCCAAATCATATTTCCACTGTCAATTGAGTTAAAGAACAGATGTCGTTGAAAAACATTGTTCACGATAAACTCAATTCTCAAATCCAATTACAAAATATAGTTTGAAACCCTAGTAATATTAATTTAAAGATTTGTTCTTTTTAACTGGGTTTAAGAAAGGTGTTATTGAAGACACCATTCACGACAACCCAAAATCCAATTTATTTAATTTAATTTAATTTCAATTAAATATTCTTTAATTGGAAAACTTCATTAAATCTTAATTTAATGATCTATTCTAGTTAATAAATAGTTCATATAAATAAAAATATATTTTCCAATATATATTCTTTCATAAAATATTTTTCTAAGACATTTTCTAAAATATTCTCTTTCTAGAATATCCTTTATTGGAATGTGACTCAATCAACAACCATATATTGCATGAATCAACAGTCATGATGAATAGTTATTAAACATCCAAATGACGACCAGAGTGAAATTTATAACTATGTGAGCATTAAAGTAAATAAATAACGCTCAACACAGACTGTCAATCCATCGATTGACATATAACTAAATATTGGGATTAGCTTGTGTCTAACACTATCCCAATACCCATGTGGGATTTCATCCATCAAACAAATAATAAATTATTTGTGCGCTTGGGCGATGTGTGAAAATGATCGTCCCAATCACAGAAACACGTCGGGTAACTTGTAAATGGGAATGTAATAATCAAACTTGAATATAATCAACATTATATTTAACACAACACACATTTCAACATCACAGACATATATTCCTATTCTTCTTATTCCATATAAATATCATTACAAATGCAACTATTAAAACTATTCTTTTAATTGTCTCTAAAATGACAGTAAAAATGCTTCTTTTAATTCCAGTCTTTTTATTGAATATAAAAATGTCAATAAAAATCTATCTTTTATTCCAACTCTTTTTAACGTAAACAAAAATGTCTATTTTTGTATAACTCTTTTTAAATGCACAAAAAATGTTTATTTCTGTGTAACTCTTTTTAATGCAAACAAAACTACATATTTTGATCTACTTCTTTTTAATGTACAAATGTTCATTTTTGTTTAATCCCTTTTAATACACAAAAATGTTCATGTTTGTTCAATCCTTTTTACTACACAAAAATACTCATGTTTGTTCAATCCTTTTTAATACACAACAATATTCATGTTTGTTCAATCATTTTTAATACACAAAAATATTCATGTTTGTTCAATCCTTTTTAATACACAAAAATATTCATGTTTGTTCAATCCTTTTTAATACACAAAAATATTCATGTTTGTTCAATCCTTTTCAATACAACAAAAATATTCATGTTTGTTCAAAACTTTTTAATACACAAAAATATTCATGTTTGTTCAATCCTTTTTAATACACAAAAATATTCATGTTTGTTCAATCCTTTTTAATGCACAAAAATATTCATGTTTGTTCAATCCTTTTTAATGCACAAAAATATTCATGTTTGTTCAATCCTTTTTAATACACAAAAATATTCATGTTTGTTCAATCCTTTTTAATACAACAAAAATATTCATGTTTGTTATGTATAAAAAAAATACAATTCAACAAAAACGTTATTTTGTTTTGACACAAATATATTTAACAAAAAAGTTTCTTTATCAAAGGCAGCATTAAAAAAAAATGTTATTATATTCTAAGACAACATTTTTACCAAAACGACAAATTTATTTTATAAATTTCAATGTAACAAAATGACTAATTTGTTTGATGACTTTCAATGCGACCAAAAACGACACTTTTTGTTTGTTAAATTTCAATGCAACAAAAATGGCCAATTTGTTTTGAATCTGTTTGATATAATAAAAGTGATAACCTTTAATCCTAATCTTTTAATGAAAAATGATACTTTTTAATTAACACAAAATGACTGAGAAAATATGTTGTTTAATTTCAAAAAAATGACAATGAAAATATGTTGTTTTTAATTTCAACAAAATGGCGGTGAAAATATGTTGTTTTTAATTTCAACAAAATGGCGGTGAAAATATGTTGTTTTTAATTTCAACAAAATGACGGTGAAAATATGTTGTTTTTAATTTCACAATGAAAAAAAAAACAAAATAAATAAAACAAAAAACATAAAAATGAAATTTTTATTCATGGATTCAAAATAGAAATCAGATTTACATACTTGAATTCAAACAAAGGAAAATTTTTGTTACATAAGATCTGATCTATCACACATGAGCGTCACAACCAATCACAATCAATAAATTTCAATCGCAAACACCACAGATCCAATTTTATTAACAGATATACATGAATTTCAGATAGCGAGGAGCAATAAAAAAAATTAAAATAGAAATCTCACATTGTTTGGTTTTCAGAAATCGTTCGTGTTCAGATTATCTGAATTTCCACAGTGCTTGGTTACATCTCTAGTCGACTTCATCGCATAAATCTCGTTTATCTGATTCCAACACAACTGGAATTTCTGAATTCCGATTACATACGAAAGAGTTATGATCATTTGAATATTTGATTACAATTATTTATTTAATTATAATTAAACAAATTTAATTACATGTTTAAGGGACTAATCCCTTTCTTTGTCCTTTTCACTTCGTCATAACCGAACCCATAGACATCGATTCGAACTCTCTCGAACGCACGCCACATTGCCACGCCGGAAGCCCATCAGCCCCCGCCATTCCGACCGCCTCGGCGCCACCTACCTCGCCCCCAAACATGGCCAACTCGAACCCCCTGCCTCGCAAATCCTCCTCAAAGCGCTGCCCCTTCTCGGCCGAATCCCGATCACCACGTCAATCTACACCCAATCAAAACCGTACAGAAATGACGGCCTCGCTATGCTCTTCGATTTGAGTATTGATTCCTTGATTAATTCGAAAAGATGAGGGAGAGATAAAGGATCAAAATCTGGAGCTTTATGGCCATTGAAATGGTGAAAACGGCGGCTCCATATAGATTATTAGGGTTTGGTATTTAGGGCGTATTTATACGCGTATTTCTAGCGTATTTTAATTCATTAATTCAAAATTTATTTATTTGACGATACTAACTCCGAATCGAACCCAACGAATGACGCCCCTAGCTAAATACCCCCATCCCGGACGCATTGGAATATGTTTCGTGACCCAGTTCGGCTGTTACGATATGTTTTTCTTTTAAATTAAATTATTAATCATTTAATTATTAAATTCAAACGTACATTTTAAATTACCGGGGCCACATACTATCTCTAAAAATTCCAGAAAAATTATTTCTAGTTATGTTTTAATGATACAGTTCTAATGAAACTAATTTCGTTGAATTCTGAGACTGTTTGAAAAATGGCCTTTTTCAAGTCGATTAAATTTGACTAAAACAGTCAAAACACATTTTCCTCTGCCACGCTTACATATTAATTCGAAAAATTATGAAAATTGAAATCTAGCAATAATTTGACATTCCGGTTCCAACAAAAGTGGTTTCGTTGAAAGCCGAGGTCGTTTGAAAAATGACTATTTTCAAGGCCAATATATTTAATTAAAATATATATAAATTCTACAACGACTTTTCTAAATTTTGAACTGGCCATAACATTTGATTTATAAAGTGGAATTTCAATTTTTCAGATTCATTAGAAAGATATGATCAAACAGATTTAAATATTTCCGGTTTCGCTCAATTCTGATTTAAGATGAATCCTCTACAGTCAGTTAAAGTTCAAATTTAAAATTTCAAACTGCAGCGCTGTTTTAAACTCCTTTTATAACTAAATTGAATCTATTCGTTTTAAAATAAATTTTTAGTCGTTATTATATAAAATAAATTATTTTAAATATTAAAACCCATTAAAATTTCTAAAATAAAAATTTTAAATTGGCCTCAAAATTCCGGGTCGTTACAATCGCCCCTACTTAAAATCTTTTCGTCCTCGAAAAGGAACGAAGCTAAAATTTGTTTAATTAACCAACTCAACTAAATTTTCTTTATTGGTTTAATTAATTATCATTCTAATATTTTAATTAGTGAAACCAATTATCAAACATCACAACCAGCAATCAATTAGGTGATTAACTTTTCAAATATATTACTTTTATATATAGCCAAAAATCATATTTCTAGTGCAAATCATAGCAATGTATTCTAACTTAGTTTTCGTTCTCATACCAGTCAATGGAAATATATAAAAATCCCTCTTTCGATACTCGAACATAAATACTGGTGATGGTGCACCGATCATCAGAATTATCTCCGGGCGACTAGAGTGTGATTCTATATCTATCCAGTATATTAAAACTTCGAATATCCATTAATTACTCGCATATTTGAAATCTTTATATACTCGATTGTCCACATTAAAATATAATAATATACTCAAATACGTATTTTAAGATAAAATTTTCAAAACTAAATTTGTTTTCATTTATATTTTTAAAGAAAATAATACTCTCCACACTCGTTCTAGGATACTACTGATCCCATCTCTAATGAGTTATTCTTATTGGATATTACTAATCCAATCTCTGATGCATTCTTTCGTTCGGTTCTAATGTGTCTTGTTCTCGAGCTCTGTAAACCAAAGCTCTGATACCAACTGAAACGACCCAAACTTCCCAGTAAAGGAAAGGCTGGATTTCTTTGAGAACAACACACATCAGAATATAAACTGAAGAACATTTTATTGCTGATTACAACAATTACATCAGAGTACAAGAATATAACAGAGTATGAATACTTATTACACAATAGGTATACAATAATATCAGAGTTTTAAATTACATTTAAATAGCAGTGGAAAAATAATACAAATATACAACTGGAAGGAATACACGGATATAGAGCTTTCTGAATACCGCTTCAGCTGTAAGCCAGGATCCTGTAAATATATCTGCAAAATGCTACTCGACTGCCCGTGTGGAAAATATGGGCACCCGAGCTTGCCAATAAAACAAACTACAGGTCAGTCATGGGACTGATATGAGAAATCTTAACTTAACTTATCTAGTAATAAGGCTAATCACAGGACCACGCCGCTAACGCGGAACAGTTTACTCCATTGGATTGCCAGTGCATAAAATAAAGTAAATCGTTAGACAATGCAATGCTTTTTAGAAAAACGAAACCATTATAAGACCCAAGTCCCATCACACAATGCAACGCAAACCGGAGAATAGGGTTTTACCTTATAATTGTCAAAAGATGCTTGATACGGTAAAACGGATTTAATATTAGTGTGTATATGTTTTAATAAAAACATTTCAAATATAAATGTATCAATCCTAGACGGCATGGGTACCATATATCATGTCGCCATACTAGTTCTACAATCAAAACCGCAAGGTCGTATTGGAAATTGGATTTCCATCATGAGTCGAGGCCAGGGGCAAGCTCCTCTTCGATTCGAGACACTCTAGCAAATGCCTCCGGATCCCCCGCTGTGAACCCTTGGAGCAGTAGGGTTGGTCCCCGCCTATCGGCAGTGGATTGGTTATGCCTGAACACACGTTTCCCGGTCCCTTTGAACCTATAATATGACCACTAACGGCCTATAAAAGATCCAAGGCGCCTCAAAATCCATCATCCACATAAGTAAAATGTCAGCCAGTTTAAGCACTGCCACTACCCCTAGCTAGAAAGAAGCGTGTGCACTCCCTACGGTCCGTATCCCGTTTTTTGACTCATACCGGGGTGTGAGGCTCGCGAAGTCACGATATACACAAAGTTATGCCGTAATAGGCTATACTTTCATCATCCCACAAGGCCCTGCTTTTCAACAAAATCCTTGGTCATTTGCATCTTGGCGTGCCACATTGACAATTCACGGCATGCGATCAATCACTATTAATATATACCAGGGTGTTAAGTAGAGAATAAATCCTCCACCACCAAACAGACATACATTAACAAAAATCGATTTAATTCACATGGAACGAATGTCAGACACGCATCCATTTACTAGCTTATGCTCTAGGTCTGAGCGAAAACCAAATCCGAACAATCAACAATAGTCCGGACGGCCACCACGGAAGCCCCTTCAAGGTAGCAACTCCCATCAAGGGTCTCTGTAGCAACACATCCATTCGATGTGAAGATCGTCGGTCTTCAACCACCGTCTTCATCTTTGAATCTTCATTGTCGTAATAATTATCCGGAATGGGTTAAACCCAGTCTTTCCGAATAACTCGCGTATTTCATAATTAAAAAAATCAAGTACTATAAAAATACATCCAACGCCTCATTCCAATTCAGAATATTCTTCCGAATAAAATATTCACATTATCTTATCAAAGATAAATTCTTTAAGTTTATTCTTAAGTCTTTATTTTAAAGATTTATAAAGAAACCAATTTGGTTTTAAATATCACAAATCATTATTCAATGATTATTTAAATTTAAGAAATAAATCTTATCTTTAACTGGGTTGAAGAACTAATGTCATTTTAAAACACCGTTCACGATAAACCCAAAATCAACTTCCATAAAATATGGAATCTTCACAGAAGTCAAATCAATATATAATCGTTATAAATTTTTGTATCCGACCAAAATATAAATGGAGTAACGGCAAAGCCTTTTAAATTCCATATGTAGTATCGATCTTCTTTTACAGAAGCTTATCTCGGTTATTATTAATTCAAATTCCATTCGACTCCAATTTAATATATTAAATTGGAAAATTCTACTTTTGGGAAAATTCCCATTTAAATCTTAATAAAAGATTTATAAATTCCAAATCGTATTTCCACTGTCAATTGAGTTAAAGAATAGATGTCGTTGAAAAACATTGTTCACGATAAACTCAATTCACAAATCCAATTAAAAAATATAGTTTGAAACACTAGTAATCTTAATTTAAAGATTTGTTCATTTCAAATGGGTTTAAGAAAGGTGTTATTGAAGACACCATTCATGACAACCCAAAATCCAATTTATTTAATTTAATTTCAATTAAATATTCTTTAATTGGAAAACTTCATTAAATCTTAATTTATTGATCTATTCTAGTTAATAACTAGCTCATATAAATAAAAATATATTTTTCAAAATATATTCTTTCACGACATTTTCTAAAATATTCTCTTTCTAGAATATCCTTTATTGGAATGTGACTCAATCAACAACCATATATTGCATGAAATCAACAATCATGATGAATAGTTATTAAACATACAAATGACGACCAAAGTGAAATTTATAACTGTGTGAGCATTAAAGTAAATAAATAACGCTCAACACAGACTGTCAATCCATCGATTGACATATAACTAAATATTGGGATTAGCGTGTGTCCAATACTATCCCAATACCCGTGTGGGGTTTCATCCATCAAACAAATAATAAATTATTTGTGCGCTTGGGCGATGTGTGAAAATAATCGTCCCAATCACATAAACACGTCGGGTAACTTGTAAATGGGAGTGTAATATTCAAACTTGAATATACTCAATATTATATTTAACACATCACACATTTCAACATTACAGACCTATATTCCTATTCTTCTTATTCCATATAAATATCATTACAAATGCAACTATTAAAACTATTCTTTTAATTGTCTGTAAAATGACAGTAAAAATGCTTCTTTTAATTCCTGTCTTTTTATTGAATATAAAAATGTCGATAAAAATCTATCTTTTATTCCAACTCTTTTTAATGTAAACAAAAATGTCTATTTTTGTTTAACTCTTTTTAAATGCACAAAAAATGTTTATTTTTGTGTAACTCTTTTTAATGCAAACAAGACTACATATTTTGATCTACTTCTTTTTAATGTACAAATGTTCATTTTTGTTTAATCCCTTTTAATACACAAAAATGTTCATGTTTGTTCAATCCTTTTTACTACACAAAAATATTCATGTTTGTTCAATCCATTTTAATACACAAAAATATTCATGTTTGTTCAATCCTTTTTACTACACAAAAATATTCATGTTTGTTCAATCCTTTTTAATACACAAAAATATTCATGTTTGTTCAATCATTTTTAATACACAAAAATATTCATGTTTGTTCAATCCTTTTTAATATACAAAAATATTCATGTTTGTTCAATCCTTTTTAATACAACAAAAATATTCATGTTTGATCAATCTTTTTAATACACAAAAATATTCATGTTTGTTCAATCCTTTTTAATACACAAAAATATTCATGTTTGTTCAATCCTTTCTAATACACAAAAATAGTCATGTTTGTTCAATCCTTTTTAATACACAAAAATATTCATGTTTTTTCAATCCTTTTTAATACACAAAAATATTCATGTTTGTTCAATCCTTTTTAATACACAAAAATATTCATGTTGTTCAATCCTTTTTAATACAACTAAAATATTCATGTTTGTTATGTATAAAAAAATATAATTCAACAAAAACGAAATTTTGTTTTGACACAAATATATTTAACAAAAAGGTTACTTTATCTAAGGCAGCATCAAAAAAATTGTTACTATATTCTAAGACAACATTTTTAACTAAAACGACAAATTTATTTTATAAATTTCAATGTAACAAAATGACTAATTTGTTTGATGACTTTCAATGCAACCAAAAACGACTCTTTTTGTTTATTAAATTTCAATGCAACAAAAATGGCCAATTTGTTTTGAATCTTTTTGATATAACAAAAGTGATAACCTTTAGTCCTAATCTTTTAATGCAAAAATGATACTTATTAATTAACACAAAATGACTGAGAAAATATGTTGTTTAATTTCAGCAAAATAACGGTGAAAATATGTTGTTTTTAATTTCAACAAAATGACGGTGAAAATATGTTGTTTTTAATTTCAACAAAATGGCGGTGAAAATATGTTGTTTTTAATTTCAACAAAATGGCGGTGAAAATATGTTGTTTTAATTTCAACAAAATGGCGGTGAAAATATGTTATTTTTAATTTCAACAAAGTGGCGGTGAAAATATGTTATTTTTAATTTCAACAAAATGGCGGTGAACATATGTTGCTTTTAATTTCAACAAAATGGCGGTGAAAATTTGTTGTTTTTAATTTCAACAAAATGGCGGTGAAAATTTCTTGTTTTTAATTTCACAATGAAAAAAAAAACATAAAAATGAAATCTTTATTCATGGATTCAAAATAGAAATCCGATTTACATACTTGAATTCAAACAAAGGGAAATTTTTGTTACATAAGATCAGATCTATCACACATGAGCGTCACAACCAATCACAATCAAACAATCAATAAATTTCAATCGCAAATACCACAGATCCAATTTTATTAACAGATATACATGAATTTCAGATAGCGAGGAATAATTAAAAAAATAAAATTTAAAAACAGAAATTTAAAAACAGAAATCTCACATTGTTTGGTTTTCAGAAATCGTTCGTGTTCAGATTAGCTGAATTTCCACAGTGCTTGGTTACATCTCTAGTCGAAGTCATCGCGTAGATCTCGTTTTTCTGATTCCAACGCAACTGGAATTTCTGAATTCCGTTTATATACGAAAGAGTTATGATCATTTGAATATTTGATTACAATTATTTATTTAATTATAATTAAACAAATTTAATTACATGTTTAAGGGACTAATCCCTTTCTTCCTCCTTTTCTCTTCGTCATAACTGAACCCATAGACATCGATTCGAACTCTCCCGAATGCACGCCATATCGCCACGCCGGAAGCCCATCAGCCCCCGCCATTCCGACCGCCTCGACGCCATCGACCTCCGCCCCCAACCATGGCCAACTCGCACCCCCCTGCCCCGCAAATCCTCCTCCAAGCGCCGCCCCTTCTCATCCGAATCCCGATCACCACATCAATCTACACCCAATCAAAACTGTATAGAAATGATGGCCTCGCTTTGCTCTTCGTTTTGAGTATTGATTCCTTGATTAATTCGAAAAGATGAGGGAGAGATTAAGGATCAAAATCTGGAGCTTTCAGGCCATTGAAATGGTGAAAACGACGGCTCCATATAGAGTATTAGGATTTGGGTATTTAGGGCATATTTATACGCGTATTTCTAGCATATTTTAATTCATTAATTCAAAAATTATTTATTCGACGATACTAACTCCTAATCGAACCCAACGAATGACGCCCCTACCTAAATACCCCCATCCCGGATGCATTGGAATATGTTTCGTAACCCAGTTCGGCTGTTACGATATGTTTTTCTTTTAAATTAAATTATAAATCATTTAATTATTAAATTCAAATGTACATTTTAAATTACCGGGGCCACATACTGTCTCTAAAAATTCCAGAAAAATTATTTCTAGTTATGTTTGACGATACGGTTCTAATGAGACTAATTTCGTTGAATTCTAAGACTGTTTGAAAAATGACCTTTTTCAAGTCGATTAAATTTGACTGAAATAATCAAAACACATTTTCCTCTGCAACGCTTACATATTAATTCGAAAAATTATGAAAATTGGAATCTAACAATAATTTGACATTTCGGTTCCAACAAAAGTGGTTTCGTCGAAAACCGAGGTCGTTTGTAAAATGACTATTTTCAAGGCCACTATATTTAATTAAATTATATATAAATTCTACAGCGACGTTTCTAAATTTTGAACTGGCCATAACTTTTGATTTATAATGTGGAATTTCAACTTTTCAGATTCATTAGAAAGATATGATCAAACAAATTTAAATATTTCTGGTTTCGCTCAATTCTGATTTAAGATGAATCCTGTACAGTCAGTTAAAGTTCAAATTCAAAATTTCAAACTGCAGCGCTGTTTTAAACTCCTTTTATAATTAAATTGAGTCTATTCGTTTTAAAATAAATTTTTAGTCGTTAATATTTGAAATAAATTATTTTAAATATTAAAACCCATTAAAATTTCTAAAATAAAAATTTTAAATTGGCCTCAAAATCCCGGGTCGTTACATATGGCATTCGTCCATGACTTCTCTTCGAAGCTCTGGAATATTCGGGATGCAAATCCTATCATTTAATCTGAGAATCTCCTTATCGTCAATACGGAAACTTGTAGTTTCACCTTCCTTGATCCTCTGACTGATTCTCTGAATAAATTCATCGTCTTTTTGAAGGACTGAAATCTTATCAATCAACGAAGACGTAACAGTTATGCTAGCGATGATTTCATTCTTTCTACTAAGTGCATCTGCTACAACATTAGCCTTTTCTGGCGTATACAAAATATCTAGATCATACGCGGCCAGAAACTCCAGCCAACACTGCTGTCTCAAATTCAGATCTTTCTGGGTGAACAAATACTTTAATGATTGATGATCTGTAAATAGTTCAAATTTCTCACCCAGCAAGTAATGCCTCCATATTTTCAAAGCAAAAATGATGGCTAACAACTCAAGATCATGAGTTACATAATTCTTCACATGCGGTTTCAGTTGGCGGCTTGCATAAGCGACTACTTGGCCTCTTTGCATTAACACTGCACCAAGACCTCTAATAGAAGCATCTGTCCAAACCGTCAAATCCCGATTGCCATCGATAATGGTTAACACTGGAGCAGTTGTCAATTTCGATTTCAATTCGTGGAAAGCTTCCTCACAACCAGAAGTCCACTTAAACTTCTCATGCTTCTTCGTGAGCTTCGTCAATGGACCGGATATCTTCGAAAAATCCTTAACAAACTTTCGATAATAACTAGCCAGCCCCATAAAACTTCTAACCCCTGTGAGTGTAGTGGGTTGTTTCCAGTCTTGAATCGTTGTTATTTTGCTTGGATCGACAGAAATCCCTTTATTTGACACAACATGGCCAAGGAACTTCACTACTTGCCAAAAGACACATTTGGAGAATTTGGCTTTGAAGACGTTCTTTCTTAGAATCTCCAATACTTATTCTAAGTTTTTTTCATGCTCGGGTTTTGATTTGGAGTAGATTAAAATATCATCGATGAATACGAGGACAAATTTATTCAGAACTCCCCTGAACACTCTATTCATTAGATCGACAAAGTATGTTAGAACATTGCATAGGCCGAACGACATTACTAACCATTCATAAAATATGTCTGGACCTCTGAAAGTTGTCAAAGGAACACACTCTTCTGCAATTCTCAATTGATAAAACTTATAGCTTGCTCCATTCTGGAAAATACTCTCGCCCCATTTAACTGGTCTAGCAGATCATCAATGCGGGGTAATGGGAATTTGTTTTTGAGCGTCTATTTGTTGAGGTCTGGGTAATCAACACACAATCAAAGAGTACCGTCTGACTTTCAGACAAACACTACTGCTGCGCCCCAACTAGAAAAGCTAGGTCTGATCAGACCCTTCCATAGCAGTTGACGAGTTTGATCGCCTAATTCTTCCTTTTCCTTTGGAGTCATTCTGCGAATTGGATGTACCACTGGTCTGGCATTGGGAATCAGATCGATTCTGAATTCTATTTCTCTTTGCGGAGGTAAGTTTTCCACTTCTTCAAACACATCCGCATAGTTTCTGACAACAGGAATAAGGAAGTGGGGATAACTTCTAACGCAGACCAAAATTCCTCTCTATCTGGATTCGAGCCATGACAGGGTACAAATATTGGTCCTAGCTTCGTTTCAATTTTTACGATTCTTTCGGCATTTTTAACTTCTGCCTTATACTTCGTTAACCATTCTAACCCGAGAATAACGCTGAATTCAGAAAAGTTCATGACGATTAAATCGATGGGAAACTTGTAGAAGGAATAGGAGATGGGCACTCTGCAATATGAACTGAGGACAATAGAGCCCCCTATCGGATTTTGAACTCTAATTGGTTCCTTGAGCTTTCTTTCTTTAAATTTTAACTTACTAACAGTGTTACTAGAAATGAAGCTACGTGATGCACCTGTGTCAAATAATACAGAAACAGGAGTATTTTTAATTGTAAGGGTACCTCCCAAAACATCAGGTTTACCTGCTCCATCGGAAGCAGCCGGCGGGTTCGTCCCGTCATACACGTGAGCTACTGTGGCCTTCTTAAGCAAAGGACAGTCTTTAACGAGTTGATCCGTCTTGCGGCAATTAAAGCAGGAGCGAGGGTTCTGGGAGCCCTTGCTTGAACCATGAGAATTTTTCTTTTGCCTCTTCGGGGATGTGCAAACATTTGAGTAGTGCCCCACCTTGCCACAATTATAGCAGCTTCCTTTTGGCGGCCTGCTAGTCTGTGGTTTCGAGGATGCCGCTTGGCTTGACTCCGCTTGATTCGCGGCTGTAACACCCCACGTTCATTAATGTCACTCACAAAGGGAATGCATTAACTTCCATGGAGGTTTTAAGTGAATATAGAACAGAAAAATTACAACAAGACAGATAATAAGTAGTACGTGGAAATCTTAAACTTTATTTCAGCGGAAATTAAACATGTTTGTTACATCATAAAACCATAAATCAGAGTCAAGTACAATATCCATCTTGGTAAAACAAAATACATATTCCCATTACATAAATAGCCATTAAAGAAGATAACAAGCTGGACTTTACTTCAACGGTCCAAGCTTTCCAAAAGAGAGATAAAGCAATCCAATCAAACTCCGTTAGAGCTGGGCCAACCCTGAGGACCTGGAGGGGGGAAAAGGATAGAAATAGAGGGGGTCAGACATAAAGTATAGCGAGTATGATAATTCTAACAATACTATTATCAAAGTAACTAGACTAAGGCATAAGCTAGAAAACAAGGAAATGTCTATGAACTATTGGGTATGGAAGAGCAGATAAAGATAACGTTAAAGGCACACCTAATTACTAACGAATAATTACTACACTGCACCACACCAGTCACCCCCAAAGTTGATCCCACTTGCTTCACTTAGATTTTTTTATAAATAGCCTTGCGTACCCCTAGCTGACTACATAGGTGTCGTCTGCCCCTATCTCCGCTAGGCGTACCCCACTACCCACTTGCGATCGGCTCCCTACTCGTAGATACCCGTGTTGGCCCCACAGTGGGGTGTATCACTCCCCTAAAGTGGCAACCCGATACAACTTGAGAATGCACGACTTATACCTACACGATGCAACAACGTCTTACCTACCAGCCCGGGTCCACACACGCATATGAAACCCATTGGACTTGCGTTGCCACCGCTACCCCGTTTTGGCCTCTTATAGTCAAACCCAGTATGCGTGTCCCGTCCTCGACTTGGGTCGAGCCCACAAAGATACGTTTGGGTTACAGGTTGAAATGGGCCCCTACAGGCAATCCACCTAAGCTTGTCCCCACTAGTGTATCCCACTTAACCCTCTTAGTCATGTTCATTTACATGTATGTTTGGTTAAGTCTTACTAATCGTATTTCAAATGCCCCTAAAGGCAACCACTAGATTCCTCATGCCACCCAAGGCACCTACCTTACCCCCATGTCCGACCTTACATGTTTATCTGGTTAAGTATTTCTTAATTCATTCAGGCCATCACCTCATAAAGACCTCTCATATTAGACTGGCATTTATGGCAGCTGGATTTGCCGGGCGGGTCCGGGCAGTCTTACAACATAAAAGAGTCTAACCTCGTGTCTTTACAACTGTTATGGTTTAGTTTGGGCCTAGGACCTCTCACATCGGGCTGACATTTGTGACCACTGGATTTGTCGGGCGGGTTCGGGCAGGTTTACGTCACAAACGAGTCCAACCTCGTGTCCTAAGCATTGATTATCACTTATAATCTTTTATCCCAGTTTTGAATATATCCCTATTCAAATCATTAATTACTTCCAATTTTAATGATGTCCAAAATCGACTCAATTATGGCCATCCACTTATGGTATGCAAAATCATATCAATTGCACCCCAATTTTTTAATATTAAATCCTTAATATTACCCCTACCCCACGTTATACGTTCGCTTATTCAACGCAAGATTTACGTTAGACTCGAATAGTCTAACTCATAGCACAAAGACAACATATAGACAAATAAAATAGATCTAATCATAATAGGGGTGAAACTTGCATGTGTGATAGATGTACAACACCTAAACTTGCATAGCCAAAAACTACAACTTGCATAAAGCTACACATGTCATGGGTCTAAAGGTGTCAACTTGTTTGGTAAAATGTCACAACTTAAATGATATGATCATAACCCAAATTCATGTATAAACTTGCATATGGGGTTTTATGCAACATAATGATGGTGTGAACTAGCATCCAATACATAGAATTCACATATGTCATAACATAGTTCTAGATCTAAATAGATGTCATGGCATATGTTCATAATCTTTATTAATCAATCTAGACTTGCATACATGATTTGTCATCAACATAGCCCAAATAATATCAACATTATGACTTGATTAACATGAACTAATTAGCATAGATAATAACATCATGACTTTATAACATGTATGATTTATCACAACTTAGCATAGAAAATTACAACCTGTACAATATCATCATAGCATGATTTACAACATATAGGATATCATCATCACATAACATAGGATTAACAACATACACGATAGCATAAGGTTTACAACAACATATATGACAATCCACATCATTGTAACGACCCAGATTTCCGTACTCTTTGAGTCGACTAATAACACCACACGTCCAACCCAAAGTGCACAGAAATACGAATCATTATTAGAAAGAAGTTAGAGGATGAGTAATAGAAAGAAAGAAATATTAGAATAGAAGAAAAACGAAGATCACAAACTCACAGCGGAACGAATAAAATATATTAAATAACATAACTTTTGAAATACAAAACAATAATTGTATGTACATACCACTATCAGAGCACCACAGTTATCGCTGGAACAGTTATAAACACCTGTTTCCAGATACAACATAGTACACAGCGGAAAATATGATAGTCTATAGCTAACTGGTGAAGCCTCCTGCTTCAAGCTCCTCCAAGTGAATCTGTAAAATCCCGACTACTTGACTGCCCGTACAAATTTGGGCACCCAAGAGTTTAGGAAAAAAAAAACTCTGGGTCAGTCATAGGAATGGTGTGAGTAAACTCCAACCATTTGTTTAACTTTCAAAATCTTTTCAAAAGAAATGATAATCGTAAGACCGATCCATACATAAACACGGATGGTTTTTACCTTACGATAACCAAAAATATTTTTGATATCAAATCCAGTGATATTATAATAATGTCTACATAAAATAAATAGAATTTAGTGGAACGCTTGCATCTCACGCTCCATATATAATATAAAATCAAAAACCGTATGGCGCTTATTGGGGATTGGATCTCCAACACGACAACGTATGGGACCACCTGCCGATAGTGTATCTCTAGAGACGAATACACTGGGTTCAACAAGAACATCTTGCAACCCGGCCCTCACATGACCGACCACTCATTTCGCTTGAGTGTATCGAATGTATATCACCAACGGTTGGGATCAGCAAACGTCTCCCGAAAGGGACAGCATCAATAGATTAAAGAACAAATGGAATTTCTCTAGATAGGTGATTATACATCCTAATGGGAGAGACCCACATAGCCATACTGCCTGCCTGATTTTTGTCAATTCCCGGTTGTGAGGCTTGAGGTCTGAATTATCTTCCAGACTATCTGGCCACCATTCACTTTGAATGCGACATCGTCAGATCGATCGGAAATTACTAATTGATTTACACAAAAATACTCAGTAAATGAGGCTAAAGAAGTTTCCCTTCTATGCCACCAACTTCGTACGTTTGAAAAAAAATCAACGTACGTAATCCCTTTGGAAATACTCTGTCAAACACTCGTCCATACAAGTTGTCCTGGGTCTGGACAAACCGAAGGCGCTATCCTATAAATAGGATAACCCTTGCATAACTCCGTCTTCAATTTTCCTCATTATATTCGATCGCAACGCTAATGCGCATACAGAGTGGTTTTCATATACTGAATCTGATCTCGGTCTCTCTGTATTGACGACGGAAAAATGGTCAAAAGCTTCGATAGTTGGTGATTTAACTATCAAAGAAAAATAAGTGTGCAACCAATGATATTATTTCCAGATGGAAATTCTATCGATTAATCATCATTCATTTATCTCTTAATTCACTTAACTAACGTTGACTATCGAACCTTAACCATTCCTTAGTTAAAACTGATGTCAATCAAGTTGGGTATACTTACCTCTCAGAACTTAACTGAACAACAATTCAAACCTCGAAATAGTCAAAGCTCACAACTTTAAACAAAACAACGCTTACGCGACTCTCGGATTCAATATAAAGATCCACTTCTTTTACATAAAAATATTGATTATAACGGTAGCGTTATAATCGCTGTCTACAAATAATTTATTTATAAAAGCATTGCTTTTAACAACAGCGTTACAATCGCTATCTAGGATTATAGAACATTTATTATAGCAACAGCGTTAAGATCGCTGTATAAACTTAAAAAACCATTTATTATAACGGCAGTATGATAATCGCTGTATAAATTGATAAAACATTTATGATAATGACAACGTTAAAATCGCTGTTCCCAAATATTTGATATAATTATAAACTTATATCCTTATATAAACATTTTTTTCTCCAATCAAAATTCTTCCTTGTCTCTTCTCATTAAGGCCTTATTTCAATTACGATGTTTAATTTAACTCTTAAGTAATTGTTTAAAATCATCGCCTTGGTTTAAAATAACTTTCAAGCTTTGTTTGGGTTTCCTTTCAACACCCTTTATGCTAATCCAATTTAATTTCATTAAATGAAAATCTCTTTTTAATCATATCACTTTTACTTAATTTAGTTTTATTAAGAAAATGCTTAATTTAAACATCGCCTCATCTCGAGATTGCTTTTATAACTTGATTATCATATCTAGATACATTACCCGATTCTTGTATAAACCCTTTTTTTAAGTTCGACCAAAACTTTATCATAACTCGATTACCCTTTTTACCGAAATCCATTTAAAAAGATACTCCCTTTTATTACTATTGATTTACTAATGGCTAGTTTCAACATCGACTACAATCAAGGTAGTTAACTTCTTGATTGAATAGAAATAGACTAGTTGATCTCTTATAAAAATAATAATAAATTAAAATATTTCAAACCTCAAATTCTTTTTATTAACTTCCAAGGGTAGAATCATTCACAAAATCTTATTTTATTTCTATCCATTCATCATCTTGTTTATAATTTCATTTAAATTTGCTAAGCCCAATTTTCATTTACAAATGTTGGTAAAAGAATTGATTTTTACTTTCCTAACTTGAATTTATAATTTCCATTTATCCAACGATAGATATTTCACTAAATTGTCATTTATATTCAGCTCCTTGTTTTATTCTTTTAAAACAAGTTTCTATTACTAGATCCATTTGAAATATACTTCTATTTTTGAAATAAATTCTCTTTTAAAAATTCAAATTTTCTTTTTAATGGTCGAAATTATTTTACGGTATTAAATACCAAAATCCTGGGGCCGGGTTAATTAAAACACAACATAATGAATTATAGATTGTATAACACAGCATACAGTACACTAAATAAAAACAGTAAATCAATGTTGAGGAATCCAATTGGATCCCTCCAACCTGTTTCCCTGCATCCACAGATGTTAATCAGCATCAATAATATTATTTCACATCCCAATGCAATATCAGAACTAAAATCGATCAACGATGAAATCATATCAACCAATTTTATCAACCATTCAACCAAGCAACCATTTCACAGTATAAAATAAATTTAAGATTCGTTTATATAAAAATATAAACGAAGCAGAGTTAGTGAGTTTACTCACCTCATTTTCGCAGTTGACGGTTCTATTTTTGTTTAGTTTAAAATCAACAGGCATTTGATTTTATTTCTGAATCCCAACAGCTTTGTCCTCGGCGAATCAGTTCCAGAACGTAGATGGCGTCGTATTGAATCAAACACAACCGATATGGTTCACTTCTGAAAAAATACGCAAATGGTATGACCGTTATAACAATAAAATTAATTTACAAATTTTAACTCTTAATTGTATAAGTAATTTAATTTTAATTACTTGTCATTAGCGAGGCTGATACTATATCCCGACATCCCTCCTTATATTCCTGTATACAACACCTATTCACGGCACAAAAACAATACATGTTTTAGTATAGTTTTTTGATTAAATCCATTAATTAAAACAATTCTTGAATATAATATAGAAACATTTGTTACTTTGTTTTCCAAGACCCGGCTGTGTTTGCTTTGCCCCACTCTGCTTCTTCTGTTCAATACACATTACTGTATCCTTTTTCCTCCTTTCACGGATTTGAAATCGTCCCTTCCTGAAACTCCACATCGCCATTCATACTAACTCTTCACAACTTTACTGCACCGTAAAACACCTTCATTACTGACTAATAATTTAATTAATCTTTCCTCCCTTCCCTTAAATCACGATTTCATCTTCATGGGCAAATATAATCCAGTCACTAACATTATCTTTTTGTTTTCATGTATTAGCGTAACCCAAACAGTCCAAAACTAGTTCCAAAGGCCACTAATTCCTCAATTAAAATTTTATATTCATTCATTACCTTGAAACCACGTGAGTACCATCAGACTTTATTCCCGGTAACTTGTTTCTTGCTTCAGTAATAGAAAAACATCGCCCTACATGAAACCAACAGATATCCCCATACTAGTATAAATCTCGTCCCCTGCTAAACTACTCCACGCTGACTCCCTTGTTCAAACAACCATCTCAAAAATCCAAGACTGAATTAATCACCAAACCCACATCTCCAGCTAAATGACTAAGAACTCAGCTCCTGCCGGTTTTCACGTCACCAGTACCCCCAAATAAAAGAAAAACCGTAACCTGTCTGAACCGCTAATCACCTTCATCTATCCCTTCCCCTTTTATTCTGTGTTTAACGTTAATTCTTCCCTCAAATTCCCAAGGTCGACCTCCACCAGAGCGGTTGCCAGACCCAACGCCTCCTCCTTTCCACTCGAGACCCTGCAGCTTCCACAGATCGCTCCAAAACAGTGAGCACTTGAGGAGGTCCCCGCAGCCAACTGCAAGCACCGAAAGCCACGCGCCTCTAGCCAAGAACAGTGGTCGGCACGCTAAGGATTTTCCCTTCAAGAGTTCGGTCGAAATATCTCGAGATGGAGGAGATCGGTTCGATTCTTTGTAAGGATAGCGACTATTAGTTTAGCTTCTAAACTGGAAATGAAGACGGAAAAAGGAATTTGGGGCTTAGGGATTTGATAATGGGTTTGGGAACAGTATTAAAGAGGAGTTTATAGTTTTTATATTGATTTTTTTCTCGTTTGTTTTAGTCTGTCTCGAAACAAAAAAGAAAGGGTGGTACGGTATTTAAAGGGGAAAAAGAAACTTGAGGGGCACGGAGCTGAGTTTTTCCTTAGGAGACACGGTTTTGTAAAGCTTGCCACCCACGGTATTGAAGAGCTTGGCAAACACGGAATTCATTTCGTGGCACACACGGTTTTAAAGAATATTGGCAGGCAAGCTGTTTCGTTTGAAAACAAGGGCAGCCACTGTTCTTAATAACTTGGCAAGCACACTTCATTTGTTTGGATGGCACGTTCTCTAGCTGGTCCTATAGTCCTTTTAAAAATGACAAAGATAGGGTATAGGTCCAATGAATTGATATCCAGGGGAATGAACGAATGATCATATGAATGAACAGTCTGTTTACTGATTTAAAAGCTAATCTTGGTGTAAAAAGGTATTCTGAACCCAACGAGACAAGTTTCGTCGAATTCCGACATTGTTTGAAAAAAAATTCCATTATAAAACCGGAAATAAACACGCGTTTAAAATTTTCACGATCACCTGATAAATCGAAACAACTTGAAACTTTGAAATCTTTCAATAATTAATTGATACGAACCCAACGGCACCAGTTTCGTCGCATTTTGAGACTGTTTCCCCGATAGGCTATTTTTAGGCGTACCGCAATGCCATTTTTAACACCAAATCAACCGGTCTCTAAAATTAACAAACTACATACCTATTCTGGCCCTAATCGACAATACGAACTCAACGGAATTGGTTTTACGGCATAATTCGATCGTCTGCTCAGGTTATACCCAAATAACCCCTTATTAAATGAATTACGCGCTATAGAAAATGAACGGGCGTTTATGACTACCGTGGTCACATACGACATCGGTTTTCCACGCAATTCAACACCGTACAATAATTTAACGCTACGGTCCCAATGAAACTGATTTCGTCGAAAACTGAGTCCGTTTGCAAAATGGCTATTTTAACGCGTATATTTTAAACAACGATTTCCACACCGACTATTTCAAAATTTGATTTGGCCATAATTAACAAACTATAATACGAAATCTATATTTTTCTCTTTTCTACGAAAATTAAAATCAATACGGTTCCAACTGTCTTGTTTCATAGAAATCCGACTTATATCGGATCCTGTATTCTCAGTTGAAGTTCAAAACTCCATTTTACGAACTACCGCGACTATTTCGAGCTCGTTTTATATTATATTATAAATTATACGTTTAAATATCATTCTATAAATAAATTCGTTATAAATTCCTATATATAATTCAAAATAAAATATTTAAACTAATTTAAATATTCAGAATTCAACGGCTAAAAATCAGGGTCGTTACATTCGTTCTCCCTTAAAATAATTTCGTCCTCGAAATTGCTAAGGAAGGAAAAAGATGCTACATACCCTATTAACTAGGTCCAAAAATGCTTTTTGTTCACTTCTTAACTTCAGTTTAATTGGACCGATTTATTTCAATAAAAATATTAATTTATTCTTACTAATGAAATTTTCAAAAATTCTGAAAATTTTCTAACACTTTAAATTCTGAAAAAATTTCGGTAGCATCTCCCCTGCACGGCTCAACCGGTACACCCACAACTCGCCTTTCTAGGCCTTCTCCCATCCAAAAGAAAATCAAAAAGGCAAGCGGCTTGCCCATAGGCTCATAAAATCATCAAACCCAAGTAATATTGTAAACATGTACCTTTTTGTTGGGCATAATTCTATCTCTTGCATTTGCTTCCATTCAATATCTGCTTAGCATATACATATCCCTTTCCAGTTGGTTTCAAACCAATCCAACTTCCAGTCTTTAACACTCTAGTTAACTTCTGATTAGTTCACTTCCATTCACTAATCCAAACTGAAATCTATTTCCAAAAATCAACCTTCTCATTCTGCTTGAGTTCAATTCCATCAAGGTTTAATTCCGAATAACATCCAATATATATTCTACTTGTTCATATATATGTCGAATTTACTTTATTAATTCCTATTTCAAACATTTCTCTATTTACTTCATTCGGAATTATTTCTAATTTAATCAACTTTTAATTTAACTCGACTTAAGTTAAATTTCAGTTCATTTGGTACATCTTTACCAATTCATTCTATTCAACTTACACAAGTTAAATTTTAGTTCCAGAATTCAAATTCCCGGGTTTTATTTCAAATTAATTTGAAATCATATATACATTTATATAAATATATTTACAATCAACTCAATTCAAAACATTTGAATTTCTAAAACAACTTGTCCTTTTCAAAAAAAAAAATTCCCATTCCCAAATTACTATGGTAGCAATCCGTCACTCAGAAACTTGAAAATGAATACCGATAATGTCGCGACCCATTATCAGAATTATTTTCTCGCCACTGAAGTGATTTCAGTGCTTAATCCCTTTTAAAATCCATTCAAAACCATTCTAATTCAAAAATCTCTTCAAACCAATGCTATATCACCTTTAAAATACTTCAAGGAATATTTTCAAAATATCCGGGATTTAAATTCCAATTTATGGTTTGAATTTAATTCTAGTTTATCTTGGTTATATAACCATTTCAATATCTTATAATTCCATTTGATTGTAACAACAATCAACACATTCGATAATTTCAGAAAAATCTCCCTTTATCTCAAAATAACTTTTGGGCAAATTATTTCATTTACCCATTTTAAAACAATACTACGTCGAATTGTTTTGTTCAAGAGTTTAGAAACACCTATCGATACAGTTATACTTCCTGTATCGACCAGAATTCATAAACCACTCAACAAACCAGCCAACACAATAATAAACAATTTTATATCAAATCTACAAATATGCGCTCATATATATACACTCACACTCAATCTAGGGTATTACTAACCCCATCTCTATTGAGTAACGCCACAGAGCCAAGGTTATCATTCAACCTTCAGCTCTGATACCAACTGTAATGACCCGACGGCAGTGGGCTAACCTCCCACCGTGGCTTACAGAGATACCTAAGAACTGCTTTTACGGCCAGCCTCTCGACTCGACCAACCCACATTGTCGCGAGATGTAGGGGAAAGAGTCTTCCGTTCGCCACCAAACGCGAAGCGAGAACCCTCTATCATCCGTACCAATTAAGCAACCAGCTCTGATACCAACTGTAATGGCCCAGATTTCCCTACTCTTTGAGTCGACTAATAACACCACACGTCCAACCCAAAGTGCACAGAAATACGAATCATTATTAGAAAGAAGTTAGAGGATGAGTAATAGAAAGAAAGAAATATTAGAATAGAAGAAAAACGAAGATCACAAACTCACAGCGGAACGAATAAAATATATTAAATAACATAACTTTTGAAATACAAAACAGTAATTGTATGTACATACCACTATCAGAGCACCACAGTTATTGCTGGAACAGTTATAAACACCTGTTTCCAGATACAACATAGTACACAGCGGAAAATATGATAGTCTATAGCTAACTTGTGAAGCCTCCTGCTTCAAGCTCCTCCAAGTGAATCTGTAAAATCCCGACTACTTGACTGCCTGTACAAATTTGGGCACCCAAGAGTTTAGGGGAAAAAAAAACAAAATAAACTCTGGGTCAGTCATGGGACTGGTGTGGGTAAACTCCAACCATCTGTTTAACTTTCAAAATCTTTTCAAAAGAAATGATAATCGTAAGACCGATCCACACATAAACACGGATGGTTTTTACCTTACGATAACCAAAAATATTTTTTATATCAAACCCAGTGATATTATAATAATGTCTACATCAAATAAATAGAATTTAGCGGAACGCTTGCATCTCACGCTCCATATATAATTGAAATCAAAAACCACATGGCGCTTATTGGGGATTGGATCTCCAACACGACAAGGTATGGGACCACCTGCCGATAGTGTATCTCTAGAGACGAATACACTGGGTTCAACAAGAACATCTTGCAACCCGGCCCTCACATGACTGGCCACTGATTTCGCTTGAGTGTATCAAATGTACATCAACAACGGTTTGGATCAGCAACCGTCTCCCGAAAGGGACAGCATCGATAGATTAAAGAACAAATGGAATTTCTCTAGATAGGTGATTATACATCCTAATGGGAGCGACCCACATAGCCATGCTGCCTGCCTGATTTTTGTCAATTCCCGGTTGCGAGGCTTGAGGTCTGAATTATCTTCCAGACTATCTGGCCACCATTCACTTTGAATGCCACATCGTCAGATCCATCAGAAATTACTAATTGATTTCCACAAAAATACTCAGTATATGAGGCTAAAGAAGTTTCCCTTCTATGCCACCAACTTCGTACGTTTGAAAAAAAATCAACGTACGTAATCCCTTTGGAAGTACTCTGTCAGACACTCGTCCATACAAGTTGTCCTGGGTTTGGACAAACCAAAGGCGCTATCCTATAAATAGGATAACCCTTGCATAACTCCGTCTTCAATTTTCTTCATCATATTCGATCGCAACGCTAATGCCCATACAGAGTGGTTTTCAGATACTGAATCTTATCCCGGTCTCTCCGTATTGACGACGGAAAAATGGTCAAAAACTTCGATAGTCGGTGATTTAACTATCAAAGAAAAATAAGTGTGCAACTAATGATATTATTTCCAGATGGAAATTCTATCGATCAATCATCATTCATTTATCTCTTAATTCACTTAACTAACCTTGACTATCGAACCTTAATCATTCCTTAGTTAAAACTGAAGTCAATCAAGTTGGGGTATACTTACCTCTCAGACCTTAACTGAACAACAATTCAAACCTCGAAATAGTCAAAGCTCATGACATTAAACAAAACAACGCTTACGCGACTCTCCGATTCAATATAAGGATCCACTTCTTTTACATAAAAATATTGATTATAATGGTAGCGTTATAATCGCTGTCTCCAAATAATTTATTTATAAAAGCATTGCTTTTAACAACAGCGTTACAATCGCTATCTAGAATTATAGAACATTCATGATAGCAACAGCGTTAAGATCGCTGTATAAATTTACAAAACCATTTATTATAACGGCAGTATGATAATCGCTGTATAAATTGATAGAACATTTATGATAATGACAACGTTAAAATCGCTGTTCCCAAATATTTGATATAATTATAAACTTATATCCTTATATAAACATTTTTTTCTCCAATCAAAATTATTCTTTGTCTCTTCTCATTAAGGCCTTATTTCAATTACGATGTTTAAATTAACTCTTAAGTAATTGTTTAAAATCATCGCCTTGGTTTAAAATACCTTTCAAGCTTTGTTTGGGTTTCCTTTCAACACCCTTTATGCTAATCCAATTTAATTTCATGAAATGAAAATCTCTTTTTAATCATATCACTTTTACTTAATTTAGTTTTATTAAGCAAATGCTTAATTTAAACATCGCCTCATCTCGAGATTGCTTTTATAACTTGATTATCATATTTGGATACATTACCCGATTCTTGTATAAACCCTTTTTTTAAGTTCGACCAAAACTTTATCACAACTCGATTACCCTTTTTACCGAAATCCATTTAAAAAGATACTCCCTTTTATTACTATTGATTTACTAATGACTAGTTTCAACATCGACTACAATCAAGGTAGTTAACTTCTTGATTGAATAGAAATAGACTAGTTGATCTCTTATAAAAATAATAATAAATTAAAATATTTCAAACCTCAAATTCTCTTTATTAACTTCCAAGGGTAGAATCATTCACAAAATCTTATTTTATTTCTATCCATTCATCATCTTGTTTATAATTTCATTTAAATTTGCTAAGCCCAATTTTCATTTACAAATGTTGGTAAAAGAATTGATTTCTACTTTCCTAACTTGAATTTATAATTTCCATTTATCCAACGATAGATATTTCACTAAATTGTCATTTATATTCAGCTCCTTGTTTTATTCTTTTAAAACAAGTTTCTATTACTAGATCCATTTGAAATATACTTCTATTTTTGAAATAAATTCTCTTTTAAAAATTCAAATTTTCTTTTTAATGGTTGAAATTATTTTACGGTATTAAATACCAAAATCCTGGGGCCAGGTTAATTAAAACACAACATAATGAATTGTAGATTGTATGACACATCATACAGTACACTAAATAAAAACAGTAAATCAATGCTGAGGAATCCAATTGGATCCCTCCAACCTGTTTCCTTGCATCCACAGATGTTAATCAGCATCAATAATATTATTTCACATCCCAATGCAATATCAGAACTAAAATCGATCAACGATGAAATCATATCAACCAATTTTATCAACCATTCAACCAAGCAACCATTTCACAGTATAAAATAAATTTAAGATTCGTTTATATAAAAATATAAACGAAGCAGATTTAGTGAGTTTACTCCCCTCATTTTCGCAGTTGATGGTTCTATTTTTTTTTAGTTTAAAATCAACAGGCGTTTGATTTTATTTCTGAATCCCAACAACTTTGTCCTCGGCGAATCAGTTCCAGAACGTAGATGTCATCATATTGATTCCAACACAACCGATATGGTTCACTTTTGATAAAATACGCAAATGGTATAACCGTTATAAAAATAAAATTAATTTACAAATTTTAACTCTTAA
The DNA here is from genome assembly GCA_030737875.1 of Allium sativum. Taxonomy (NCBI): domain Eukaryota; kingdom Viridiplantae; phylum Streptophyta; class Magnoliopsida; order Asparagales; family Amaryllidaceae; genus Allium; species Allium sativum. Next base: position 275,726,629 of record CM060925.1, read on the forward strand.
TTTTATAAGTAATATAATTTTAATTACTTGTCATTAGCGAGGCTGATACTACTTCCCGACATCCCTCCTTATTTTCCTGTATACAGCACCTGTTCACGGCACAAAAACAATACATGTTTTAGTATAGTTTTTTGATTAAATCCATTAATTAAAACAATTCTTGAATATAATATAGAAACGGTTGTTACTTTGTTTTCCAAGACCCGGTTATGTTTGCTTTGCCCCACTCTGCTTCTTCTGTTCAATACACATTACTATATCCTTTTTCCTCCTTTCACGGATTTGAAATCGTCCCTTCCTAAAACTCCGCATCACCATTCATACTAACTCTTCACAACTTTACTGCACCGTAAAACACCTTCATTACTGACTAATAGTTTAATTAATCTTTCCTCCCTTCCCATAAATCACGATTTCATCTTCATGGGCAAATATAATCCTGTCACTAACATTATCTTTTTGTTTTCATGTATTAACGTAACCCAAACAGTCCAAAACTAGTTCCAAAGGCGTCTAATTCCTCAATTAAAATTTTATATTCATTCATTACCTTGAAACCACGTGAGTACCATCAGACTTTATTCCCGGTAACTTGTTTCTTGCTTCAGCAATAGAAAAACATCGCCCTACATGAAACCAACAGATATCCCCATACTAGTATAAATCTCGTCCCCTGCTAAACTAGTCCACGCTGACTCCCTTGTTCAAACAACCATCTCAAAAATCCAAGACTGAATTAATCACCAAACCCACATCTCTAGCTAAATGACTAAGAACTCAGCTCCTGCCGGTTTTCACGTCACTAGTACCCCCAATAAAAGAAAAACCGTAACCTGTCTGAACCGCTAATCACCTTCATCTGTCCCTTCCCCTTTTATTCTGTGTTTAACGTTAATTCTTCCCTCAAATTCCCAAGGTTGACCTCCACCAGAGCGGTTGCCAGACCCAACGCCTCCTCCTTTCCACTCGAGACCCTGCAGCTTCCACAGATCGCTCCAAAACAGTGAGCACATGAGGAGGTCCCCGCCGCCAACTGCAAGAACCGAAAGCCACGTGCCTCTAGCCAAGAACAGCGGTCGGCACGCCAAGGATTTTCGCTTCAAGAGCTTGGTCGAAATATCTCGAGATGGAGGAGATCGGTTTGATTCTTTGTGAGGATAGCGACTATTAGTTTAGCTTCTAAACTGGAAATGAAGACGGAAAAAGGAATTTGGGGCTTAGGGATTTGATAATGGGTTTGGGAACAGTATTAAAGAGGAGTTTATTGTTTTTATATTGATTTTTTTCTCGTTTTTTTTAGTCTGTCTCGAAACAAAAAAGAAAGGGTGGTACGGTATTTAAAGGGGAAAAAGAAACTTGAGGGGCACAGAGCTGAGTTTTTCCTTGGGAGACACGGTTTTGTAAAGCTTGCCACCCACGGTATTGAAGAGCTTGGCAAACACGGAATTCATCTCGTGGCACACACGGTTTTAAAGAATGTTGGCAGGCAAGCTATTTCGTTTGAAAACAAGGACAACCACTGTTCTTAATAACTTGGCAAGCACACTTCATTTGTTTGGATGGCACGTTCTCTAGCTGGTCCTATAGTCCTTTTAAAAATGATAAGGATAGGGTATAGGTCCAATGAATTGACATCCAGGGGAATGAACAAATGATCATATGAATGAACAGTCTGTTTACTGATTTAAAAGCTAATCTTGGTGTAAAAAGGTATTCTGAACCCAACGGGACAAGTTTCGTCGAATTCCGACATTGTTTGAAAAAAAATTCATTTATAAAACCGGAAATAAACACGCGTTTAAATTTTTCACGATCACCAGATAAATCGAAACAACTTGAAACTTTGAAATCTTTCAATAATTAATTGATACGAACCCAACGACACCAGTTTCGTCACATTCTGAGATTGTTTCCCCGGTAGGCTATTTTTAGGCGTACCGCAATGCCATTTTTAACGCCAAATCACCCGGTCTCTAAAATTAAAAAACTACATACCTATTCTGGCCCTAATCAACAATACGAACTCAATGGAATTGGTTTCACGGCCTAATTCGATCGTCTGCTCAGGTTATACCCAAATAACCCCTTATTAAATGAATTACGCGCTATAAAAAATGAATGGGCGTTTATGACTACCGTGGTCACATACGACATCGGTTTTCCACGCAATTCAACACCGTACAATAATTTAACGCTACGGTCCCAATGAAACTGATTTCGTCGAAAACTGAGTCCGTTTGCAAAACGGCTATTTTAACGCGTATATTTTAAACAACGATTTCCACACTGACTATTTCAAAATTTGATTTGGCCATAATTAACAAACTATAATACGAAATCTAGATTTTTCTCTTTTCTATGAAAATTAAAATCAATACGGTTCCAACGTGTCTTGTTTCACAGAAATTCGACTTATATCGGATCTTGTATTCTCAATTGAAGTTCAAAACTCCATTTTACGAACTACCGCGACTATTTCGAGCTCGTTTTATATTATATTATAAATTATACGTTTAAATATCGTTCTATAAATAAATTCGTTATAAATTCCTATATATAATCCAAAATAAAATATTTAAACCAATTTAAATATTCAGAATGCAACGGCTAAAAATCAGGGTCGTTACAATCATTCACTTATAATCCATTCATAACTTAGTCTAATTAGTTTAATAATAATCTTGTTAAGATCATCATACTCACAATTAGAAGAGAAAGAGAGTCTTGATTTGCTTTAGAGTTGAGTAGGATTAGGGTTTTGATTAGCTTTTCTTCCTTCTTAGTTGGCGGCGGCTACACTGAGTTCCATGGCGGCGGTATGACGGTGGCTATTCTATTTTTCATGTGAATTAGAGTGAGAGACTACCTAGGTATTTATAGAGTTTAGGATTTATTTAGACCGTCAGATCAACTCAGAACTAAACTGAACCGTTTAATTTGCCAACTCACCCCTAAAGACACATCAGCAGCTCAAGATTGGGCTCAGTCAAACCCTAGCCGACTTGACCAGGTCGACACCCAGGTCGACTGCCCAGTCGACCTTGGGGGGGGGGGGTGTCGACTGCCCAGTCGACTCCCCAGTCGACCTGGGGTGCTGGGCGGGTAATTTCCCGCCTATCCTATTTGACTTCGAATTTTGAATTTTAAATTTTCTGAAATCTGTTTTGAATTTTCTGAAACTTCTGATGGCCATAACTTCTTCATACGAAGTCCAATTCACGCAAACTCGGACTCTATTTCGACCAGAATTCCGAGACGAACACAATGGCGCAACCCGTTTCCCACAATTCTCACATCTGAGATTAGTTATTCTTTAACTCGTGAATATTAATATTAATAGAATTACGGGGTGTTACATTCTCCCCTCCTTAAAGGATTTCGACCCCGAAATCTTCAAGTCAAGAAGAATGTATATCCTAACATCCAATCGTCCATCTACTCAACCATCAAACACAGGCATCCATTGTCCTTATAGACTTCTAATGCTTTCATGTTTAAATGAACAGTGTGTGTATATGTCCATATCTAATGCAAAATCAGGCGGTCCACTAATTCAGCTGACCTCCTTAATGCAAATCATGATAGTGCCATGCGTCCATTATGTATGCAAGAGTTCCTTAATGCTACATATTATCTCTATATGCGTGCACAATCATCATCTGAATGCAGCATCCATTTGATAAAACAAATCCTCATACATCCATTTTACTAAATACAGCCATTTATATGCAATATGCTGTATGAAGTGACTGAGCCGATCTAGTGCCTAATAGTGTGTGTATATGCGTCCACGAGTAACCACTAGCAAACACTTGCATCCACTTTGCATGCATCATACATAACATATCTCAAACACATGTTTCAACCATAGGATTATCCTAACTAAGGGTCAAGAATACTAGTGTGAGGATACTCTAAAGGTAAGATAAGTACAAGATAAGCGATAAAGGAGAAATTAAAAGACATACCCTCGAAAAGAAAAGGGTATAACGAACGCATCTTCTCTTCCGTCTCCCAAATAGCGTTGCTCTCATCATATCCCCATTGTACTTTGACTAGTCTGACCTCCCGATTTCTCAGCTTCTTAATCTCTTACCCAAGAATGCGCGTAGGAGCTCGTCGAATCGTCGCATCACGCTCTATCCACCTCTCTAAGCAAGCTCGGCTCTACCACTTCCGTGGTCTCGTGGAGGCACTTCCTCAAATGTGATACATGGAATACGTCGTGTACACCACTAAGTCTCTCAGGCAACTCCACTCTATACGCCATCTGTCCAATCTTCTCCTTAATAGGAAACGGCCCTACGAACCTTGGTGCTAATTTCCCAACGGACCCAAAGCGAACAACGTTCCGCAATGGAGATACTTTGATAAAGACCATGTCCCCAACATCAAACTCAAGATCTGTTCTCCTCTTGTCCGCATAAGATTTCTGCCTATCTTGTGCTGCTTTCATCCTCCTTCGAATCAAGTCGATCTTCTCCGAAGTCTCCCTAATCATATCGGACCCAAGTAAGATCTTATCCGTAGATTCCCACCAACATGTAGGTGAACGACAAGGTCGTCCATAAAGAGCTTCGAAAGGTGCCATGCCAATGCTAGACTGAAAGCTATTATTATATGCGAACTCTACCAATGGAAGATGCTCTCCCATGTACCCGCAAAGTCTAGGATACATAGCCTTAAAATGTCTTCTAGAATACGATTCACCCTCTCAGTTTGGCCGTCCGTCTGAGGATGATATGCGGTGCTCAAACATAACTGAGTCCCTACTGCTTCTTGTAAGATTCTCCAAAATTCGCTAGTGAAAATAGGATCGCGGTCGCTCACTATGCTAGAAGGAACACCGTGCAAACGAACTATTTCTCGAATGTATACGGAGGCTAACCATGGAGCAGTCCTCTTACTCTTCACGGGAATGAAATGGGCGCTCTTAGTAAGTCTATCTACTATAACCCAAATCCCCGTATTACCCTTCCTTGATCGCGGTAATCCATCCATAAAGTCCATTGAGACACATTCCCACTTCCATAGTGGAACCTCCAATGGGTGAAGCAACCCACCGGGTTTCTTTTGCTCCGCTTTTACTTGTTGGCACACCAAGCATCTAGCGACATACTCGGCCACATCCCTCTTCATACCAGCCCAAAAGTAAACTCGCTTCATGTCTTTATACATCTTGTCCCCGCCGGGATGAATGGTCATCTTCGAACGATGTGCTTTGTCAAGAATACCTTCCTTAGGTCATCGTCTTTTGGTATACAAAGTCTACCGTCCCTACATAACCAACCCTTATCATCTAGGGTATACCTACAGAGATGGCTTGATGACTCCCCTCTTTTGAGCTTTTCTACTAACTCAACCAACTGTGGTCGTCTCGCCGTGCCTCGCCAATCCGTCCCAAAAGCGTAGGTCTGACCTCCAAGGATGCTAGCAAACCGGGTACGAAGTCAATGGAAGGTGTAAAGTTAAACGTAGAAATGAACTCTAAACTTCGCTGCTCAACAAACAAAGGACTTAAGGATAATCTTTTTCTACTTAAGGCATCGGCCACTACGTTACCCTTGCCAGGGGTATATGCTATTTCGAAGTCGTAGGACGCTAAGAACTCCATCCACCTTTGCTGCCTTAAGTTCAAGTCCTTCTGAGAGAACAAGTATTTTAGCAATTTGTGATCAGTGAATAATACGAATTTCTCGCCAAGAAGATAATGACACCAAGACTTAAGCGCGAAAACAATAGCGGCCAACTCTAGGTCATGTGTAGGGTAATTTTTCTCATGCGCTCTCAACTGCCTTCCACCATAGGCTATTACCCTACCCTCTTGCATTAAGACTACTCCTAGACTTGTCCCACAAGCATCGGTATAAACATTAAATGACTTACTCCCGTCTGGCAGCACTAAGACTGGAGCTGAGGTCAAAGCTCTCTTTAAACGTTGGAAAGCATCATCACAATCTACGTCCCATGTGAAAACTTGGTTCTTCTTCGTCAAGCGTGTTAATGGAGCTGATATCTTTGCGAAGTCTTTGATAAACTTCCTATAGTAGCCAGCCAACCCCAAGAAACTTCTCACTTCGGTAGCATTTTTAGGGACCTTCCAATCTTGGATGGCCACCACCTTCACGGGATCCACAGCTATCCCTTTCTTGGAAACCACGTGCCCTAAGAATCACACTTCTTTCCTCCAAAAGTGACATTTAGAAAATTTAGCTTTAAGATTATGCGCTCGTAGGGTCTCCAACACTTCCCTAAGATGTAGGGGCCGCCTTCGCAGGATCCACAGCTATCCCTTCCTTGGAAACCACGTGCCCTAAGAATCACACTTCTTTCCTCCAAAAGTGACATTTAGAAAATTTAGCTTTAAGATTATGCGCTCGTAGGGTCTCCAACACTTCCCTAAGATGTAGGGCATGCTCTTCTTCATCCTTAGAAAAGATCAGGATGTCGTCTACAAAGACCACCATGAATTTTGTAAGGTACTCCCTAAACACCCTACTCATCAAATCAACAAAGTATGCGGGGGCGTTTGTCAAACCGAAGGGCATCACTAGCCATTCATAGAAACCGTCCGGAGTCCTAAAGGAAGTCTTGTCAATGCTATCCTCAGCCACTCTCAACTGATGGAAACCAGTGGCTAAGTCCAACTGTGAAAACACTGAGGCGCCATCTAACTGATCGAAGAGATCGTCAATCCTTGGCAGTGGGTGTCTGTTCTTCTTAGTAAGTTTATTAAGTTCTCTATAGTCCACACAAAGTCTAAGGGACCCATCCAACTACTTGGCAAATACTGCTGGAGCACCCCACTCCGATATACTACGTCTTATGAACCCCTTCTCAAGCAACTCCTTCACGCTTATTGAGTTCCCTCCTTTCACGAGGAGCCATGTGGCGTACTGGCAAAGATACTGGTTTTGCATTATCCACAAGATATATTCGAAAATCTATCTCCCGCTTCGGAGGTAAGCCCTTCACCTCCTCAAACACATCCGAATATTCTCGGACCACTCTAAAAGATCGTAGATTTTCCACCGACGCGTCAAGCGATTCTAGATAACTTAGCATAACGGAATTTATGGGATTACAAAAGATTTCGAGAGTGCTACCAAGGTGAGTCATGAGCCTAACTACTCTCCTTTCACAGTCAAAATGGACCCATTTCTCGATAACCAATCCATCCCTAAAATTAGCCCATAGCCCGTGAAGCCCAAAACATAAGCATCACATCTAAAATCAACGCTAAGTATAGAAATTTTCAAATCCAAACACATCATGGACAAATAAGCTGAGCCCCCAATTGGATTCGAAACAACTAAGGGATCCTCTACTAAACTGGTGTTTAAGTGCAGTGATTCAACTAATGATGTAGAGATAAACGAATGTGATGCGCCCGAATCGAATAAGGTACATACAGGATGATCAAACAGAAAAACTAAGCTTTCAACAGAAATGGTTCTACCCCGTTCTTGCAGCGGTGGGACCGCGAGAGCATGAACTTGTCCCCTTGCCTGCCCTGGTGCTATAAGAGCATGCACATGTCCTCCCTAGGTAGACCCTGCCCTCTGCCCCTACTTTGGGCAGTCCTTCACTAGATGTCCCGCTTCGCTACAGTGAAAACAGCCAGTCTTCTTTTTCTTTTGGAAATCCTTGCTGAGATGGCCTGGTGTCCCAAAGTTAAAACATTTCTTCTTTCCCTTGCCTTTATTGTCTTTACCGCTCTTCTTGTTTTGCTGTTGTGGTTTCTTCTGATCCCCTTTCTTCTTGGGTGCCTTATCATCTTTAGCGCCTTTCTCCTCGTGCATGAGTGCCATGTCTACTAGCTTCTCAAAGGTGGCCCCCATAGGGATGTGGGTCATAGCCAACTCTTGCAACGGTTCATTCAATCCATTAACGAACCTCAGAGCCTTCTTCTCTGGCGTTTTCACTAAGTCCAAGCCAAACCTTGCTAACTGATTAAATTTGTTGACATATTATTTCACTGATGAGCTTCCTTGCTTTAATGTCAAGAACCTTTCCATATATAGATTCTCTTCTGCCCTTGAGAGAAACTTCGCCTCAAACCTACGTCTGAAATTCGCCCAAGAATCAACAGGACGCTCCCCATTAGTGACCTCCCACCAAAACGAGGCCTCTACCTTCATTAACCAAGCTGCTAATTTGACTTTCCTCCCTTCTTCTACATCAAAGATTTCTAGCAATTCTTCCACCTCCTTAAGCCAATCTCTAACCTCCATAAACGTTTCTGACCCTTGAAAAGGTTTTCCACCAATAGCCTTAAATTCCTTGCATGTCTTTGCAAAAGTATCAGTGCGAGGAGGAGGAGGAGGAGGGGCGGGTGCAACTAGTGGTGGAGGAACATTGGATGAACCTGCAGCGATCCTAGCCTCTAATAACCTCCTATACCATCCTGGTATCGTTACCTCGTCCGGAAGGTTAAGATCTTCAGCCATGCTGAAACGAAAAAGGAATGATTCAAAATGGAGAATTCGAAAGATAAAGATATGGCTATTGAGGATTATGTTTTTCATAAAAACTTTCCTCCTTAAATTACTCATCAAGACATGTTTTTGAAAATACATCTTCCAAAAATACTTTAGAAAAATAGCTTTTCTAAAAATTTTATCTGTTCTGGTAACCTTAAGCTCTCATACCACGTGTAACACCCCACATCCATTAATGTCACTCACAAAGGGAATGCATTAACTTCCATGGAGGTTTTAAGTGAATATAGAACAGAAAAATTACAACAAGGCAGATAATAAGTAGTACTTGGAAATCTAAAACTTTATTTCAGCGGAAATTAAACATGTTTTTTACACCATAAAACCATAAATCAGAGTCAAGTACAATATCCATCTTGGTAAAACAAAATACATAACCCCATTACATAAATAGCCGTTAAAGAAGATAACAAGCCGAACTTTACTTCAACGGTCCAAGCTTTCCAAAAGAGAGATAAAGCAATCCAATCAAACTCCGTTAGAGCTGGGCCCACATTGAGGATCTGGAGGGGGAAAAGGATAGAAATAGAGGGGGTCAGACATAAAGTCTGGCGAGTATGATAATTCTAACAATACTATTATCAAAGTAACTAGACTAAGGCATAAGCTGGAAAACAAGGAAATGTCTATGAACTATTGGGTATGAAAGAGCAGATAAAGATAACGTTAAAGGCACACCTAATTACTAATGAATAATTACTACACTGCACCACACCAGTCACCCCCAAAGTTGATCCCACTTGCTTCACTTAGAATTTTTTTATAAATTGCCTTGCGTACCCCTAGCTGACTACATAGGTGCCGTCTGCCCCTATCTCCGCTAGGTGTACCCCACTACCCACTTGCGATCGGCTCCCTACTCGTAGATACCCGTGCTGGCCCCACAGTGGGGTGTATCACTCCCCTAAAGTGGCAACCCGATACAACTTGAGAATGCACGGCTTATACCTACACGATGCAACAACGTCTTACCTACCATCCTGAGTCCACACACGCATATGAAACCCGTTGGACTTGCGTTGCCACCGCTACCCCGTTTTGGCCTCTTATTGTCAAACCCAGTATGCGTGTCCCGTCCTCGACTTGGGTCGAGCCCACAAAGATACGTTTGGGTTACTGGTTGAAAAGGGCCCCCACAAGCTATCCACCTAAGCTTGTCCCCACTAGTATATCCCACTTAACCCTCTTAGTCATGTTCATTTACATGTATGTTTGGTTAAGTCTTACTAATCGTATTTCAAATGCCCCTAAAGGCAACCACTAGATTCCTCATGCCACCCAAGGCACCTACTTAACCCCCATGTCCCACCTTACATGTTTATCTGGTTAAGTATTTCTTAATTCATTCTGGCCATAACCTCATAAAGACCTCTCGCATTAGACTGGCATTTATGGCAGCTGGATTTGTCGGGCGGGTCCGGACAGTCTTACACCATAAAAGAGTCTAACCTCGTGTCTTTACAACTGTTATGCTTTAGTTTGGGCCTAGGACCTCTCACATTGGGCTGACATTTGTGACCACTGGATTTGCCGGGCGGGTCCGGACAGGTTTACGTCACAAACGAGTCCAACCAAGCATTGATTATCACTTACAATCTTTTACCCCAGTTTTGAATATATCCTTATTCAAATCATTAATTACTTCCAATTTTAATGATGTCCATAATTGACTCAATTATGGCCATCCACTTATGGTATGCAAAATCATATCAATTGCCCCCCAATTTCTTAATATTAAATCCTTAATATTACCCCTACCCCACGTTATACGTTCGCTTATTCAACGCAAGATTTACGTTAGACTCGAATAGTCTAACTCATAGCACAAAGACAACATATAGACAAATAAAATAGATCTAATCATAATAGGGGTGAAACTTGCATGTGTGATAGATGTACAACACCTAAACTTGCATAGGCAAAAACTACAACTTACATAAAGCTACACATGTCATGGGTCTAAAGGGGTCAACTTGTTTGGTAAAATGTCACAACTTAAATGATATGATCATAACCCAAATTCATGTATAAACTTGCATATGGGGTTTTATGCAACATAATGATGGTATGAACTAGCATTTAATACATAGAATTCACATATGTCATTGCATAATTCTAGATCTAAATAGATGTCATGGCATATGTTCATAATCTTTACTAATCAATCTAGACTTGCATACATGATTTGTCATCAACATAGCCCAAATAATATCAACATTATGGCTTGATTAACATGAACTAATTAGCATAGATAATAACATCATGACCTTATAACATGTATGATTTATCACAACTTAGCATAGAAAATTACAACCTATACAATATCATTATGGCATGATTTACAACATATAGGATATCAGCATCACATAACATAGGATTAACAACATACAAGATAGCATAAGGTTTACAACAACATATATGACAATCCACATCATTCACTTATAATCCATTCATAACTTAATCTAATTAGTTTAATAATAATCTTGTTAAGATCATCATACTCACAATTAGAAGAGAAAGAAATTCTTGATTTGCTTTAGAGTTGAGTAGAATTAGGGTTTTGGTTAGCTTTTTTTCCTTCTTAGTTGGCGGCGGCTACACTGAATTCCATGGCGGCGGTATGACGGTGGCTATTCTATTTTTCATGTGAATTAGAGTGAGAGACTACCTAGGTATTTATAGAGTTTAGGATTTATTTAGACCGTCAGATCAACTCAGAACTAAACTGAACCTTTTAATTTGCCAACGCAGCCCTAAAGACACATCAACAACTCAAAATTGGGCTCAGTCAAACCCTAGCCGACTTGACCAGGTCGACACCCAGGTCGACTGCCCAGTCGACTGCCCAGATGACCTGGGGGGGGGGGGTGTCGACTGCCCAGTCGACTCCCCAGTCGACCTGGGGTGCTGGGCGGGAAATTTCCCGCCTAACCTGTTTGACTTCGAATTTTGAATTTTAAATTTTCTGAAATCTGTTTTGAATTTTCTGAAACTTCCGATGGCCATAACTTCTTCATACGAAGTCCAATTCACGCAAACTCGGACTCTATTTCGACTAGAATTCCGAGACGGACACAATGGCGCAACCCGTTTCCCACAATTCTCACGTCTGAGATTAGTTATTCTTTAATTTGTGAATACTAATATTAACAGAATTACGGGGTGTTACAGCGGCGGGCTTGCGTTTTTTCCCGGCTAGGCTTTTAGCACGATCCTGGTCCAGGTGCCTTTGATCCAGGTCTTCGTAGTTGTACGCCATTTCCACCAATTTATTAAACCCCAGCTTGATGTGGGCCATTTCCCTATCTTGGTACGGTCGCTTCAGCCCGAGGATGAACCTCTTATTCATGGACTTTGCGGTGGTGACGAGCTCAGGAGCATAGCGGGATAATTGTGTAAATTTGTTCAGGTAATCTTGTACTGAAAGATCCCCCTGCTGGAGGTTTGCGAATTCGCCGTGCATGTGCTCTAGGGCTTGCTATGGGACATACTTCTCTTTGAATCCGTTCCAGGTCCTACCAGCATTTCTGTTCCCGGCGGTGAGAGCTCCCCACCATAGTTCGGCTTCTTCGTGAAGGAGCCAAGCACCCATGAAAGCTTTATCTTGATCTCCAAGCCTTAGGCCTTCTAGTATCTTCTCGCATGTTTTCAGCCATGCAAGGGCCTCTATTACAGTGCCAGTTACAGAGAAGGTTTTGCCTCCTAGGTTCTTGTACCTCTTAGCCACGTGGTCCAACTCGAATTGTTGAGCGGCCGGGGGTTGCATCAAGTGTCCATCTTCAACTGGGACTTCACCTCGTCCTCTGCCACGGCCAGCTTGGCCTCCTCTAGCAGCGGCTGCTCGTGTAGCCATTGTTCAAGTTCTGTATAAGCAAGAAAAGAGTCAGCCTACAGAAACGGTAATTTTATTGTATGTTTGAGCAGAAAAACTTAAGGAAAGATAACGATGGACTGATCAAATTATTTTTGCTATTCTGCTTAGCTCATTCTAGGACATTACTAGTCCTATCTCTAATGAGCTACTCGCCTTAGAATACTACTGATTCTATTTTGACGAAGTGTTTAATGTGTTAGATTCCAGAACTAAGGTTAACCAAAGCTCTGATACCAACTGTGACGACCCCAAAACCCCGTTGCACGGTGTTAAGGATAATCATTAGAATATAACACATTAATCATCATTAGCAGATCACAAATAATAGCATAAACGAGAAATAGAATAATTTACACACATATGACAGCGGAATCATATAGATATGATCACATCAGAGAGCATAGTGCAGGAGACAACTTAGTACATAATAGTACATAATCAGTCAACATCGCTGGAGGCAGAATCATACATAGAGAGTACATAAAATAAACATCAGTCTACATCGCCAGTGGTGGAATCATAATACATATACAATAATGGCGGAATCATAATACATAGTCATCACAATGTAGTCAAGCCTCGCCATGAGTCCAAAAGTGCACCCCTACTGCGGTGCCAAGCCAAAATATGCTAGATACCTGTAACTAGGTTGCCCGTGTGAAAATGAGGGCACCCAAATTTGCAAGGTGAAACAAACTACGAGTCAGTCATGGGACTGGTATGAGAAATCTACTTAACTTATTAAACAACAATAATAAGGCAAATCAAAGGACCACGCCACTTTCGCGGAACGTGTTTACTCCAATGAGTGCTAGTGCATGAAATGAAGTAAATGATTAAATCATCACAATGCTTTTTATAAAATGAAGCCATTATAAGACTCAGGTCCCATCACACAATGCAACGCAAGCCGGAGGATAGAGTTTTACCTTATAATGGCCAAAAATGGTTCATACGTATAAAACAAAAGTGTTTGATATTATTACTAGTGCATATATGTTTCAATAGCAAATTCAATCATAAATATCAATCCTAGGCGGCATAGCTACCATCTACTATGTCGCCATACTAGTAATACAATCACATCCGCAATTTCATATTGGAAATTGGATTCCATCATGAGTCGAGGCAAGGGCAAGCTTCTCTCCGTTCGAGACACTCTAGCAAATTCCTCGGGACTGCACACAGCAATCCCTGGATCCTCCAAGGCCGGTCCTCTCTTACTTTTGAGGATTAATTATTCCTGAACACACGTTTCCCGGTCCTTACAGACCTATAAATCTTTTTATTAAGATTTAAATGGAAATTTTCTAAAGTCAAGTTTTTTCCAATTTAATATATTATTGAGTGGAAATTCGATTGGATAATAATCGAGATAGGCTTTTGTAAAAGAAGACTGTTACTATATATGGAATATAAAAGGCTTTGCCGTTATTCCATTTATATTATTAGTCTAATACAGAAATTTATATCGATTATATATTGATTTAATTTTTGTGAAAATTCCATATTTAATGGAAGATGATCTTGGGTTTATCGTGAACAATGTTTTTAAGTGACATTGATTCTTTAACTCAGTTAAAGACAAGATTAATTTCTTAAAAGATGAATAATTATAAAGTAATGATTTTTTTTTATATTAAAACCAAATTGGAGTTTTAATGGAACTTTAAAAAGAAGATTAAAGATTAAATTTAAAAGAATTTATCTTTGATAAAATTGATGGGAATATTTTCCCTTTTAATATGGATATCTTATCAAAAGAATTTTCTGGATTGGAATGAGCCGTATGATGTGTATCTATAGCAGTTGAATTTTTGAATATAAATACGCAGGTTATTCGGGAAGACCGGGTTTAACCCATTCGGAATAATTTCTACGACGGTTAAAAGTCGAAGACATTGAAGACGGTGATTAAAGACCGGCGATCTTCACATCGAATGGACGACTACTGATGACTGGCATTGGGTAGCTACCAGTAAAGGGTTCAGTACACCATAATGACCACTTGGCAACACTTATTTTTTTTAACTACCAACATTTATATGTGTTGTAGACCAGTGACACTAATATGTTGCTATAGTAAAAATGTGTCACCAAAAATGTGCCAACACTTATATGTGTTGATATGTCTGGTCAACCCTTATATTCTGAGGGCAAAAGGGTAAATTCTTACCCATAACCTAATCGGTACCTCAATATTTCTCCCTCAACGCTTATTCCTTTTACGGTCGCGTTAAAGAAAATTAAAAAAATCAGCGATCCCTTTCTCTAATTGAAGGACTCTGGATTTCTCAATTCGGTATTAGTCTCTAAAATCATATCTCCACCCGTTTCTCAATCATCTCTCCACCCGTTTCTCAAACATCGACTATGAATTGGGGATTCTAGGCATCACGATAATTGGGACTTCGAATTGGGGCTTCTAGGAATCACGAATTGGGGCATTTAGGTATCACGATAAATTCTTTAATTATATTAGGAAGTAATTTGATGGTGTTATGCTGAATATCGGTCTGAAATTGATGGATTTTACCAAACATAGTGTATTATTATTATTATTTGATTGGGGTACATTGAATTTCTATTCTCTGGTTTATCCTTCTTTTTAATCCTTTCTGGAGTGTTAGTGACAACATCCTTTTTTTCCTATGTAGAGAAACTGTTGAAATTGAAGGTACCCAGTGTCAAAACTCAAAGCTTTCATCTTTATTTGATAATTTTCAGGAGAAGATCAAGAGGTCGAGGTCAGATTCGAGTCTAAGGTCGAGAAATTCGATTTCGAGTAGGTGATTTCTACCATTTTGGCTATCGTTCTATTTGATGATTGTTTGTTATTGACTGTTAATGGTATGTGGAAACTGTGTTTTCTGAACTTGATTGTGTTTATATTACTTGCTGAAGGATGAAACAGAACATATAAAATGATATGTGGATGTGCCTACATCTTAGAACAACACAGTAAAGTTTAGTTTTATATATATATATTCATGTAAGAAATAGGTACATAGCAAAGGTACGCATGTGTTCAAGAATTGAGTAAAAATGATTTTCCTATTTAAAGTGTTCAATTGTATACAGAGATATTGAAGAGGGAATGACATGTAAATCGATGTGTGCATATGATGCCTCACTTACACAGTATGTTATATACAAATGGATAGGCATATAACTACAATACCATCCTTCAACCCTGCGTCATAAGAACTTTATTCTAAAAGGATATACTCAATGAAGTTTGTGAAAAATGTGTTACTAGTGAAATTGTTAAGTTCTAATAACTGATTTAGAAGTATAGATTGAACTATTTAAATGTACAAACTAAAATGAATAACTTCATGTTAAAATAGGCTTGCATTAGACTATTTACCTACTGATAATTTGCGAATGAATACTATCTGAATTGTTAAAGAAGAAATAATATATATTGGCTATGTATAAACTGTGTGTTGATGTAATGTTACTATGTTGATTATGAGAACAAGCTGTTTTAAGGCGTAAAATCTCCATATAAAGGTTGTTGTCTTAAGTTCTTTTCTAAAATAGTGGGAATAAAGGATCTTTGTTTAACGAAGTATAAATATAATTAGAAGAGTATAGAGTTTTAAATCTTGAGAGAAGGTTTGAATAAAGGATAATAAGATAATCTACCCTTGTTTATGCTGTGTATAGATTAGTTAATTTCAAACAAATCAAATAGCTTTTGCTACTAAATTTAAACTCTGATATTAGCAAAAGAAGACTTGTATATCTTTATATATACAAGTTAAGAAAAATCTAAAGCAAACTAATATATTTATATTGGTAGAATAGATCCTGGAAAGGGGATTAAGAAGATGACCCAGGATTAATTTAGTAATTGGTAATTAAAGTTGAGAAAAATTATGGAGTCATTTCATTACCATATTAACATGATCACTCTGTTTTTCTTCACTGGCTTTTCTGCCTTGAGACTTGCTCCTAAACTTGATAGTTGTTGATTTCCTTTGTGCATTTTCCATGTTGAGAACTTCTGTCACTTGGTGTTCATTTCTTCGGGCTTGAGTATGTATGCTAGTACTGGTCATTTGGCTTAATTAAGTGTGAATTTGTGCATGTATTATTTAAAAACTTGGTACAACATGAGGACGTAATTTATAAGTATTGGTAAATGATCTAATACAAATGATAAAATAGGCTAAAGGTTGGAACGATTTTATGGTACAGTAAGAATACATTTATTGTTGTTCGTTATAAAAATATACATGCAGTATAGGATAATTACAAATAGAAAACCATACGAAGTCATTCATGTTAAATATTATGCTAATTGTGTAATTCATAACGCAAACATTTTTTATTATTTCATATGAAAAATGTTGAAAGAAAAAAAGGTTGCTTGGGAGAATCAGTAAAAGGGAAAGGAAAAGCTCACCCAGCAATATATGATTACCAAACTGTCTGTCAGTTTGTTGCACTTATTCTAAACCAGTTTTTTACATCTGTGTTTTTCATGAATTTCCTCAAATATATCGATTCAACATTAAAACAGTTTCTCTAACAAAAACATCAGCAGTGAACCCTTAGCAAAACATCGGCAAAATATAGAGTGTACAGTCATTTTTGTAAGCTTTCAACACCATATATTTGGCACTAATTGAGGGGTTTGTAATATTCAGATAGGAACATCTAGGCTATGTTATGGCATCATGATGTCAATTCTGTATATCAGCAGTTATCATGTTATATACTTGATGTTTATATTTATGCCTAATTGTGTATAAGTGTAAGTTTATCATTATTCAATACCAAAACTATACTGGTCAATGAAACTGCAATATGCATAGCCTTAAAAAATGGAAGGAAACCAATATGAAGTTCTTACAACATCCAGAGCTTCAAATTTTGTTTCAGTAATTTTTAATGTAGTAATTCTATGATAAGGATGATGATGATGATGATGATGGCCATGTGTTTCTTTTTCAATATAGGCGAGGCTTCTTTGAACGTCCTTGGTTTGAAGGCCAGACTATAATTCCCATTTAATCATAATGTGTTGGTTCAGAATCTTACTGTAGTAGTGTAATGATCATTTTGTTCTTGCTGCTTTGGCAAAATAATCTTTCTGATAATTTCTAATCCACATTTAGTGAACCATGCATGCAAAATCATATTTTCTACATTGTCTTACATATACTAGATGTATTTTCATTGAAAATTTGGGATATTATTTATAATAGTGAAAAACAGACCTTTCCTAAATTGCACGACTGTAGGAAATTAAAACAAATAGCAGTAATACTGAATTTCTTCAGTAATATCACTCTTATCATCCTGGTAGCAGTATGTAAAAGTAAAATCCATAGCTTCAGACCCATGGAGCTTATTGTAATCTCATTCTTGCTCAATTCTGCATGTAGGAATTCTATAAAGCCTCTGTTCCTACATCTTTTCAAGCTTCGTTCCCATACGTTTTCACCATCAGCAAATATTTACAGGTATTCTATACACAACAATAATTTAATATTTGCACGGGCAAACAAATTAGAACTAGGATGCTATTTTTGTATCATTGCTGGTGCATTTCTAAATGCTTTATATTAATGCATGTATGTTTTGCTTGATCTGCAGCCTGGAACCTTTGATTTAGTTGGTATCATAATTTATGAGATTGATCAGCAGCCATATCAATCCACATTTTATAATGGTACAGTTGATGTTGTTAAGGCTGGAGGCCTGCTAAGCATTGAATCTGAATGCATAATTTAGCCTAAATAGTGGTAGTTCCTATATTATTATAATTTTCAGGAAATTAACGTGTGGTTTGTTATGCTAATTTGCTTTGAGATGAATTAGCAACTGTTCTATCGACTATTATTAGTATACTCACGAACGAGAAAATGCTTAATTTACTGATACTCATAAATAAACCAATAATTTATTTATGTTTTAAATGGTAATCTATACTTTTTCCAATTGACTCCAGATCTGTGCCTTTAAGTTTCCTTCATGTGCCTTCCAGTTCGCCTCATTACTTTTTCTAACGTACGTGTAAAGACCCAGAAATTCCCGCTCTTTGAATCGACCATAAACCACACAGGTCTGACCCAAAGGTTGGAAATCTTCGAATACTTTAACTATGGGAATACAATACATCAGAACAATAACAGCAGACTTTTATTACATTACAATAATGTTACATCAGAGTACAGAATATATCAGAGTACATTGAAATAAAATTACAGCGGAAGATAAATTACAAAAGATTTAATACATTAAATAAAATACAGTAAACAGCGGAAGACTACTAAGCTCCGGACACAGCTTTAGGCTTCGATCCAGGATCCTGCTAAAAGAATAGATATCTGCAAAAAGCTACTCGACTGCCCGTGTGGAAAAGAGGGCACCCGATTTTGCAAAGTGAAACAAACTACGAGCCAGTCATGGGACTGGTGTGAGAATTCTAAACTAATTTAACTAGTAAGACAAATCAAAGGACCACGCCGCTAATGCAGAACGGGTTTTATTCCAAAGGATTGCCAGTGCATAATTAAAGTAAATCGTTAAACAACGCAATGCTTTTTGGAAAATGAAACCATTAAAAGACCCAAGTCCCATCACACAATGCAACGCACACCAGAGGATAGGGTTTTACCTTATAATGGTCAAAAGTTGCTAAATACGTAAAACGGATTACTACTAGTGTGTATATGTTTTAAATAAAAACATTTCAATCATAAGCATCAATCCTAGACGGCATGGGTACCATATATTATGTCGCCAATACCAGTTCTACCATCAAAATCGCAAGGTCGTATTGGAAATTGGATTTCCATCATGAGTCGAGGCTAGGGGCAAGCTCCTCTCCGATTCGAGACACTCTAGCAAATGCCTCAGGATCCCCCGCAGTGAACCATTGGATGCGGTAGGGCCGGTCCCCGCCTATCGGCAGTGGATTGGTTATGCCTGAACACACGTTTCCCGGTTCCTTTGAACCTATAATATGACCACTATCGGCCTATAAAAATACGAGGCGCCTCAAAATCCATCATCCACATAAGTAAAATGTCAGGGCTGGTAGGTCGCTGACACCACTCTAGCTAGAAAGAAACGTGTGCACTCCCTACGGTCCATATCCCGTTTTTGACTCATACCGGGGTGTGAGGCTCGCGAAGTCACGCTATACACAAAGCTATGCCTAAACAGGCCGTGCTTTGATCATCAACCACAAGGCCTGCTTTTCAACAAAAGCCTTGATCAATGCATCTTAGTATGCCACATTGTCAGTCCATACTATACCATTGATTTCTACCAATATATAACCTCTAAGCTCGTACGTCTCAGAGAAGGGTGTTAACCACCTAGCAGATATATATTAATAGAGATCAACGAATGTAGTATAAAGGACTACAACGTCAGACATACATTCCATTTATAAACTTATGCTCTGGGTCTGAGCGAAAGTCAAATCCGTACAAATCAACACTACGTCTGGATAACTACCATCCTAGCCCCTTCTTGGGAGCAAATCAATCAAGGACCTCAACGCTAGTTACCCATTCGATATGAAGATCGTCGGTCTTCAATCGCCGTCTTCAACTCTTAGATTTAAAACGTCGTATAATCATTTGAAATGAGATTGACTCGGTCTTCTCAAATGATTGTCGCATATATATATATATATATATATATATGTGTGTGTGTGTGTGTGTGTGTGTGTGTGTGTAAAATTTGAAAACATTTCATATCGTTATTAATATTTGATAACGACCTATCGCTATTTTTATTTATATAAAAATAGCCTAAATAATTTAACGATGCTTCGGGTCAATGGGCGACCCTGGCATTGTTTTCAACCAAATTTGATTTACACATATCCTGAAATCTAACCATTGGATTTTGACGAAATTTATATCGTTGGAAAGATCTTCCCAAAGCGGTCCTAGGTTCAAGTTTTGGGAAAATCCGACTGTCGGATCTTTTGGTATAACCGTTTAAAGTTATGATTTCAAAACGCGAACTACCGCGCGTGTTTCGTTTAATTTATAATTTATATTTATATACATATATAAATATAAATCATTTGGCGATTTCAACTATTAACGTCTATTCCTTTATCGCATTTAAAATGATGATAAAATATCACTTTTATTTTACTCTGTTTTTATTTACATTTAAAATGTAAATAAAATGTGCTTTTTAAATTCACTTTAATTCATGCTTTATTTACACCAAATATAAATAGATATTCTTTTTCTATCTTTGGTTTATTTACACTAAATGTAAGTAAATAATTAAATAATCTTTTTCTATCTTTTGATTTATTTACTCTAAATGTAAATAAATATTCTTTCTTACCATTTATTTATTTTCCTAGATATAAATAAATGTTTTCATTTTCCTTTTCTTATTTCTTTACCCAAATGTAAATAAATGGTTTTTCTACTTCTACTTTTTCTTATTTATTTACACTATTTGTAAATAAATGTTTTTACTTTGCTTTTATCTTATTTATTTACACTATTTGTAAATAAATGTTTTACTTTTACTTTTGCTATATTTATTTACATTAATTGTAAATAAATGTATCTAATTTCTTATTCATATTTATTTGCGCTATTTGTAAATAAATGGTTTCAATTTCCTTGCCAATCCTATTTACATAGTAAATGTAAATAAATGTATTTCTTTAATTCTTTTCTAATATTTCTTTTTTTTCTTTTTTCTTTTTTTACATAAGAAAATGTAAATAAATTCTAATTCACATGTTTAATATTATAATCTTAATTACATAGAAATGTATTTTTATTTACAACGTAAAAACATGTTCTTTAATTACATAAAATTATAATTTTATTTAATCTTTTATTTATCTAATGTAAATAAATGTCTTACTTTTTCTCTGTTTTATTTTATTTACACTAAATAGTTTACATATGCTTTAACCTCCCACATTGGATAGGTATTGTTGTGATTACTGGACAGCCGGGCGGGTCCGGGCAGGTTTACATCACAACTCAATCCAACCTCGGGTTAAGCATACTAATTCATATTAAGAAAAATGGAATAAATGTTTTTATTATTTTTATTTTCTTTTCTCATTTATTTACCTATTTGCAAATTAATGTCTAAATTACTTTACCTTATTTATTTACCTAAACGTAAATAAATGTTTCAATTACTTTATCTTAAGTATTTACATAAGAAATGTAAATGCTTAATCCCTATTCTTTTACATTGAAAAAAGTAAATACTTAATCGTTTTTATTATATCTTCTTAACAAAATGTTTATTTTGTTTTTATCCTTTTATCTACTTTAAACAAAAATGCGAGTTTTGACGCTACTAATTTATATGGATAAACATGTGAATTTTTTGTCGCAACTAATTTATATTGACAAATAGTATATTTTTAACGCTACTAATTTATATTGACAAAATTGTTAACTTTAATCCAACTATCATAATTTGACAAATATGTCAATTCTAATTCAACTACTATAATTTGACAAAAACGTCAATTTTAATCCCACTATCATAGTTTGATAAATAGGTCAATTCTAAAGGTAAAAAGCAACATTTCTATTTATCATGCACAAATCCTATGTAATTGACATTTTTATTTATCACAACACTTTTAACTAAAATGACATGTTTATATTAGCATAACATGATTAACTAAATGACATGTTTAACGATTCTAATATCAGAATAAAAAGAAGCATTTTACATGCACATGACATGACATTATTATAACATAAATGGTATTTTACCCTAATGTCATATTTCTAACCAAAACGGTATCTTTTTTTTTCTTAATTCTTTTAAATGTATAAAAATATACTTTTCCACTTCATTCATTTTAAGGTATATAAAAGTCAGTTCATTCATTTTAAGGTATATAAAAGTATACATTTCTAATTTATTCTCTTTAATATATAAAAATATAATAAATTTGGAAAACTCCTTTTAATATACAAGATATGATAATTTTGTAAAAATTCCTTTTAATGTGAACAAAATGTTGATTATGGTCTAATCACTTCTAATGAAATCAAAATGTTGATTTTGGTTAAATCAAATTAACAAAAAGTGTTAACATTTGTCCAATATAATTTAATTCACAAAAATGTGTTTTTGGTCCTTTTTAATCTAATTACCAAAAATGTAAATTTTATCCTTTATAATATAATTAACAAAATGTTAATCTTGTGCTTTATAATGTAATTACCAAAAATGTTAAAAGTGATATATTTGTCTTTGTCGTCAATTTTAACACAACAAAATGTATATAAAGTGGTATATATGATTTGTCGTCAATTCTAACACAGCAGGGGATCATAAACAATACAAACAACAAACACAATTCATCATCACAATCAATCAGTTAATCTAAATTTTTATGCACCGCATATATATGTTTCATATAGCGTATAATAATGACACAATCATAATCAATTTAAATATATATATTTCTATATATATATGTATATTTAATTATTTTAATTTTGAGAAATCTCACAAAAAAATTTGTGTGTCTCTTCTAATTTCATGCAAATGTAAAATCTGGGTGTCAATTCTATTACAACAAAAGTAAATATTTTGATGTCATTCTATTTTAACAAAAAGTATATTTTGAGTGCCATTCTCATTACAACAAAGTTGATTATTTCTAATTACACAAAAATGTCTATTTTGTGTATCAATCTAATTTAACAAAATGACGGTGAAAAATAAATCCTTTTATTTTCAACAAAAATTGACCTTGAAAAATGAATCTTTTATTTTCATCAAGAAGCAATGAAAACATTGTCCTTTTTGATTTCAACTAAATTCCAATGAAAAATTTGTCATTTTTGATTTCAATAAAATGACAATTTTAATTTTGTTAATTCTAGTTTTGACACGAATACCGATTTTATTTGGCAAATCAAACCTCAACCCAATGGTATAATTGATTCAACAATTATGTTTTCAACACAAATGTCATCACATCAACAAATACACATAACAACCACAATCAATTCAAATTTCATAGCCATTAACAATATGGATTTCACAACATATACATATAGAATTCACATAGCAAGGAATAATTTAATTTTAATAATTAAATATAGAAATCTCACCTTGCCTTTTATTTTGACGATTCAGATTTAGTTTTTGCTGAAAATTCTAACTTACTCCAAATCGCTTCGAATCAGTTCTGAAATGGAGATCTCGTCGCCACGATTCTAACGCAATTCGTTTCACTGAATCTCGATGCCATACAAAGAAGTTATGGTCATTTTTCATTTAATTGCATAATTAAATAATTAAGTAATTTAATTAATTACATTACAAATCTCTTCCTCCTTCTTTCTGTATTACGCTCCCTGTAGCATCGCACCACCCTCCATCGAATTGCATGAAAACAGGGAGAAATGAAGCGTTGATATCTCACAAGCTGTCACTCTAAAGGTGATCATCAACGTTGAAGATATATATCATAGAACGATCTATCTAATTTGCCTTCGGAAATTTTGGAAATGGAGGAATGGATTAAAAGAGATTTGAGGGGAAGAAGGAGAGCGTTTTCAACCATTGATTGGCATGGTGGCGGCTGTACATTTAGGGGGAAAGGGATAGGTTTAGAGAAGTTTATGATATTATAAAGTGGAGACATTACATATATGTATATATATTTTATTTAGTTATATAAATTTGATTTTATCTTTCACTTATCTCTACATATGTAGTAGGTGACAAATGAAGTTTAATTTGCTAACTAGGCATGATGGACCACATGAATATATGGACTTAAATGAAGGAAATGATGGAAATAAAATAAATAAATAGGATAAATGAAATACCGAAAATGGAAGCATAAACTTAAATTTGTATTATTAATAATGGAAATAAAGAGGCAATTTGAAATATGGCAAATGGGGAAGCTACTAATAAATACAAAAGGTAAAGCGGTCAAATTTCACAATATATATGTCATAGTATTAAATTCATTAGCCTCGATATATTCAAATTATTCTCATTAGTTTTATTAACACACAATAAATAAAAGAAACAAAATGTGACTGATATTACATAGTATAAAGATAAATATGGATTCTAAATTCATACGCTAAAAATCATGTGTTTCCTTAGTTCATGGTCCCAAACTCAAATTAATTAATTTATTAGAACATTCCTTTTTTTTTACTTAAGATAAATGTATGTTTCCTATCAACAATGCACATAATTATCCATAGATAGAAATATTTCAATCCAGTTAATACAATTAATGACAATATTACATTTTATGTCAATACTAAATTTAAAATAGACATAAATTAGGCAATTTATTTTTTTATCATACAAGCATTAATAGGTTCAATGTTAAATCAAATTAATATATATATGACATGTATATATAAGCAATCTAGTCCAATGTTACACTTAGTTATGAAAGAATAAAACTTGGACTACCAATCTAACTTTTAACTAAATGAGCATAAATTTCAAATAAATCTTTAAGATGAATTTTGATCCATAAACATGAACAAATAATTTTGGATCTACAACTTTGACTCCAGATTAAATTTATTCGTTTTAACTTTCAAAAAAATAAATTTTTAGCCTTTATTATTTAAAATAAATTATTTTAAATATTCAAAATTCATTAAAATTTCTAAAATAAAATTTTAAATTGGCCCCAAAAATTCCGGGTTGTTACAGTACGCCAATCAATGTTATTACGAAACTGATGTTATTTCTCTACCCAATTCAGTTTACATCTGCTTACTGTATGGAGCCAATGCTTTTGATTCGTTGATTGCCTTCAACTGCTGAATATTTTCATCGGCTTCCTTTCAGGTATCATTTTGATTAATATCTTTTTGGTTGGAATTGATGATGATTCGGGTTAACTGGTGATCTTATTATAGTTGTAGGTCATTTATGTCATATTTATGTCATACTCTTTAACATGTGTGGAAGTTATTATGACGAATTAGTGTATTATACATAAATATCAATGTACGATTAGTTGATCAATGTTACGAATTAATTATTTTAGATTTGGCAAATTATTTTTATTAATAATATACAATTAAATCTATTTCTTAATGTATGAAGCGATTACATCTCAAATTATGATGTATGAAGCGATTACATCTCAAATTATGAAATTATCTTAATGAACAAAATCGAATATATATGTACAGTTTATTGTTTTGATGAAATTATGAACTTATTTTTATAATCAAAATTAGCTTTATAAAATAATTGAAGATATGAATCCACTACGAGCTCTATGATTTACTTTTTAAGTTTATATGACAATATAAAGCTAATTCATGTCTTCGATTAGTTTAAGTTTTTATATGTGCAGTGATTTTATCCGTGTGCCATCCTTTGTATCAACTGCTTAACTCAAGAGTTTTCAGATGAACTTTGAAAATGTGCTTCTAATATCTATATCACATATATTTCTAAAATGGAGACATCTGTATGGTAGATGTAATAACCCGGAAAATACGAGCCAATTTAAAATTTTTAAATTGATTATTTCAAAGCAATTTGAACCATTGAAATAGAATATTTCAATAAATTAGTGAATTAGAAATAGTAAGTCAGTTTGAAAATTTGAATTCAAACTTTGACCGACTGTGCAGGGTGGAAAATATAACGGATTTTAGTGAGACCAAAAATATTTAAATCTGTTAGTCAATACATTTCTAACGGATCTGAAAAATCGAAGTTTCATAACGGGAATCAAAAGTTATGGCCGAATGAATTTTCAGAAGAGTCGGTATATAGAATATATAGGCCTGGAAAATTGATATTTTGCATAGGGCCTCGGAATTCGACGAAACCACTTTTGTTGGGTCCGGGATGTCAAACTATTGCTAGGTTTCAAATTTCATAATTTTTCGAATCAATATGTGAGCGTGGCAAAAGAAAACGCGTTTGACCAGTTTCTGTCGAATTTAATCGACTGGAAATTGGCCATTTTTCAAACGGTCTCAGAATTCGACGAAACTAGTTTTGTTAGGACCGTATCGTCAATACGAAACTAGAAAATATTTTTCTGGAATTTTTCTAGTTAGTATGTGACCCCGGTAATTTGAAATGTACGTTTAAAATTCAACATAAGGATTTAAAAGTAAATTCAACGGAAACTGATTGTAACGATCAAATCAGCTTACCATACATATCCCATTGTGTTCGGAATGGGGGTAAAACGCTATGGACGACAAGCGGTAGGCCTCGGTTCGAGGTCGTATGTAAAAGTCAACCTTTTTGCAAAATTAAATAATAAAAAGGAAAAAATATATTATTTTAATTCCCTCCCTTTTCTTCTTCTTGCCCCCCCCCCATTCATTAATCAGAAACGAAAAAAAAAAAGAAAAACCTAAACCTAGACCGCTCCCCCCCTCAAGCGAACGCCGCCGACGAAGACATCGCCGCCGCCCCCCTCCGTCCAGCCTCCTCCTCCCAGTAGCGAAACCCTCGAACCCCTCGCGACGCATACGCCCCCGTCGAATCAAATCGAGTAGCCCCCTGAAGCCTCGACGCCGCCACCACCGAACACCACCACCCTGCCGCCGACGCCTTCTTCTCCCCCCCCCCTTCGCAGGCTACGGTGAGTATTTAGGTTATTTTATTTTTATTTTTATTTTGTTTTGCAAAAACCGATTCCTTTTAAAGAATTTAAAAACTGATTTTTAAAGATATAAAAACTGATTTTTAAAGGAAATAAAAACTGATTTTATTTTAAGGTTTAAAATAGGAAAAAGGTTTAAACTTAAAAAGAAAAAAAGGTTTAAACTTTGAAATAGAAAAAGGTTTAATCTTTTAAAAGAAAAAGATTTGAACTTGCAAAAATAAAGATCATATTTTTAAAAAGAGAAAAAGACGGAATTTTTATTAGGTAAAAGGAGTAAGTTATGATTTTTGTATTTTTAAAGTAATAAAAATATAATTTTTACATCATAGGAATAATAAAAATATAATCTTTATATATTTAATAGCGAAGTCAAAATGCAATCTTTATATATTGAATAACATAGTAAAAATTCGATTTTTACCTATGTAGAGAATACGGGCAACGAAAGCGACAAGAAGGCGAAATAGGCGAAGATTTCTATAAAGGAAGAGTCGTGTTATTGGATAGCTATTGGTGAGAATTTCTCACTCTTCAATTTATTTTTAATATATATATATATGTGTGGAAATAAAAGTGAATTGCTATATATAAATATTTATATATATATACGCCCCCTCGTCCACAAACCATGGACGATATTTATTGGTTGAAATTGTTGTGAAAATTGATTGACGGCGAATTGTTGTTTGTGATTGTTTGTGGTTGATATTGAATTGATTGTGGTTGAAAAATACCCGTTTGTGATGGGAAAATATTTGGTTGAAACCACATAGGATTAGTTTGTGGAAATGAAATAAATATATACATGCCGCCTGCGTGCGAATTAGATGCATGAATCCCCATTGTCAAAAACCGCGAGGTTTTAAGGTAGAGCGAGGAGCCGTACTAGGGACGGTGCCGGTTTTAACTACCCTGCCGTTATGCTGCCGAAATTTTGAATAATCTTTGTGTGTTAGAATTATTTTCATATGTTGAAATTATTTGCATGCATAGAAATTAAAGCCATATATTGAAACTATATCCATGTGTGGAAATTGTTCATGTGTTGGAAAGTGTTGTGTGAAAATTAAATTCATTTGTGAATGAATGAAGTGTATAAACAATAAAAATCACATTATATATATATATATATGAAGTATCAAAAATATTCGCCTTATATGAATAGTTTCAACAATCAAAATCCCATCTTTCTAATATGAACAACATAAATAAAATGTCCATGTGTGGAAATGCTCATTTGTTGAGAAATGTGTGTAGTGGAAAAGTTCATGTGTTGAATAAAAAGATTGAACAATAAAAATTACATTTTTATTGAAACTGTGAAGTGTTGAAACCATACATTGGTTGAATAAATATTTTAAATGATAAAAATATCATTTTTATCATATGTGTGATATGCTAAAGATATGCGGACGTTGAAATAAATATTTGTGATAGAAGTATTATTTTTAACATGCATAGGAATTAAATAAAATAGTCATGTGTTGAAATCTATTTTAGTTCGCCAAAATTATCATCTTTTGAAATATAAAGTGTTAAGAATATCCACTTGTTCAAATAAACGTGCATGAGTTGAAATATACATTAACTAGCTAATGATATGATTTTAGCCTATGCATGCGATATTAGAATGAATGGTGTTTTTAGACCAAAGCAAGTCAAATATGAAATTGAATGGAAAATGATAAATGTTAGAGATTGTATATATGTGCATGCATATCTATTGAACAGGTTAAAGCAAAAGGGGCTAGAGAAGAGGAATAAAATTTTGTGCCCGACAAATAGGTACACATTTACTGTTTTGTTTGGGTGATGATTTTATGAGCCTGTTGGCTAGCCGCTTGGCTTTTTCTTTTTCTTTTTGAGATTAGAAGGACCGGGAACGCTATTTGCGATTTCCCGATGCCCCCGGTGCAGGGGAGGTTATGGCGAAATTTTCCAAAATTTTAAGGTGTTAGAAAAATATTTGAAGTGAAAACGATATGGAAATCATTGAATGAACTATATTTATATAAATATATAAATATAAATATAATTAAAACGAAACGTGGCCGTGCAGTTCATATTTTGAGACCGTGATTTCAAACGGCTAGTGCGGAAGATCCGACCATTGGATTTTTCCGAAACCTCAACCGTTGGGTTCGCCTTGGAGATATCTTTCCAACGACACCAACTTTGTGAAGATCCGACGGTTGGATTGTCCGGAATGTTTAATTCAAAATTAGTGAAAAACAGCGCCAGAAACGATTATATTTATATATATATATATATAAATATAATTAAATTAAATCGAATAACGACGCTGCAGTTCGTAAATTGAAATCGTAACTTCAAATGGTTAGTGTGGAAGATCCGACCGTCGGATTTTCCCAAAACTGGAACCGTTGGATTCGTTTTGAAAAGACCTTCCTAATGATGTAAAATTTGTGAAGATCCAACGGTTAGATTTTCCTATATGTGTAAAACAAAATTAGTGGAAAGCAGCGCCAGTGCATCGACACGACCTGAAACGTCGTTTAATTAAATATGGCCGTTTTAAATTAAATAAAAATGGCGATATATCGTTATTAAGTGCTATAGACGATATAGAGTGAAAATAAACCAATTTTGTTGTGTTTGCTTGATATGTGATGGTTGAATGTATTTGACGTGAAAATTATAACTAAATAACTGAAATGTGAATGTTGAATAGTTCAACCCTGTGATTAATTGGTTTGAAAATCTAAATATACGTGGGTTATTTGAAAAGGCCGAGTTTATCTCATTTCAAATAATCGATCGACGTTGAGAAGTCGAAGAGTCGAAGACGACTGAAGACCGACGATCTCCACATTGGATGGATGGGCGCTACTGATGCTCGTGATTGGAGTAGCTACCATGAAGGAATTGAAGTAGTAGCCGTCCAAACATATTGTTGATTGTACGGATATGCGAGGAAATGGTGCCTCCGGTTTCGTTCAGACCCAGAACGGACTTGTAAATGGACTGTGTGTCTGACATTGGATTTTGTTCTGTGTTGATTGATCTCTGTTAAATATATATCTGTTTGGCGGCGGAGAATTTATTCTCTTGCTTAACGCCCTTCTCTGAGACGTACGAGCTTAGAGGTTATGTATTGACAGAAATCAGTCGCATGGAGTGGATTGCCTGTGTGGCACGCCTAAGTGGCATGTGATCAAGGCTTCTGTTGCAAAGCAAAGTCTTGTGGTTGATGATCCAAGCATGGTCTGTGTGACGTAGCTTGGTGTATAACGTGAATTCGTGAGCCTCACACCTCGGTATGAGTCAAAAACGGGAGACGGACCGCTGGGAGTGCACGACGTTTCTTTCTAGCTATGGTGGTGTCAGTGACCTACCAGCCCTGACATTATATATACTTTTCACCTGTGTGGTTGTTGGAATGCGAGGCGCCTCGATTATAGGTCTGTAAGGACCGGGAAACGTGTGTTCAGGAATTGCCAATCCTCAAAAGTAAGAGAGGACCGGCCCAGCTGATTCCAAGGATCATAGTGGGGTCCTGGGACATTTGCTAGAGTGTCTCGAACGGAGAGGAGCTTGCCCCTTGCCTCGACTCATGAAGGAATCCAATTTCCAATACGATATGTGCGGTTGTGATTGTATTACTAGTATGGCGACATAGTGGTATGGGTCATTTATGCCGCCTATGATTGATATTTATGATTGAAATTGCTTTTGAAACATATATGCACTAGTAATAATATCAAGCACTTTTGTTTATTCGTATGAAGCATCTTTGGCCATTATAAGGTAAAAACTCTATCCTCCGGCTTGCGTTGCATTGTGTGATGGGACCTGAGTCTTATAATGGCTTCATTTTATAAAAAGCATTGCGTTGATTTAATCATTTACTTTATTTCATGCACGAGCACTCATTGGAGTAAACCCGTTCCGCGAAAGTGGCGTGGTCCTTTGATTTGCCTTATTATTGTTGTTAATAAGTTGAATGGATTTCTCATACCAGTCCCATGACTGACTCGTAGTTTGTTTCACCTTGCAAACTCGGGTGACCTTATTTTCACACGGGCAGCCTAGTTACAGGTTTCTGACGCACCTTTTGGCTCATGGCGAGGCTTGACTACACCGTGCTGACTTGGATTTTCTCCGCCATTATTGTATCTATATTATGATTCCGCCACTGGCGATGTAGACTGATATTCCTTTTGTGTACTCTTTATGTATTATTCCGCCTCTGGCGATGGTGACTGATTATGTATCATTATGTACTAAGTTGTATCCTGTACTGTGCTTCTCTGATGTGATGTTATCTATATGATTCCGCTGTCATATGTGTGTAAATTATTCCATTTTCTGTTTATGCTATTATCTGTGATCTGCTAATGATGATTAATGTGTTATATTCCAATGATTATCCTTAACACCGTGTCACGGGGTTTTGGGATCGTCACAGCTGGTATCAGAGCTTTGGTTAACCTTAGTTCTGGAGTCTAACACATTAAACACTTCATCAAAATAGAATCAGTAGTATTCTAAGGCGAGTCACTCATTAGAGATAGGACTAGTAAAGTCCTAGAATGAGCTGAGCAGAATAGCAAAAACAATTGATCAGTCCATCGTTATCTTTCCGTGGGAATTTCTGCTTAACTATGCAATAGACTATTATTTCTGTTAACTGACTTTTTCGTTACTTATACAGAATTTGACAAATGGCTACCAGAGCAGCCGCCGCTAGAGGAGGCCGTGCCGGCCGAGGTCGAGGAAGGGGAGAAATCCCAGCTCAAGAAGGACCTTTGATACAACCTCCGGCAGCTCAATACTTCGAGCTCGACCATGTAGCTAAGAGATATAAGAACTTAGGAGGCAAGACCTTCTCGGGAACTGGCACCGTAATAGAGGCCCTTGCATGGCTCCAAACATGCGAGAAAATTCTTGAAGGCCTAAGGCTAGGAGACGAAGAAAAGCTATTATGGGCGCCTGGCTTATGCAGGAACAAGCCGAATTATGGTGGGAATCACTTACCGCCGGGAATAGAGAAGCTGGAAGAACATGGGATGGATTTAAAGAACTCTTCAAGGAGAAATATGTCCCAGAACAAGCTCTAGAAAGAATGCACGATGACTTCGCCAATCTCCAGCAAGGGGATCTTTCCGTGCAAGATTATCTGAACAAATTTACAATGCTATCGCCCTATGCTCCAGAACTCGTCGCTACTGCGAAATCCAAAAATAAGAGGTTTATCTTTGGACTAAGACGACAATATCATGATAGAGCCATGGCCCATGTCAAGCTGGATTTCAACGAGCTAGTGGAAATGACATGCAACTATGAAGACCTTGATCAAAGGCATCTGGATCAGGATCGCGCTAGAAGCCAAGCAGGAAACAAGCGCAAGCCTGCTGTAAATCAAGGCGAGTCAAGCCAAGCAGCATCTTCAAAGCCTCAGACTGGCAAGCCGCCAAGAGGAAGTTGCTTTAATTGTGTTAAGCCGGGGCACTACTCAAACGTCTGCACAGCTCCGAAGAGGCAGAAAACAAATTCTCAAGGCTCGAGCCAAGGCTCTCAGAACCCTCGCTCGTGCTTCAACTGTCGCAAGACCGACCATCTGGTCAAAGACTGTCCTTTGTTGAAGAAAGCTATAGTAGCTCATGTCTATGACGGGTCTAGCCCGCCAGCTGCTTCCGACGGAGCAGGTAAACCCGATGTTTTGGGAGGTACCCTTACAATTAAAAATATTCCTGTTTCTGTATTATTTGACACAGGTGCATCGCGTAGTTTTATTGCTAGAAACACAGTGCACA
The DNA here is from genome assembly GCA_030737875.1 of Allium sativum. Lineage (NCBI taxonomy): Eukaryota > Viridiplantae > Streptophyta > Magnoliopsida > Asparagales > Amaryllidaceae > Allium > Allium sativum. Next base: position 275,759,404 of record CM060925.1, read on the forward strand.
AATTAAAGTTAAAACAGCGAAAGCTTAAAGAATCGGTTGAAGTTCATAACCCGATAGGGGGTCCTATTACTCTCGGTTCATATTGTAAAGTACCTATTTCTTTTTCTCGATATAAGTTTCCTTTTGATTTAATCGTTATGGATTTTCCCGAATTCGATATTATTCTCGGGCTAGATTGGCTAACGAAATATGAAGCCGAAGTGAAGTGTGCGGAAAGAATTGTTAAAATCCGAACGGAGCTTGGACATATATATATTCCCTGTCATGGTTCGAATCCGAATAGAGAAGAATTTTGGTCAGCATTAGAACTTATCCCCACTTCCATAGAAAAGATTCCGATTGTTAGCAACTATGCGGATGTGTTTGAAGAAGTTGAAAACTTACCTCCGCAAAGAGAAATAGAATTCTGAATCGATCTAATTCCCAATGCTAGACCAGTGGTGCATCCAATTCGTAGAATGACTCCGAAAGAAAAAGAAGAATTAGGCGATCAAACTCGTCAACTGTTGTGGAAAGGTCTAATCAGACCGAGTTTTTCTAATTGGGGTGCAGCTGTCGTGTTTGTCCCGAAGTCAGACGGTACTCTTAGATTATGTGTTGATTACCGAGACCTCAACAAACAGACTCTTAAAAACAAATATCCATTACCCCGCATTGATGATTTGCTAGACCAATTGAATGGGGCGAAAGTATTTTCCCGAATGGACCTAGCTACAGGTTTTCATCAATTGAGAATAGCAGAAGAGTGTGTTCCTTTGACCGCTTTCAGAGGCCCAGACATATTTTATGAATGGTTAGTAATGCCGTTTGGCCTATACAACGCTCCAGCATACTTTGTCGATCTAATGAATAGAGTGTTCAGGGGAGTTCTGAATAAATTTGTCCTCGTATTCATCGATGATATCTTAATCTACTCCAAATCAAAACCCGAGCATGAAAAACACTTAGAACAAGTATTGGAGATTCTAAGGAAGAACGTCTTCAAAGCCAAATTCTCTAAATGTGTCTTCTGGCAAGAAGAAGTCAAATTTCTTGGCCATGTCGTGTCAGAGAAAGGAATTTCTGTTGACCCAAGCAAGATAACAGCGATTCAAGACTGGAAACAACCCACTACTCCCACAGAAGTTAGAAGTTTTATGGGGTTGGCTAGTTATTATCGAAAGTTCGTTAAGGATTTTTCGAAGATATCCGGTCCGTTAGCGAAGCTCACAAAGAAACATGAGAAGTTTAAGTGGACTTCCGACTGTGAAGAAGCTTTCCAGGAATTGAAATCGAAGCTGACCACCGCTCCTGTGTTAACTATTATTGATGGCAATCAGGATTTAACGGTTTGGACAGATGCTTCTATTAGAGGTCTTGGTGCAGTGTTAATGCAGAGAGGCCAGGTAGTCGCTTATGCAAGCCGCCAATTGAAACCGCATGAGAAGAATTATGTGACTCATGATCTTGAGTTGCTAGCCATCGTATTTGCCTTGAAAATCTGGAGGCATTACTTATTGGGCGAGAAATTTATATTGTACATAGATCACCAATCATTGAAGTATTTATATACCCAGAAAGATCTGAATCTGAGACAGCAGCGTTGGCTAGAATTTCTTGCAGCATATGATCTTGATATCCTGTATACGCCGGGAAAAGCTAACGTAGTAGCGGATGCGCTTAGTAGAAAAACCGCAATCATTGCCAATCTTATAATTACACCTGGATTGATTGATAGGATATCTGTTCTTCAGAAAAGTGACAATTTTGCGAAAGAGATGGTAAAAAGGATTCAAAGGGGCGAAGGCTCTAGTTTCCAAGTGGATACAGAAGGAGTTCTGAGGCTGAATAAAAGAATATGTGTTCCCGACATTCCCGAGCTTAAAAGAGAAGTGCTAGATGAATGCCATAAATCCAAATTTTGCATCCATCCTGGGGTGAGTAAAATGTACAGCGATATCAAACGCACTTTCTGGTGGAAGGCAATGAAAAGGGATATTTCTTTGTATGTTAGCAGATGCCCTACTTGTCAATTGGTCAAGAGTGACCAACAGAAGCTAGCTGGACTGTTACAACCACTGGAAGTCCCAGGTTGGAAATGGGAACAGATTTCCATGGATTTCATAGATGGTTTGCCGCGAACCAAGAAAGGTAATGATAGCATTTGGGTAATCGTAGATCGCTTCACGAAGACTGTTCATTTTATACCTATCAGGTCCAATAGAACTGCCCAAAGTCTAGCACAGATATATTTCAAAGAAATTGTTAAGCTGCATGGAATTCCCATCAGCATAGTCAGTGATAGAGATCCCCTATTTACTAGCAAGTTCTGGGAGGCTTTCCAGACAGAATTGGGGACAAAACTGAATATGAGCACCGCTTATCACCCCCAAACAGATGGCCAAACTGAGCAGGTGAATAGAATTCTAGAAGATTTATTGCGGGCTTGTATAATCGATTTTGGTGGGTCATGGGAAGATCATTTGCATTTGGCAGAATTCTCATATAATAATAGCTATCAAGCAAGTTTGAGGATGTCACCATTTGAAGCATTATATGGCAGACCCTGCAGATCTCCAGCATGTTGGGTAGAACCTGGCAACAGACTTGTACTAGGACCCGATATGATTAGGGAAGCATCTGATAAAGTGGACTTCATCAAGAAGCGATTGAAAACCGCCCAAAGCCGACAGAAAAGTTATGCAGACTCTAGAAGGAGAGATTTGACATTTGTTGTTGGTGATCATGTTTATTTAAAGGTTTCTCCGATGAGAGGAGTAATCAGATTTGGTAAGACTGGGAAGTTGGCACCGAGATTTATTGGTCCCTTTCCTATACTTGAGCGAATTGGAACTCTTGCTTATAGGGTTCAACTGCCAGATTGGTTGCCTGGAGTGCACAATGTATTTCACGTATCTCAACTTAGGAGACATGTGCATGATCCGGATCTTGTTGTAGAAGAAGCAGCGCAACAAGATGTGGAGATAACTCCAGAATTAGCACTCAGAAGAGAGCCATTAAAAATTGTTGGCAAAGAAACCAGAGAACTCAGGAGCAAAAAGGTTTATTTAGTTAAAGTGCAGTGGAGCAGTGATCCTAGAGACTGTACTTGGGAACCTGAGGAAAGCATTAAGCAAGCTTACCCCAAATGCAGAGTGGATATCTCTGACTAACTCCGGTGCAAGGTACCTTTACCATACTTTGCATTTACATTTTATTTCCTACTTTACTGTTGTTTCCTTTTCGAGGACGAAAAGTTTTAAGTAGGGGAGATTGTAATAACCCGGAAAATACGAGCCAATTTAAAATTTTTAAATTGATTATTTCAAAGCAATTTGAACCATTGAAATAGAATATTTCAATAAATTAGTGAATTAGAAATAGTAAGTCAGTTTGAAAATTTGAATTCAAACTTTGACCGACTGTGCAGGGTGGAAAATATAACAGATTTTAGTGAGACCAAAAATATTTAAATCTGTTAGTCAATACCTTTCTAACGGATCTGAAAAATCGAAGTCTCATAGCGGGAATCAAAAGTTATGGCCGAATGAATTTTCAGAAGAGTCGGTATATAGAATATATAGGCCTGGAAAATTGATATTTTGCATCGGGCCTCGGAATTCGACGAAACCACTTTTGTTGGGTCCGGGATGTCAAACTATTGCTAGGTTTCAAATTTCATAATTTTTCGAATCAATATGTGAGCGTGGCAAAAGAAAACGCGTTTGACCAGTTTCTGTTGAATTTAATCGACTGGAAATTGGCCATTTTTCAAACGGTCTCAGAATTCGACGAAACTAGTTTTGTTAGGACCGTATCGTCAATACGAAACTAGAAAATATTTTTCTGGAATTTTTCTAGTTAGTATGTGACCCCGGTAATTTGAAATGTACGTTTAAAATTCAACATAAGGATTTAAATGTAAATTCAACGGAAACTGATTGTAACGATCAAATCAGCTTACGATACATATCCCATTGTGTTCGGAATGGGGGTAAAACGCTATGGACGACAGGCGGTAGGCCTCGATTCGAGGTCGTATGTAAAAGTCAAACTTTTTGCAAAATTAAAGAATTAAATAATAAAAAGGAAAAAATATATTATTTTAATTCCCTCCCTTTTCTTCTTCTTGCCCCCCCCCCCCGATTCATTAATCAGAAACGAAAAAAAGAAAAAGAAAAACCTAAACCTAGACCGCTCCCCCCCTCAAGCGAACGCCGCCGACGAAGACATCGCCGCCGCCCCCCTCCGTCCAGCCTCCTCCTCCCAGTAGCGAAACCCTCGAACCCCTCGCGACGCATACGCCCCCGTCGAATCAAATCGAGCAGCCCCCTGAAGCCTCGACGCCGCCACCACCGAACACCACCACCCTGCCGCCGACGCCTTCTTCTTCCCCCCCCCCCCCCTTCGCAGGCTACGGTGAGTATTTAGGTTATTTTATTTTTATTTTTATTTTGTTTTGCAAAAACCGATTCCTTTTAAAGAATTTAAAAACTGATTTTTAAAGATATAAAAACTGATTTTTAAAGGAAATAAAAACTGATTTTATTTTAAGGTTTAAAATAGGAAAAAGGTTTAAACTTAAAAAGAAAAAAAGGTTTAAACTTTGAAATAGAAAAAGGTTTAATCTTTTAAAAGAAAAAGATTTGAACTTGCAAAAATAAAGATCATATTTTTAAAAAGAGAAAAAGACGGAATTTTTATTAGGTAAAAGGATTAAGATATGATTTTTGTATTTTTAAAGTAATAAAAATATAATTTTTACATCATAGGAATAATAAAAATATAATCTTTATATATTTAATAGCGAAGTCAAAATGCAATCTTTATATATTGAATAACATAGTAAAAATTCGATTTTTACCTATGTAGAGAATACGGGCAACGAAAGCGACAAGAAGGCGAAATAGGCGAAGATTTCTATAAAGGAAGAGTCGTGTTATTGGATAGCTATTGGTGAGAATTTCTCACTCTTCAATTTCTTTTTAATATATATATGTGTGGAAATAAAAGTGAATTGCTACATATAAATATTTATATATGTATATATACGCCCCCTCGTCCACAAACCATAGACAATATTTATTGGTTGAAATTGTTGTGAAAATTGATTGACGGTGAATTGTTGTTTGGGATTGTTTGTGGTTGATATTGAATTGATTGTGGTTGAAAAATACCCGTTTGTGAATGGAAAATATTTGGTTGAAACCACATAGGATTAGTTTGTGGAAATGAAATAAATATATACATGCCGCCTGCGTGCGAATTAGATGCATGAATCCCCATTGTCAAAAACCGCGAGGTTTTAAGGTAGAGCGAGGAGCCGTACTAGGGACGGTGCCGGTTTTAACTACCCTGCCGTTATACTGCCGAAATTTTGAATAATCTTTGTGTGTTAGAATTATTTTCATATGTTGAAATTATTTGCATGCATAGAAATTAAAGCCATATATTGAAACTATATCCATGTGTGGAAATTGTTCATGTGTTGGAAAGTGTTGTGTGAAAATTAAATTCATTTGTGAATGAATGAAGTGTATAAACAATAAAAATCACATTTTATATATATATATGAAGTATCAAAAATATCCGCCTTATATGAATAGTTTCAACAATCAAAATCCCATCTTTCTAATATGAACAACATAAATAAAATGTCCATGTGTGGAAATGCTCATTTGTTGAGAAATGTGTGTAGTGGAAAAGTTCATGTGTTGAATAAAAAGATTGAACAATAAAAATTACATTTTTATTGAAACTATGAAGTGTTGAAACCATACATTGGTTGAATAAATATTTAAATGATAAAAATATCATTTTTATCATATGTGTGATATGCTAAAGATATGCGGACGTTGAAATAAATATTTGTGATAGAAGTATTATTTTTAACATGCATAGGAATTAAATAAAATAGTCATGTGTTGAAATCTATTTTAGTTCGCCAAAATTATCATCTTTTGAAATATATAGTGTTAAGAATATCCACTTGTTCAAATAAACGTGCATGAGTTGAAATATACATTAACTAGCTAATGATATGATTTTAGCCTATGCATGCAATATTAGAATGAATGGTGTTTTTAGACCAAAGCAAGTCAAATATGAAATTGAATGGAAAATGATAAATGTTAGAGATTGTATATATGTGCATGCATATCTATTGAACAGGTTAAAGCAAAAGGGGCTAGAGAAGAGGAATAAAATTTTGTGCCCGACAAATAGGTACACATTTACTGTTTTGTTTGGGTGATGATTTTATGAGCCTGTTGGCTAGCCGCTTGGCTTTTTCTTTTTCTTTTTGAGATTAGAAGGACCGGGAACGCTATTTGCGATTTCCCGATGCCCCCGGTGCAGGGGAGGTTATGGCGAAATTTTCCAAAATTTTAAGGTGTTAGAAAAATATTTGAAGTGAAAACGATATGGAAATCATTGAATGAACTATATTTATATAAATATATAAATATAAATATAATTAAAACGAAACATGGCCGTGCAGTTCATATTTTGAGACCGTGATTTCAAACGGCTAATGCGGAAGATCCGACCATTGGATTTTTCCGAAACCTCAACCGTTGGGTTCGCCTTGGAGATATCTTTCCAACGGCACCAACTTTGTGAAGATCCGACGGTTGGATTGTCTGGAATGTTTAATTCAAAATTAGTGAAAAACAGCGCCAGAAACGATTATATTTATATATATATATAAATATAATTAAATTAAATCGAATAACGACGCTGCAGTTCGTAAATTGATATCGTAACTTCAAATGGTTAGTGTGGAAGATCCGACCGTCGGATTTTCCCAAAACTGGAACCGTTGGATTCGTTTTGAAAAGACTTTCCTAATGATGTAAAATTTGTGAAGAGCCAACGGTTAGATTTTCCTATATGTGTAAAACAAAATTAGTGGAAAGCAGCGCCAGTGCATCGACACGACCTGAAATGTCGTTTAATTAAATATGGCCGTTTTAAATTAAATAAAAATGGCGATATATCGTTATTAAGTGCTATAGACGATATAGAGTGAAAATAAACCAATTTTGTTGTGTTTGCTTGATATGTGATGGTTGAATGTTGTAACGACCCAGATTTTTGAATAATTTATTTTAAATATTTAATATTGTTTTAAATATTTAGTTGATAACATAAATGATATTTTATATTGAATTATCAATTTAATATGGCCGTTTATATTTACATTCGAATTTAAATTTCAATATCAGATCACAGAGTTCAAAATAACGTTGTAACATTGGAACGATGGTCGGTACGTTAAAATAGCGGTTCATGGTTTAAATTAATGAACCCAAAATATCTGATTTTTGGATAGGATCAAAATCAAATCGATATCGTTTTAAAAAAAAAATCTCCTTAAGTCAAATCAAATTAAATTAAATTATATTAAAATCGAAATCGAAATCTTTTTAAATTCCTTAAAGGATATTGCTCTGTACTTTACCGACCAAACATTAAAATCCTGTCTCCATCTCTCCTATAAACCGCGACCCTCCCTCTACTACTTCACAAATCAAAAACTTCAGTAAACAAAAGAATGGCACCGATTTTTATTTCCGTTCTACCCTCAAATCAAAACCCAAATTTTCCTTTTCCTTCCTCAAATGAAATCGAAAGCTCTCTGAACAAAAGCAAAGAGGGGAAATGAAATTTGCGGTCGTGATTTAAACCATCGAGGGTCTCGAGTGCGCGCTGTCGATTCAAGGGAGGGAGTCTTCGGCGATTCATACAGAGGCTGGAAGGGAAGCGTGGTGCGACGTGGTCTCTGGGCCAGAATTGAACTCGATAAGGACTTCATGGTGTGATGCGATAAGGACTGGAGGGGCTTGCGAAGTTAAGGATGTGTGAAATTGGGGGTTCGAAGCTGTCGGACTTGGAGATTTGGGGGGTTCCGTTCGTGCTCAGCTCGGTGGCGGATTCCGAGGCATAGGGCATTGAAATGGGAAAACGATGGTGACAAGAAGACTCTGGGTAGTAAGGGTTCTTTGACAGTTAGGATTTCGGATTGTGAACTGCTGGGGAAATGGATGCTATAAATATGGACTGATCGGAAGAATAGTGAAGTTCATCTGCACTTTTGTGTTCAATGAAAATCTAAGTGAAATAAAAGAACTGAGAGGAGTTAAGGTAATTATTCTAATCTAGTAATTTATTTTTAATTACATCTAAATTATATGATAGCTTAAATAAGGAATGTTATATTTAATTTATAGAAGATAATAGAAATGCTACATGGTGAAAGCATTAATTTTGGAAAATTGGATCCTTCAAAATAAATCAAGGGTTTCTGTTTTGTTTTAAACTCTAACTTCCAAGAATGTATAGAAAATGTGTTTATTTATTTTCAGTAGGTTTTAATTAAATAAATGTTGATCAGTAAATTCAAATCAAATTATCGTAGGTACAAAATGAAATATATTCGAGACAATTTGAGTAGAGTCGTAGACGGTGATTTGGAAATAAACAGGATATTCGACAACGGCAATTACGGTGAGTAAATCTCACTCACCTTTTATTTATAATTATTTTTATTTCGTTAAAAATAATTGTTGCTGCTTGTTTGGATTTTTCTGCTGGCTTTATATATATTGGTTATTTAGGCTATTTATATATATATATATTGGGTTGATTGATTTGTTGGATTCCCGCAGTCTCATTAGCGGATGCCCGCAGTTTTATAGCGGATGATTACCCTATACGCCCCACACTATGATTAGTGGATGACCTTCTATACCACGATATTCTGCCACGAAGCAGAATGGGTATTATTTATGTGCTAACATCTGTGGATGCAGGAAAACAGGTTGGAGGAATCCAACTGGATTCCTCAAAAATATATTATCTGTTTGTTGTTTGCTGATTTCATATATTCATATATGATGTGTTAAAATAAAATGATTGGAAATTGGGTGATTTGATTGTTTTAAATATCACTGGGCTAAGTGTTAATTTATATAAATATCATGAAAGGATAGTGGAGATTTAAAAAGGAAAAAAATTCTATTTTTAAATAGAAATTTGAATTTTAAATGGAAATAAAATATAAACTTGTTTGAAAAATAAAACAAGTAGTTTCTTTTTAAACGAAGTTTATAAATAGTTCTTTTATAACGATGTTATAAATGAAGTAAAAAGAATTATCATTTGATAATTCAGAAATAGAAATACAAGCATGGAATTGGGATTTGAAATGGAATTTCAAAATAAGATGTGAAAATGAAATATTAAATATATAACTCAAATGAAATTTGAGTATAACAATTGAATAGTAGAATTAGAAAAGGAGTTTAAATATTTGAATTTTAAAAGGGGATTAAATATTAGGAATTCAAATAGAAGTTCATATAGAATTTGAATAGACGAAATTAGAATGAAAAAATAGAATTTGAATTCAAGGAATTAAAATATAATTTGAATTCGAAGGAATTCAAATAAAGAAAATTCAAATAGAGATTTGGATATAGAATTCGAATGAAATTCAAATATAGAAATTTGAATATGGAAGTTCAAATGGAATTTTAAATATAGAGTTTGAATAAGAGATTCAAACAGCATTTGAATAAGAGAGTTCAAAATGGAATTTGAATAAGAGAATCGAAATAGAATTTGAATAAAGAAATTCAAATAGGGATTTGAATATAGAATTTCAAAATAGAATTTGAAATAAACTTTGAAAATAGGATTTCAAAGTAGAATAGGAAATCCAAATGGTTTGAAATGGAATTTGAATTCAAAGGAATTCAAATGGGTTTGAATAAAGAAATTCCAATGGGATTTAAATATGAGATTTCAAATAGAAATTTAAATGAAGTTTAAATATTTAAATTCAAATATGATTTTCAAATATAACCATTCAAAATGGATTTGATTATAGAATTTAAAGTGGAATTTAATTCAAAGGAATAAATTAAGGTATTGGGATTCAAGAAAATTAAATGTGGTGTTTAACTAATGAATTTGAATTTAGAATTCAAATGGTATTTGTAAATGAATTCGAATTTAGAATTCAATGGTGTTTGAAAGAAAATTGGAATATTTTAATTCAAATAGAGTTGGAAATAGATTTGAACATAGAAATTCAAATGGGGTTTGAATATTTGAATTTCAAAAGGGAATTCAAAATGGAGTTGAATATCTAAATTCGAGTATGAATTTCAAATATAGAAATTCAAAAAGGAGTTGAATTAAAGTGGGAATTCGAATAGAGGATTTGAAATGGAATTCGAATAGAGGATTTGAAATGGAATTCGAATAAAGGATTTGAAATGGAATTCGAATAGAGGATTTGAAATGGAATTCGAATAAAGAATTTGAAATGGAATTCGAATAAAGGATTTCAAATGGGATTTGAATACAGGATTTAAAACTATGGAATTTGAAATGTAAAGATTCAAATGGAATTTGGAATATATATATCTATATATATTAGAAGGGAGTTGAATTCATTTAACGAAGTTTAAAAAGTTTATATATAAAAATATAATTAAAACGAACTCGCCGCAGCGATGCAGTTCGTAAATTGGCGATTCGAACTTCAATCGAGTATACAGAACTCAATTGAAGTCGAAATTCTTTGAAACAAGAAACGTCAGGACCGATTTGATAATAGTTTTCTAATGAAAGAGAAAAATATGAATTTCGTCATATAGATTTTGAGATATGTCAAAATCAAATTTTCAGAAAAACAGCGCCAGAACTATTTAAAAACCATAACGGTTTATTTAGTTTATAAAAGGATTTTAAACGAATAAAATTCGAAATTCTATTTAGAAAATTTCAGATTCTGAGTTGTAATTATATGTGAACTCAAGTGAAGTAATGAATTGATTTTTGAAACAGAAATCAGATTTTTGATTTGAATAGAACTAACTAATTTGAATAGTAATTAGTTAAATGGGATTTTGAATTGATATTGGGTTTTGAATAAGTGAATTCGATTTGAAACTTTATATTCAAAATCGAAAGGGAAACTAGAATTGGAAACTTGGAATTCAATTTGGATATAAGCTAATTAAATATTTTGTTTGAACATGTTATGTTCAAACAAAGAAGTGAAATAGGCAAAAAGGCTAATTAAAGAATAATTGAGCGAAACTGAATTCAAACAATTCAAAATTTAATTCAAACGAATGGATTGAGTTGAATTGAATTGGAAACAGGTGAACAGGTGTTAAACAGATATGGGATGGAGTATATGAAGATTTTTATTTATGTGCCCGACAAAAAGGTACATGTTTAAATTCATATATGGGTTTTATGCGCCGTATCGGCTAGCCGCTTGGCTTCTTCTTTTTCTTTTTGAGATTAGAAGGACCGGGAAAGCTATTTGAAATTTCCCGATGCTCCCGATACAGGGGAGGTTATGGCGAATTTTTCCGGGAATTTAAGGAGTTAGAATATTTTTAAGAAATTTGACAATTAGAAATCTATATATCGATATATATAGAATTCGACAAGGAAACGAAATCAAAAATGGCATAAGAGGCCGAGATGATTATTGAAAATATTTGGTTAACAAATATTGATAGAGAATATAGAAGAGATTTAATTAATGAAATATTAATTAAAGAGCCCAGTGATTTGTTTGATATGTTGGATGAACACTTGTTTTTATTCGATAGTTAAATCACAGACTATCGAAGTTTTGACCATCGTTGTCAATATGGAGAGACCGGTTGGATTATTATCCGAAGAACCACTCCGTATCGGCATAAGCGTTGCGAACCAAGTATGCTGAATATATTGAAAATGGAGTGAAGTGCAAGGGCTTTTTCTATTAATAGAAATGGTGCCTTCGGTTTCGTTCAATCCCAGAACGAACGTAAATGGACGAATGTCTGACAGAGTATTTCCAATGATCAAATGGGTTGGTCTGTATGAATATATATGGTTGCAACGGATTTATTCCCTTAGCATAACATCCAGAATATTTGTGCAAATCAATTAGTGATTTACGGATCTGATGATGTGGCATTCAAAGTGATTGTGCTATCAATGAATGGTAAGTATTCGTAGCCTCAGACCTCAACAACCGGGAAAGGACAAAAATCGGGCAGGCAGCATGGCTATGTGGGTCGCACCCATTAGGGTGTATAATCACCTATCTAGAGAAATTCCTTTTGTTTCTAAATCTATCGATTCTGCCCATTCGAGAAACGGTGGTTTGAGTCCAACCGTTGGTGATATACATTCGATACACTCAAGCGAAATGAGTGGTCGGTCATGTGTGGGCCGGGTTGCAAGATGTTCTTGTTGAACCCAGGTGTATTCGCCTCTAGAGATACATCATCGGAAGGTGGTTCCATACCTTGTCATGTTGGAAATCCAATCTCCAATAAGCGCCATGCGGTTTTTGATTTTATAATATATATGTAGAGCGTGAGATGCAAGCGTTCTGCTATTTGGTTATTTACCTGATGTAGACATTATTATAATATCACTGGATTTTCGTATCAAAGTGTTTTGGGTTATAGTAAGGTAAAAACCGTCCGTGTTTATGTGTGGGCTGATCTTACTATTACTTTTCTTTTGGAAGGATTTTTATAAGTTAAACAAGTGGTTGGAGTTTACTCACTCCAGTCCCATGACTAACCCAGAGTTTATTTTGTTTTGTTTTCCCTAAACTCTTGGGTGCCCAAATTTGTATGGGCAGTCAAGTAGTAAGGATTTCACAGATACCATTGGAGGAGCTTGGAGCAGGAGGCTTCAGCGTTAGTTACCTAGTGTTATTTTCCGCTGTAGTGTAAGTATTGAACTCTGATTCTGAATGTACATGTATACAGAAATTTTGTATTTCAAAAGTTATGTTATATAATATATTTTATTCGATCCGCTGTGAGTTTGTGATCTTCGTTTTCTTCTATTCTAATATTTCTTTCTTTCTATTTCTCATCCTCTATCTTCTTTCTATTAATGGTTCGTATTTCTGTGTTATTTGGGTTGGACGTGTGTTGTATTTAGTCAACTCAGATAGCTCGGATTTGCGGGCCTTTACAAATGTATTTGACGTGAAAATTATAACTAAATAACTGAAATGTGAATGTTGAATAGTTCAACCCTGTGATTAATTGGTTTGAAAATCTAAATATACGTGGGTTATTTGAAAAGGCCGAGTTTATCTCATTTCAAATAATCGATCGACGTTGAGAAGTCGAAGAGTCGAAGACGACTGAAGACCGACGATCTCCACATTGGATGGATGGGCGCTACTGATGCTCGTGATTGGAGTAGCTACCATGAAGGAATTGAAGTAGTAGCCGTCCAAACATATTGTTGATTGTACGGATATGCGAGGAATTGGTGCCTCCGGTTTTGTTCAGACCCATAACGGACTTGTAAATGGATTGTGTGTCTGACATTGGATTTTGTTCTGTGTTGATTGATCTCTGTTAAATATATATCTGTTTGGCGGCGGAGAATTTATTCTCTTGCTTAACGCCCTTCTCTGAGACGTACGAGCTTAGAGGTTATGTATTGACAGAAATCAGTCGCATGGAGTGGATTGCCTATGTGGCACGCCTAAGTGGCATGTGATCAAGGCTTCTGTTGCAAAGCAAAGTCTTGTGGTTGATGATCCAAGCATGGTCTGTGTGATGTAGCTTGGTGTATAACGTGAATTCGTGAGCCTCACACCTCGGTATGAGTCAAAAACGGGAGACGGACCGCTGGGAGTGCACGACGTTTCTTTCTAGCTATGGTGGTGTCAGTGACCTACCAGCCCTGACATTATATATACTTTTCACCTGTGTGGTTGTTGGAATGCGAGGCGCCTCGATTATAGGTCTGTAAGGACCGGGAAACGTGTGTTCAGGAATTGCCAATCCTCAAAAGTAAGAGAGGACCGGCCCAGCCGATTCCAAGGATCATAGTAGGGTCCTAGGACATTTGCTAGAGTGTCTCGAACGGAGAGGAGCTTGCCCCTTGCCTCGACTCATGAAGGAATCCAATTTCCAATACGATATGTGCGGTTGTGATTGTATTACTAGTATGGCGACATAGTGGTATGGGTCATTTATGCCGCCTATGATTGATATTTATGATTGAAATCGCTTTTGAAACATATATGCACTAGTAATAATATCAAGCACTTTTGTTTATTCGTATGAAGCATCTTTGGCCATTATAAGGTAAAAACTCTATCCTCCGGCTTGCGTTGCATTGTGTGATGGGACCTGAGTCTTATAATGGCTTCATTTTATAAAAAGCATTGCGTTGATTTAATCATTTACTTTATTTCATGCACGAGCACTCATTGGAGTAAACCCGTTCCGCGAAAGTGGCGTGGTCCTTTGATTTGCCTTATTATTGTTGTTAATAAGTTGAATGGATTTCTCATACCAGTCCCATGACTGACTCGTAGTTTGTTTCACCTTGCAAACTCGGGTGCCATTATTTTCACACGGGCAGCCTAGTTACAGGTTTCTGACGCACCTTTTGGCTCATGGCGAGGCTTGACTACACCGTGCTGACTTGGATTTTCTCCGCCATTATTGTATCTATATTATGATTCCGCCACTGGCGATGTAGACTGATATTCCTTTTGTGTACTCTTTATGTATGATTCCGCCTCAGGCGATGGTGACTGATTATGTATCATTATGCACTAAGTTGTATCCTGTACTGTGCTTCTCTGATGTGATGTTATCTATATGATTCCGCTGTCATATGTGTGTAAATTATTCCATTTTCTGTTTATGCTATTATCTGTGATCTGCTAATGATGATTAATGTGTTATATTCCAATGATTATCCTTAACACCGTATCACGGGGTTTTGGGATCGTCACAGTAGACAAGGTATAATTAAAGCTTAGGTTATACACTAATAAAAAAGGCTGAAAATTATTGTAATGGCTGTGAAATGTGTTACCTCTAATAATGGTAAAGATTATCATGTGGGTCGTTGAACAACGAACTGATCGCCATAGATAACCAAACCTATTTCTAATGTAGTCTAAAAAAATTACCTAATGTATTGGAAAACTTGTCGAGAAATCATAAATAATTAAAACATTTGTTGACAGGAATATTTGAACTACAAATATTAGCCCATTAAAAGAAAAAACTGAACAAACATTACTTTTTGCAATTTATTTTTGTTATTGCACCTGTACTACACCTAAAATGCCAAAAATCACACCATCCTAATTGTGAACGTGAAGGGGAAGCCAATGATAAGAAAGTTATCTAATAATTTCTAGCTCAGTTTCGATTCAAAGCTGCACCTTTCTGGCTCAGTTTCTATTTTCATTTGATTTTGTTCACTTTGTTGCCTTAGTTTTATTTGTCCCTTGTTTTTTGTTCTTTAATTGTCACTGAAATAAAAGAAGAAATCTCCTTGCTTTTTTCTCAAATATTTTTTGTGTTTTTGTCCTTCCATTACTCTTGTTCATCTTTTTCGTTAGTAGGCATTTTTTATTTTTCATTTGTTACATATTGTTTTTCAAATCTTAAGCCACATTGGCGCTCTGCCTATCACGAGTGGTTGTAGAGTTATATGCTTGCATGCCGGTACTGAATTTGTATTCATGTCATTACATTTGTAGTTTGTGTAATAATGTAGCCTCAATTATTTGTTCTTGCTTTCAGGATTGTTTTTTAGATTATTGAAGAGTTGTTATCAATTTGAACGATCAAAACGTTCTTGTTCTTATTGAAGAGTTGTTGTCGTTACATTGGCAAGGTACTATTTTTAACACTTAAAATGTGTGTACTGCACTTATCACTAATATCCTTCTATAGCATAAATTTGAAATGATATTCAATTTATATGGATCTAAATTAAGGTTTTCACATCTTGATACTGTTGTTGTTTATTTATTTTCTTTAGATGTCTTCATACTCAAGACCTTCGACTGATTACCGTGATTACTTCCTAGAGTATTCAGACGATTCAGACGATCCTTCTCAAATTGTTTGTTTAGCCGAATCTCGTTCGAGAACTCCATTTAGTGTCTACGAGAGAATAGAGTCGAGCTTACAAAGAGATTTGGCATTACTAAGTGTTCAAAATGATATAGCACCGCCTACCAGATCGACAACTCCAACAAGATTGTCATCCCTGCCAATATTCAATGTTGGAGAAGTACAATCTCGAAGGTTGCTATGTCGTTGCAACATTGAGCCAATATTTAAAACATGTTATTTGAATAAAAACGTTGGACGTCGATATTTTATTTGTGCAAACACTGGAACTCTTAGAGACTGTGGATTCATCAATTGGATTGACGAACCATTATGTGATCGTGGTGTGGAATTTGCGTTGGAGGTCCCTGAAGAAAACAGAAGGCTTAAAAATGATCTTAAATTGCAAGATTTCATCGAGTTCAATAGACAAAAGATTTGCAAAATTAAGAAGGTATGATTTTGGACTTATAACATTTACCACTTTTTTAAACTTAAATGATGCTATTTAATTAAATGCACGCAGAAAGCAGTGAAACGGAGAAAAAGATAAATTTTGGTGGTACAAGCTATGTAAATTTTTGGATGTAAGGTTCGTTATATGGTTGGAGTTTCGCATTTGGTACTTGTAAACTTCAAATATGAAAAAAATCTTGCATTTTGTTAATTATGTATTGTTTTTACTATGGAATTGGATATTGGATATTGTATATGTGTTGAATTTAGTATCTTTATGTATTTTTTTTAGTTTGTACTTTGTTGTTGTCACGAATATAGATTTTTTTCTTATGGAATTCGTTACACGTTGTTATGTCGAGATAATATCATAGTTGAATGCCTATTAAATAGAGCTTATGCCATCTTATATGCAAATATAAGTGTTAGCAATGAATATGTTTGCAACTCTTATAAGTGTTACCATATTTTATGGTTCCAACATTTATAATTGTTAGCAATGAATATGTTTGTAACTCTTATAAGTGTTACCATATCTTATAGTTCCAACATTTATAAGTGTTAGCAATGAATTTCCTATAACACTTATAAGTGTTACCATATCTTATAGTTCCAACATTTATATGTGTTAGCAATGAATTTCGTGTAACACTTATAAGTGTTAGCAATGAATATGTTTGTAACACTTATAAGTGTTAGCAGTTACTCTGTTTGTAACACTTATAAGTGTTACAGGAAATTCCTCACATGCCGTTGGTGACACTTAAAAGTGTTACAAAAATTGTTTGTAACACATATACTTGTTAGGAATCTACTGTTTTGGTGTAGTGGTTAAAAGTGGTAGTTTGTCCGGACATACTTGTTGATCGTCCGGATATGTGACCACCTCACTTCCGTATTGGACATACGGGACGAGGAATAAAGTGTCTCCGGTTTCGTTCAGACCCAGAATGGACTTGTAAATGGATGTGTGTCTAACATTGGATTTCATTCCATGTAATTAAATTGATTTCTATTTAATATATATCTGTGGTGGCGGAGAATTTATTCTCTTGCTTAACACCCTTCTCTGAGACGCACGAGCTCAGAGGTTATATATTAGTAGTGATCGATCGCATGGCGTGAATTATCAATGTGGCATGCCAAGATGCAAATGATCAAGGCTTTTGTTGAAAAGCAGGGCCTTGTGGTTGATGATCAAAGCATAGCCTATTTCGGCATAGCTTTATGTATAGCGTTACTTCGCGAGCCTCACACTCCGGTATGAGTTAAAAACGGAGCAAGGGAACATAGGGAGTTCACACGTTTCTTTCTAGCTAGAAGCGGTGTCAGCGACTTATCAACCCTGACATTTTGCTTATGTGAATGATGGAATTTTCGAGGCCTCTGATTTATTGGTCACCAATGGCCAAATTAGAAGTTCGATAGGACCGAGAAGCGTGTGTTCAGGAATTGCCAATCCACTAACGTTATTTGTGGACCGGCCCTGCAGGATCCAAGGGTTGCCCGTAGGTGTGATCCTAAGACATTGCTAGAGTGTCTCGAATCGGTAAGGAGATCGTTCCTAACCTTGACTCTTGATGGAAACCCAATTTCCAATACGACGCCATGTGGTTTTGATTGTAGAACTAGTATGGAGACATAGAAGGAATGGGTACTATGCCATCTATGATTGATACATTATGATTGAAATGTTTTTGAATCATATATACACTAATAATAATATCAAATTCGTTTTTATCGTATCAAGCATTTTTGACCATTATAAGGTAAAACTCTATCCTCCGGTTTGCGTTCCACTATCTGATGGGACTTGAGTCTTATAATGGTTTCATTTTTCTAGAAAGCATTGCGTTGTTTTACGATGTAATTTATTTAAATTATGCACTGGAAATCCAATAGAGTAAACCCGTTCCGTGTTAGCGGCGTGGTCTCGTGATTAGCCTTATTATTAGATAAGACAGGACAGATTTCTCATACCGGTCCCATTACTGGCCCGTAGTTTGTTTCACTTTGCAAACTTGGGTGCCCTCTTTTCCACATGGGTAGTCGAGTAGCTTATTTTGTAGATATATTGAGCAGGATTCTGGATCGAAGCTTAGAGTTGTGTCCAGAGCCTTGATAGTCTTCCGCTGTGTTAATTTAATTGTTCCGCTGTAGTGTATTATATTTATTGTAATTTAATCTTCTGCTGTATTATTATTTCAATGTACTCTGATATTCTATACTTCGATGTAACATTAATGTAATGTTTATAATAATCTTATGTTATTTGTTTTGATGTGTTGTATTCCCAGAGTTAGTGTATTCGGATTTTGAACGATCTTAGTCGATTTTGCGATCGATTAGTTTTGGGCGAAATCTGAGTCGTTACACATCCATTAAACCATCATTCACTGGAAACCATTGTCCTTAATTTATCTAATGCAAATTTATGTGTTTATGCAATAGTGTAGTGTATATAACCCTAACTAATGCTAAATATTTGACAGTCTATAGATTCAGTTGACCTCCTTTTTATGCAAATATGTCAGTGCCATGCGTCCAAATGTATGCGAAACCCTAATGGTAATAGTTAATTCTATATACATGCTTCAAACATCATCCATATGCAACAACCATATGACGATGTTCATATATTACAACCATAAAAATAATTAAAATGCATACACATCCATATGCATATGCAAATGTCCTATTCAGCAGATCATAGTGCCTGGTGTGTATGTTTGCATCCACCGCATTCACTTGCAAATACTTGCACCAATTTGCAAACATCAAACATAACAAGTTTTAAAGATATGTTTAAACCATATCCTATTGGCTATAGGTTTCTCTTAGGACCGAGTTCAAAAGAATATAAGAGATAGAGCCTAAGAACTAGAGATACAAAAAAGGAAAGGATCAGAAAGTGCTGTCAAACAGATAGGGATAAAATTTACGCATTCGCTCTTTAAATTCCCAAGTAGCCTCACTATCATCGTCTCCCCACTATACTTTGACTAACCTTACTTCCTTGTTCTGCAACTTGTTGGCCTCCCAATCTAAGATCCTACGAGGTACTCGTCTAAAGGATGCTTCGCACTCGATCTTCACCTCCTCCATTGCACTTGGTTTAACAACCTCCGCTGAATCATGCAGACACTTCCTCAAGTGTGATACGTGGAACACGTCATGAATGCCCGACAGTCTGTCCAGTAGTCAAACCCTATAAGACATTTGCTCTATCCTCTCTATGACTGGAATGGTCCAAAAAATCTTAAGGCCAACTTGCCCGCTAAGCCAAACCTCACCACGTTCCTTAGCGGTGAAACTTTAATGAAAACCAAATTTTCGAACAGAAAATTCCAAATCAATCCTTATTTTATTAGCATAGGACTTCTGCCTATCTTGTGCTTCCTTCATCCTCTTTATAATCAACTTAACTTTATATGAATTTTCTCTAATCATTTCTAGTTGTAGCAACAATTTATCTATCGCGTCGCACCAAAATGCCAGAGATTTACAAGGCTGCCCATACAAGGCCTGAAAGGGTGTCATGCCGATGTTGGACTAGAAGCTATTATTGAAAGAAAATTCCATGAATGGTAGATGATCTTCCCAAGTCCCTCAAAATTATAATATACACATCCTTAGTCGGTCCTTCAAGACCATGTTCACTCTCTTAGTCTGTCAATCCGTTTGAAGGTGGTGCACGGTACTCAACATGACTTGTGTTCCCAGAGCTTCTGGTAGGGTCCTCCAAAATTCGCTAGTGAAAATGGGGTCTTTGTCACCAACAATGCTCGAAGGAATATCATGCAACCTAACTATCTCGTGGACAGACAAATAACCCAACCATGCAACCGTCCTTTTACTTTTAACCGAGAGGAAATGGGCACTTTTGGTCAATCGGTCCACTACGGCCAAAATGGTGGTGTTTCCCTTTCTCGAGCTAGGCAATCCATCCACAAAATCCATAAAAATACTTTTCCATTTCCATAAGGGTATATCCAAGGGCTGACGTAGTCCTCAGGGCTTCCTTTGTTTTGCCTTAACCCTTTGGCAAGTCATACGTCTAGTACAAATGCAATCATGCTCTTTTTCATGCTGGACCAATAAAAGACTCACATCATATCGTGATACATCTTATCACCACTCAAATGGATAGTCATTTAAGAATGATGAGAATCTTCCAAAACCGCACTCATCGAATCATCTGTGCAGGGAACACTCTACATACCATCTCTACGAAGCTTTCCTCTACAATCCATAATATACATAAGGAGGTGTCTAGAATCCTCTTCTCTACCCAATTTACCCAAAATATCCGAAAGTTTGGGATCCTCTCTCTATCTAGCTCCAATCTGCTTTAACAAGATAGGTCTCACCTTCAAGGATATCAATAATACTGATGTAAAGTCTATAGATGGTCGGAAATCCAATGTGGCTATGTACTCTAAGTTTGCCACTCAAACAAAAAGGACCGAATGCCAATTTTTTCTGCTCAACGCATCAACCACTGCATTTTCCTTGCCAGGGTATATGAAACCTCGAAATCATAAGATGCTAAGAACTCCATCCACCTCTATTGCCTCAAATATAGATCCCTCCGAGAGAATAAACATTTGAGTAATTTGTGGTAGGTAAAGAGCTCAAATCGCTCTCCAAGTAAGTAATGTCTCCAAGACTTAAGTGTGAATACCATGGCGGCTAGCTCCAAATCATGCATATGGTATTTTCTCGCATGAACTCTTATTTTCCTACCACCGTAGAACTCTACTCCACCCTCTTGCATTAATACTACACCAGGACCCGTCCCATAAGTAATGGTAATAATACATAAATCTAATATCCATTGGGTAGGGTCTAAATTAATGCACTAGTAAGGGCATTCTTTAGCCTACGAAAAGCATCCTCACAATCTATATCCCAAGAGAAAGCCAGATTCTTCTTAGTAAGTCAGTTAATAGTGTTGAGATCCATGCAAAGTCCTTAATAAACTTTCTATAGTAACCCGCTAAGCCAAGAAAACTCCTCACCTCAGTCGCTCTTGAAGGTCCTCCAATCCTTTAAAGCAATTATCTTGGCAGGGTCAACAACCAATCCATCCTTAGAGACCATGTTCCCTAAGAAATGCACTTCCTTCATCCATCAATGACATTTGGAATATTTCCTTTTCAACTGGTGAGCTCAGAGTGTACTGAGAACCTCTCCTAAATGCAAAGCATGCTTATCCTCATTCCTTGAGAAGATCAAGATATCATCCACAAAAACTACGACAAGCTTATTCAGAAGGTTTCTGAATACCCTACTCATTAGATCTACAAAATAAATGGTGTGTTAGTTAGCCCAAAAGGTCAAACTAACCACTCAAAGAATCCATCAGGAGTTCGAAATGTCTTATCAATACTATCCTCTACCATATGTAACTGACGGAAACCAGAAGCCAAATCCATATTAGAAAATACTGACGTGACTATCAATTGATCGAACAAGTCATCTATCCGAGGGAGTGTGTAATGATTCTTCTTCATGAGATTATTCAGTTCTCGGTAATAATCTACACATAGAAGAAGGGAACCATCGACCATAGTGGTGAAGACTATTGGTGCTCCTACTCAGAAATACTCTGCCTAATAAAACCCTTCTCCAAAATCTCACCTACTTGCTTGTTCATCTCTTTCTGTTCCCTTGGAGCCATATGCCGAACTGGTAGTGATACCAGCTTTGCTTTCTCGAGATAAATTCGGAAATCAATCTCTCACCTAGGTGGCAATCCTCTAGCCTTTTTGAATAAGTCGAGATACTCACAAACAACAGGTACAAAATAGATATCAATAGTAAAATCTAGGGAGTACAGAAAACTCAACGTGACTGACCCTCGTGGTTCGTAAGAAATTCTAGGGTCTTTGTAACGACCCGTATTTTTACGAGATATAAATAATTTATTTAATTATTTAAATAATGGTTTGGTTATTTAAAATGACCAGAATTAAATAGTATTGAATATTTAATTAAAATAGATAATATAATAATGTATTTAATTTCTAAAATAGTCAGAAATAGTGGAATTCACAAAATGGTGTGATTGGATCATCTGTGATATTTAATTCAGTTTAGAATTGAATTAGAATAACGAATATATTATTTGGACGGCAATTTGAACATATAATTATAATATAATTAAAATCGAGCTTGAAATGGCGCTGCAGTTCATAATTTGGCGATTTGAACTTCAACTGAATGTACAGAATTCGTTTTAAATCGGATTTCGGTGAAATAAGAAACACTAGGAGCTGGTGAAGTATATTTTTCTGATGGAAGAGAATAATCGAGATTTCATTGTGTAGATTTTTAGTTATGTTCAAATCAAATTTTAGATAAGTCGCTATGGGATTCCTTTATATTTTATATTGATTTATTTACATTTTAAAATGGATTTTTAAATATAAATCGAATATCGATATAAATCCCAGTGGAGCTGTATGATATTCTAGTGTGGATATATACGATAATGTTTATTTTTAAATATTAAATTTAATTGTTTTTAAATATATTATTATATTTAAACGGGTTCTTTAGAGCTTTAAAAATAGCCACTTTTTCAAACGACCTCAGAATTCGACGAAACTAATTTTTTTGGATCCGCAACATCAAATTATTGTTAGATTCCAAGTTCCTTGATTTTTAGAGTCACTGTGTGGCCGTACGGATTTTTAAAGTAAAAAACAATCGATATTTTAACAGTTAAAAATACACTGTGTGAGCAAACGGAGTCGGAATTCGACGAAACCAGTTTCTTGGGTCCGCAATGTCAAACTCTAGCTGCGTGTTCAGTTTCGTGATTTTTGGGTATTATATATGATCACATGAATTTTTAAACAGTGAATACAAACAGCGATAGCTTAAAATAAATATAAAAACTCGAATAAAAATATATTTTATCATCCTATAAATACTATTTACTTCTTCTAACACTAAAAACCCTTTTCCTCCGGTCAAAGGATGTGCTGCCACCATTTTCTCTTCACAGTAAACCAAACCAATCTTCAAAAATCAAATATAATTCAAATAAAACTCTATAAAATCCAAACCAAGGCAATATGAGTTCGGCAAGAGGAGATCTTTAGTCTTGTATGAATTTTGTGAAGTGCGATGCACATTTTTGGTTCGTGGGTTTTTGTCATAGCATTTAGGTTTACGATTTGGAGTTAAGGGAAGCCATAATGGGTGGATTCGAGTTCGTATTGTTGTTCAGGAGGTTGAAGAGGTTTGATTGTGGGTTATTTGGTGAGGTGCGATGGAATTTTTGGGTTGCTGCTGAGTGATGTCGAGGACGAGTTCGGTTCCGACGGATTTTTGGGGATGAGTTCGAGAGTGGCATTTTGTATATGGGGAAGGAGAGCTCGAGGAGAGGATGAGAATGGTGGTTTGGTTTTGTGGGATCGTGAAGTAGGTGAGGATAACGTGGTGGCCGAAGTTCTTGTAGTGGCCAAGTTGTTACTGTGTTCGGTTGGGAAAAACATACGGTGGAGAAGGAGTGTTACGGGTGGGCTTGAGATGGGTAATGGGCCGGGGAAAGTTAAGTAAGCCCAAAAGAAAATAATTCATGTTTTATTTATTTTAAATCATGTACTAACTTGTAAACTCAATAACTTGTCCGTCCATGATCAGAATTGAGCAAAACAAGATCCATTGGGATCGTATAGACGGTGGCTACACCATGGAACTGACCATGAGTGAATTGAAGCTCGTTTGGATTTATGGTGAAATTAAACGCCTGAATCAAGTCAATCTCTAATTATCGTTATTTAACGATAACCGACCAATGTGAGTAAAACTCACTAACTCTTCTCAGTTATATTTTTATAACGTACTTTTATAACTAATAAATAATGGTTTTTTGTTGTGTGTTGGCTGTTTGGTTGAACTGCTAGTCAGTTGATTGAAAATATAGATAACGATATAAATATAAATCAATAATCAAATATTGATTTTGTTTAGCAGAATATTCCATAGTGAAATTAAATTGATGTTAGTTTCGTTTTTTAACATCAGTGGATGCATGGAAACAGGTCGGAGGGACCCAACTGGGTTCCTCAACATTTATTTTACTGTTTTTCATATATTGTGTTATATGATGTGATATGAAATCTGTTGTTGATTTTGTATGGTTGAATGATACCGATCATGGTTATATGGTATGTTAAATACCATAAGGAATACTGGAATGTTAAAAAGGAATTTTTCAATGTTATATTGAAAAAGAAATATTTATAAAATCAAAGATTTTATAAAAAGAAAACTATTTATTTAGAAAATAAATAGATTAAAAAGGAATATTTATTTGTTAATCAAATAGATAGAATTGAGGGGAAATATTTGTAAAACGTTTACAAATAGAATTGAAAAAGAAATATTTGTAAGCTATTTACAAATAGAATTGAAAAGGGATATTTATTTGAAAATAAATAGAATAGAAAGTGGAAATATGTGTAAAACAAATAGAATAGAAAATAGTTAGATTAAAATCAGTGGGTTTTATACAAAAAGAAAATATTTTATAAAATAAACAGAATTATCAAAAAGGGTTTATTTGGTAACTAAGTTGATTTTAAAAGAAAATACTTGAAAAGTGACTAGAACTGTATAAAAGGAGAATTTTACGTTTGAAAGGTTTAGACCCGTGTTACGCACACGGGTATAACATGATATGGATTTAAAGCAAAGATTTTAAATAGAATCTATTCTAACAAATAGATTGAGAAGATAAATTTTTAAATAATATTTTATAAATTGAATAAAATGTTTATCATTGGGTAAATAGAATATATAAGTCAACACTTATATAGAGAAATAAGAATCGATTTCAACATCGATATTTGAAACTGAATAAACGTTGAGTTAATCAAAGGAGTTTTTCAATTAGATTTAATCAGTTAGAGTAAATTGATTAGAGTTAGAATTAATCGAATTAGAGATAACTGAACATAGTTAATCGAATTAGAACTAATTGAATAATAGTTATTCAACTAGAGTTGATCGATTATAGTTATTTGAGATAGAGTTAGTCAAACATAATTTTTCAAGATGAATAGCCATTTCGTACGAATGCTAGCGTAATTCGCAGGGCTGCAGATAGCCTACGGCGGTCGGATGTTTTCCTGAGGGAATCAGGCGTAACCATTGTGATCGCTGCGATCTACTGTCAAGCGAATGGAGTTAAAACGAATATTAGCCATTCGAAATAAAGTTAAAACAGACATAGTTATTTGAATATGAGTTAATCGAATATTAGTTATTCGATAGGAGTTAGATAAGTTGAATTAAATAAGTTAAGTTTATCAAGTTGAGTTAATCAAGTTGAGTTAGTCAAGATGTGTTAATCAAACTGAGTTAATCCAAATGAGTTAATCCAAAGGAGTTATTCGAAATAGTTTATTCGAATAGAATTAAAGGAGATTAATCAAATTTAAATCAATCGAAGAGAGTTAATCAAATATAGTTATTTGAAGGAGTTATCGAATATAGTTATTTGAAGAAAGAGTTATTGAATATAGTTTATTCGAAAAGGAGTTATCGAATAGAGATTATTCAAAAAGAGAATTATACATTGAATTCGATTATATGGAAATTCGGGAAAGTAATATTTACTTGCCATTTTTAATCAAGGTTTACTTATTTATTAATAGATTAGTGGTTTAGTTATTTAGTTAAATCAAGGAATAAAAGTTACAGTTTGAAGTTGGATATTTAAGAAGAAAGGAATTATAATGCTATTGTTAAAATAAATGTTTTAAAATAAAGAAGGGAATTCATAAATAGAATCCGAGTTACGTAAGGAAGTAGTTAAAGGTTTAAAAGGTGAACTTTGTCTATTTCGAGGTTAGAAATGTTGCTCAGTTAAGGTCTGAGAGGTAATTATACCCCAACTTGATTGACTTCGTTTTTAGCTAAGGAATGGTTAAGGTTCGATAGTGAAGATTGATTAAGTGAATTTGGTTATTGAGTGTAATGGTTTAAATTGACTTGGTGATGTTTTATTTAAACATGTTTTTAAATCAAATGTATAAATTTTAGAAACATTTTCCAAATTTAATCAGAGATATTTTCTAATCATAGAAAATGAAATGTTGACGAGAAAGAATACTGGAATGACAGTGATACGTGAAACAGAGATGGAAATGTTTTCCAATGATTGATGACGTATATTTCATAAATTTAGAAAATAAGAAATGTTGAGTATATAAAAATGGGAAATGAATAAACTAATGATAAATTAAATTAAAGGAAATTAATGTTGATTGATGATTGATCGATCGAATTTCTATCTGGAAATAAGATCATTGGTTGTACACCTATTTTTCTTTGATAGTTAAATCACCGACTATCGAAGTTTTTGACTATTTTTCCGTCGTCAATACGGAGAGACCGGGATCAGATGTATTATCTGAAAACCACTCTGTATGGACGTTAGCGTTGCGATCAAACATGATGAAAATAATTGAAGATGGAGTTATGCAAGGGCTATCCTGTTTACAGAATAGTGCCTTCGGTTTGTCTAGTCCCAGGACAAACGTGAATGGACGAATGTTTGACAAAGTATATCCAGTGGATCGCGTAAGTTGATCTCTTCAAACGTACTTACGTTTGGAGGCAGAGGAATTCGTTTCTCTTAGCTTTATACCCTTGGTATTTTTGAGGAAATCAATTTGTGATTTGGCGGGTATGACGGTTTGGCATTCAAAGTGATTGGTGGTCAGGTATATCAAAGATATGTTATGACCTCAAGCCTCATCAACCGGGAAATGACAAAAATCGGGCAGGCTGCATGGCTAAGTGGGTCGCTCCCATTAGGGTGTATATCACATATCTAGAGAAAATCCATTTCATTCTTTTATCTATTATCAATGCTGTCCCTTTTCGGGAGACGGTGGGTAGCTCCCAACCGTTGGTGGTATACATTCGATACACTCAAGCGAAATGAGTTGTCGATCATGTGTGGGCCGGGCTGCAAGACATTCTTGTTGAACCCAGTGTATTCGCCTCTAGAGGTACACTATCGGCAGGTGGTCCCATACCTTGTCATAGTCAGAATCCAGTCTCCAATAAGTGCCCACGATTTTGATTTGTATACTATATATGTGGTACATGAGATGCAAGCGTTCTGCTAGATTGTTAATTACTTGTGATTAGACATTATTATAATATCATAAAAGTATCGATTTCCAAAACTGTTTTGGGTTATCGTAAGGTAAAAACCATCCGTGTTTATGTGTGGATCGGTCTTACGATTATCTTTTCTATGAAAATGATTTTGAAAAGTTAAACCGATGATTTGAGTTTATTCACACCAGTCCCATGACTGACCCAGAGTTTATTTTTTTTTGTTTTCCCTAAACTCTTGGGTGCCCAAATTTGTATGCGCAGTCAAGTAGTTTAGGTCTTTACAGATATACTTGGAGGAGCTTGAAGCAGGAGGCTTCAGGATTATATAGCTATTGCTATTTCCGCTGTGTGTAAGCGTTGTACTCCGATAATGTTGTTGCATATATATACTGTTTTATTTCAAAGTTATGTTGTATATTATATTTTACTCGTTCCGCTGTGAGATTCGCGTTACTCTGATTTTGGGTTATAGCTATCTTATTCTTCTATTCTAATTTTCTATCTTATCTATTCTCACCCTCTAACTTCTTTCTTTTAATGATCAGGTATTTCCAATGTTCGAATAGTAAACATGGCAATTGTGTGTTGATTTTCGGAGTCGAAAATCCCAGTTCGTTACAGTGGTATCAGAGCAAGGTTAAGTGATTGCCTTGGCTTTGTGGCGTGACTCAGTAGAGATGGGGTTAGTGATACCCTAGATTGAGTTTGAGTGTATATATACGAGTGAACGTATTTGTAGATTTTATAAAAATTGTTTTATATTGTGGAAGTTTATTGGTTAAGTTGTTTATACGTTCTGGTCGATCAGTTTGACCCACTGTATCGATAGGAGTTTCTAAACACTCAAGTACGATAAACCGACACAGTATGTTTTGAAAAAGGGTAAATGAAATAATTTTACCCAAAATATATTTTAATATGAAAGAAAGGTATATCTTGGAATTATTATCATATATTGGATTTGTTGGTTGATTATAATTGAAACGGTTATATAAATAACCAATTTGAGTTCATATAATATAAAAGCAGATTAATTAAATCTGAATTAAATTAGAATTGGAATTAAAATTCTGAAATTGGGAAAAAATTTCATAAAAGGATTTGGGTTAAATATAAGAAAATTTTAAGATCATGGGATATTTTAAATTGTTTACAAGTATCGTGAATGATATTTTGAAAAAGATTTCAAAATGAAAATGTTTAAATATGTGTTTTGAAAAGTGGTATAGTATTGAACTCACTTCGATCACTGGGAAATAACTCTGATGATGCTAGCCACATCATCAGTGTTCATTTTCGAGTTGTAAGTGGCGGATTACTACCAAAAATTTGTGTTGGATTGTTTGAGGAAAAGAAGTTGTTTGAAATATGAAAAGGAATATTTGGTTTTAGAAAAGCTAAGATGTTTAAAAACTCCCAAAAAGAGATAGTACGAATTAAAAACAAATTTAAAGAAAATTGGCAAAGAAAATTGAAATTGAATTAAAACCAGAAATGGAAATCAAATAGAAATTTGTGAATGCAAACATGAATTGAATAAAAACCAGTAAGGGGAAATTGAATTGAAATAGAACGATATCGAATAAAGTTGTATTTGTGATTTATGAATTTGTTTAAGTATATTAGACGTGTAAATAAGAGTTGAAATTAGTACTGGAATTTAAGATTGAGAATGAGATTTGGTTTGAAATAGGATGATTGGATTTGAGAACAGATGATTGGAGATTGATTGGGATGACTTTGGTATATGCTGAATTGGCAGCAAAATGTAAGGACATAATGATATGCCCGACAAAAAGGTACATGTTTATTTTTATGGATTTGGTGATTTATGTGCCGAATTGGCAAGCTGCTTGGCTATTTGATTTTCTTTTGGATTGGTGAAGGCCTAGAGAGGCGAGTTGGGGTTTGAACTATTGACTAATACAAAGGAGGTGCTGGCGAAATTTTCCGGAAATTTAGAGTGTTAGAAAATTTTCAGGATTTTAGAAAATTATCGTTGATAAGAATTAATTAATATTTTAATTGAAATTAAATTGGTTCAGTTGAAATTTAAGTTGATAAGTAAACAAATAAATTTGTACCAGTCAATAGGGTTTGTTCTCTACCTTAGCAATTTCGAGGATGAAATTATTTTAAGAAGGAAGAATGTAACGACCCGTATTTTTACGGTATATAAATAATTTATTCAATTATTTAAATAATGTTTTGGTTATTTAAAATGACCAGAATTAAATAGTATTGAATATTTAATTAAAATAAATAATATAATAATGTGTTGAATTTCTGAAATAGTCAGAAATAGTGGAATTCACAAAATGGTGTGAATTGGATCATCTGTGATATTTAATTCAGTTTAGAATTGAATTAGAATAACGAATATATTATTTGGACGGCAGTTTGAACGTATAATTATAATATAATTATAATCGAGCTCGAAATGGCGCTGCAGTTCGTAATTTGGCGATTTGAACTTCAATTGAATGTACAGAATTCCTTTTAAATTGGATTTCTGTGAAACAGGAAACGCTAGGAGCTAGTGAAGTATATTTTTCTGATGGAAGAGAAATATCGAGATTTCGTCATGTAGATTTTTAGTTATGTTCAAATCAAATTTTAGAAAAGTTGCTATGGAATTCCTTTATGTTTTATATCGAATTATTTACATTTTAAAATGGATTTTTAAATATAAATCAAATATCGATATAACAGAGAACTTTGGAATATCGAGTTATGAATCCCAGTGGAGCTGTATGATATTCTAGTGTGGATATATACGATAATATTTATTTTTAAATATTAAATTTAATTGTTTTTAAATATATTATTATATTTAAATGGGTTATTTAGAGCTTTAAAAATAGCCAGTTTTTCAAACGACATCAGAATTCGACGAAACTAATTTTGTTGGATCTACAACATCAAATTATTGTTATATTCCAAGTTCCGTGATTTTTAGAGTCACTGTGTGGACGTACGGATTCTTAAAGTGAAAAAAGTCGATATTTTGACTATTAAAAATACACTGTATGAGCAAAAGGAGTCGGAATTTGACAAAACCAATTTCGTTGGGTCCGCGATGTCAAACTCTAGCTGCATGTTCAGTTTTGTGATTTTTGGTATTATATATGATCACATGAATTTTTAAATAGTGAATACAAATAGCGATAGCATAAAATAAGTATAAAAACTCGAATAAAAAAATGTTTTATCATCCAATAAATACTATTTACTTCTTCTAACCCTAAAACCTCGTTTCCTTCGGTCAAAGGATGCGCCGCCACCATTTTCTCTTCACAGTAAACCAAACCAATCTTCAAAAATCAAATATAATTCAAATAAAACTCTATAAAATCCAAACCAAGGATATATGAGTTCGGCAAGAGGAGATCTTCAGTCTTGTATGAATTTTGTGAAGTGCGATGCACGTTTTTGGTTCGTGGGTTTTTGTCACAGCATTTAGGGTTGCGATTTCGATTTGAGGGAAGGCGTAATGGGTGGATTCGATTTCGTATTGTTGTTCAGGAGGTTGAAGAGGTTTGATTGTGGGTTATTTGGTGAGGTGCGATGGAATTTTTAGGTCAGTGCTGAATGATGTCGAGGACGAGTTCGGTTCCGATGGGTTTTTTGGGATGAGTTTGAGAGTGGAATTTTGTATATGGGGAGGAAGAGATCAAGGAGAGGATGAGAATGGTGGTTTGGTTTTGTGGGATCGTGAAGTAGGTAAGGAGAACGTGGTGGCTGAAGTTCCTGTATTGGCCAAGTTGTTACTGTGTTCAATTGGGAAAAACATATGGTGGAGAAGGAGTGTTACGGGTGGGCTTGAGATGGGTAATAGGCCGGGGAAATTAAGTAAGCCCAAAAGAAAATAATTCATGTTTTATTTATTTTAAGTCATGTACTAAATTGTAAACTCAATAACTTGTCAGTCCGTGATCAGAATTGAGCGAAATAAGATCCGTTGGGATCGTATTGACAGTGGCTACACCATGAAACTAACCAGGAGTGAATTGAAGCTCGTTTGGATTTATGGTGAAATTAAATGCCTGAATCAAATCAATGACCAATTATCGTTATTTAACGATAACCGACCAATGTAAGTAAAACTCACTAACTCTTCTCAGTTATATTTTTATAATGTACTTTTAAAACTAATAAATAATGGTTGTTTGCTGTGTGTTGGCTGTTTGGTTGAACTGCTAGTCAGTTGATTGAAAATATAGATAACGATATAAATATAAATCATTAATATAATATTGATTCTGTTTAGCAGAATATTTCATACTGAAATGAAATTGATGTTAATTTCATTGTTTAACATCTTTGGATGCAGGGAAACAGGTCGGAGGGACCCAATTGGTTTCCTCAACATTTATTTTACTGTTTTTCATATATTGTGTCATATGATGTGATATGAAATCTGTTGTTGATTTTGTATGGCTGAATGATACCGATCATGGTTATATGGTATGTTAAATACTATAAGGAATACTGGAATGTTAAAAAGGAAATTTTCGATGTTATATTGAAAAAGAAATATTTATAAAATCAATGATTTTATAAAAATAAAACAATTTATATAGAAAATAAATAGATTAAAAAGGAATATTTATTTATTAATCAAATAGATAGAATTGAGGGGAAATATTTGTAGAACATTTACAAATAGAATTGAAAAAGAAATATTTGTAAACTATTTACAAATTGAATTGAAAAGGGATATTTATTTGAAGATAAATAGAATAGAAAGATGAAATATGTGTAAAACAAATAGAAAAGAAAATAGTTAGATTATCAAAGGAATGACTTATAAAATCAACGGGTTTTACATAAAAAGAAAATACATTATAAAATAAATAGAATTATCAAAAAGGGGTTTATTTGGTAAATAAATTGATTTTAAAAGAAAATACTTGAAAAGTGACTAGAATTACATAAAAGGAGAATTTTACATTTGAAAGGTTTAGACCCGTGCTTCGCACATGGGTATAACATGATATGGATTTAAAGCAAAGATTTTAAATAGAATCTATTCTAATAGATAGATTGAGAAGATAAATTTATAAATAATATTTTATAAATTGAATAAAATGTTTATCATTGGGTAAATAGAATATATAAGTCAGGACTTATATAGAAAAATAGGAATCGATTTCAACATCGATGTTTGAAACAGAATAATCGCAGAGTTAATCAAAGGAGTTAATCAGTTAGAGTTAATCAGTTAGAGTAAATTGATTAGAGTTAGAATTAATCGAAATAGAGTTAATTGAACATAGTTAATCGTATTAGAATTAATGGAATATTAGTTATTCAACTAGAGTTGATCGAATATAGTTATTATAGACAGAGTTAGTCAAACATAGTTTTTCAGGATGAATTGCCATTTCGTACGACTGCTAGCGTAATTCGCAGGGCTGCAGATAGCCTACGGCGGTCGGATGTTTTCCTGAGGGAATCAGGCGTAACCATTGTGATCGCTGAGATCTAGAGTCAAGCGAATGGAGTTAAATATTAGCCATTGGAAATAAAGTTAAAACAAACATAGTTATTCGAATATGAGTTGATCGAATATTAGTTATTCGACAGGAGTTAGATAAGTTGAATTAAATAAGTTAAATTTATCAAGTTGAGTTAATCAAGTTGAGTTATCAAGGTGAGTTAATCATACCGAGTTAATCCAAATGAGTTAATCCAAAGGAGTTATTCGAAATAGTTTATTCGAATAGAATTAAAGGAGATTAATCGAATGTAAATCATTCGAAGAGAGTTAATCGAATATAGTTATTCGAAGAAGGAGTTATCGAATATAGTTTTTCGAAGAAAGAGTTATCGAATATAGTTTATTCGAAAAGGAGTTATCGAATAGAGATTATTCGAAAAGAGAATTATACATTGAATTCTATTATATCGAAACTCTGGAATGTAATATTTACTTGCCATTTTTAATCAAGGTTTACTTATTTATTAATAGATTAGTGGTTTAGTTATTTAGTTAAATCAAGGAATAAAAGTTACAGTTTGAAGTTGGATATTTAAGAAGAAAGGAATTATAACGCTATAGTTAAAATCAATGTTTTAAAATAAAGAAGGGGATTGATAAATAGAAATCGAGTTACGTAAGGAAGTAATTAAAGGTTTAAAAAGTGAACTTTGTCTATATCAAGGTTAGAAATGTTGTTCAGTTAAGGTATGAGAGATAATTATACCCCAACTTGATTGACTTCGTTTTTAGCTAAGGAATGGTTAAGGTTCGATAGTAAAGATTGATTAAGTGAATTTGGTTAATGAGTGTAATCGCTTAAATTGGCTTAATGATGTTTTATTTAAACGTCTATTTAAGCCAAATGAATAAATTTTTGAAACATTTTCCAAATATAATCAGAGATATTTTCTAATCATAGAAAATGAAATGTTGATGACAAAAGAATACTGGAATGACAGTGATACGTGAAGCAGAGATGGAAATGTTTTCCAATGATTGATGACATATATTTCATAAATTTAGAAAATAAGAAATGTTGAGTATATAGAAATGGGAAATGAATAAATTAATGATAAATTAAATTAAAGGAGATTGATGTTGATTAATGATTGATCGATCGAACTTCTATCTGGAAATAAGATCGTCGGTTGTACACCTATTTTTCTTTGATAGTTAAATCACCGACTATCGAAGTTTTTGACTATTTTTCCATCGTCAATACGGAGAGACCGGGATTAGATATATTATCTGAAAACCACTCTGTATGGACGTTAGCGTTGCGATCAAACATGATGAAAATAATTGAAGATGGAGTTATGCAAGGGCTATCCTGTTTACAGAATAGTGCCTTCGGTTTGTCTAGTGCTAGGACAAACGTGAATGGACGAAGTTTGACAAAGTATATCAAACGGATCGCGTAAGTTGATCTTTTCAAACGTACCTACATTTGGTGGCGGAGGAATTCATTTCTCTTAGCTTTATACCCATGGTATTTTTGAGGAAATCAATTTGTGATTTGGCGAGTATGACGATGTGGCATTCAAAGTGATTGGTGTTCAGGTATATCAAAGATACGTTACGACCTCAAGCCTCATCAACCGGGAAATGACAAAAATCGGGCATGCAGCATGGCAAGGTGGGTTGCTCCCATTAGGGTGTATATCACTTGTCTAGAGAAAATCCATTTCATTCTTTTATCTATTATCGATGTTGTCCCTTTTCGGGAGATGGTGGGTAGCTCCCAACCGTTAGTGGTATACATTCGATACACTCAAGCGAAATGAGTGGTCGGTCATGTGTGGGCCGGGTTGCAAGACGTTCTTGTTGAACCCAGTATATTCGCCTCTAGAGATACACTATCGACAGGTGGTCCCATACCTTGTCATAGTCGGAATCCAATCTCCAATAAGCGTCCGCGATTTTGATTTGTATACTTTATATGTGGAACGTGAGATGCAAGCGTTCTGCTAGATTGTTAATTACTTGTGATTAGACATTATTATAATATCAGAAAAGTATCGATTTCCAATACTGTTTCGGGTTATCGTAAGGTAAAAACCATCCGTGTTTATGTGTGGATCGGTCCTACGATTATCTTTTCTTTTGAAAAGGTTTTTGAAAAGTTAAACCGATGATTTGAGTTTGCTCATGTAATAACCTGGAAATTTGGGCCAATTTAAAATTTTTATTTTGGCAATTTTAGCGAATTTTGATTATTTAAAATGAATTATTTTAAATAATATCGACGACAATTTTATTTTGAATAGAATTCGAGCGTATATTTCATTTGAATCATCGTTAGAATATAAATATTTATTTATATTTTTAAAAAAGGAATTGAAAATGGCGCGGTAGTTCGATAATTCGATT
Organism: Allium sativum; assembly: GCA_030737875.1. Lineage (NCBI taxonomy): Eukaryota > Viridiplantae > Streptophyta > Magnoliopsida > Asparagales > Amaryllidaceae > Allium > Allium sativum. Next base: position 275,794,765 of record CM060925.1, read on the forward strand.
TCAAATTTCAATTGAATGTACCGGGTGCAAAATAAACCTGATTTTAGTGAAACCAAAAATATTTGAATCTAATTGATAATATCTTTCCAACGAATCCGAAAAATCAAAATTTCATAGCGGGAATCAAAAGATATGTCCAGTTGAAATTTCTGAATAGTCGCTATGGAATTCAGGCCCTTAAAAATGGAAATTTTGCAAACGACCTCGGAATTCGACGAAACCACTTTTGTTGGATCCGTGATGTCAAGTTATTGCTAGATTCCAAATTTCATAATTTTTCGAATTAATATGTTAGCGTGGCAAAGGAAAACGCGTTTGACCAGTTTTAGTTGATTTTAATCGACGGGAAATTGGCCGTTTTTCAAATGGTCTTGGAATTCGACGAAATTAGTTTTATTAGGACCGCATCGTCAATACGAAGCTAGAAAATATTTTTTTGGAATTTTACGAGTGAGTATGTGGCCCCGATAAACTGAAACGTGCATTCAAATTCAATATATAGAGTTATATGTTGATTTTGACGAAAACTGATCGAAACAGTCGAATCAGCTTACGATACATATCCCACTGTGTTCGGAATGGGGGTAATTAGCTATGGACGACAGGCGGTGGGCTTGATTTCCAGTTCGAAAAGTAAAGTTACTTTATAAGGATTTTAAAATAAAACTAAATAAATTAAAATATATAATTCTTCCTGATAACCCCCTCCCCTTTTCTCCTTTTCTTCGATCGGAATTGTTTCCATAAATAAAAAAAAAAGAACCATCACAGCCCCCACGTCGCGCCTCCCCTCGGAGCGCCGCCCCACCAGAGATCGACCGCCGCCCCCTTCGCCCATCTATCCGACGATCCCCAGCCTCGCGCGCCCCCCTACCGACGACGTGGGCATCCCCCTTCCCTCGAGCTTCCTTTCTCCTCGTTTCCCCTTCTGGGACGCGACACTCCCCCTCTCGTGCCCTAATCCCTAATCGCGCCTCCACCCGACCCCCAACGACCAGGCGCCGCCCTTCTCAACTCCACCTCCGACGTGGACCACCTCCGGCAGCTGAGATTCAACTTTAAAAATGAAAAGTGAGTTTTTTCCCTTATTTCTTTAATATGAGTTAGTTAGAATATTTAAATTAGGAAAAATTCAATCTTTTTATAAATAAAAAGAGTTAGGATTTTAAAAATAAATCAATAGAAAGCTTTGATCTTTGTTTAGAAAAAATTATGATATTTGATTAGGAAAATATACGATTCTTGTTCATAGTAAAAATTCAATTTTTATATACAGAATAGCGAAGTAAAAAATTCGAATTTTATATATTGAATAGCGAAGTAAAAATTCGTTTTTTATATATTGAATAGCGAAGTAAAAGTTCGATTTTTATATATTGAATAGCGAAGTAAAAGTTCGATTTTTATATATTGAATAGCGAAGTAAAAATTCGATTTTTATATACTGAATAGCGAAGTAAAAATTCGAATTTTATATATTGAATAGCGAAGTAAAAATTCATTTTATATATATTGAATAGCGAAGTAAAATTTTGATTTTTATATATTGAATAGCGAAGTAAATATTCGATTTTTATATATTGAATAGCGAAGTAAAAATTCGATTTTTATATGTTGAATAGCGAAGAAAAAATTCGATTTTTATATATTGAATAGCGAAGTAAAAATTCGATTTTTATATATTGAATAGCGAAGTAAAAATTCATTTTTTATATATTGAATAGCGAAGTAAAAATTTGATTTTTATATATTGAATGACAAAGTAAAAATGTGATTTTTATATATGTAGAGAATACGGGCAAAGAAAGTGACGAAAGAAGAAACGGCGAAGACTTCAACATTTGAAGAGTCGAGATGTTTGGATTAGCTAATCTGTGAGAACTTCTCACCTTTAACTTTCTTTTTCTAGTTAAAAATATATACTAGGATGCAGACGGTGTTCAGTAGCACCCGACACCCGTCATCCATAGACCATGGATGGCTTGTATGTTTGATTGTTTGTTGTGGTGAAAATTGATTGTGTGATGTGATGTGAAATGAAATAAAATATTTATACAGTTAAAAATATTTTATCGTTAAAAATAAAAAATTTAACGTGTACATGAAATGAAATAAATTAATATAAACAAATCGAACGATTTGTTTATATACACACATTTGACTGATATTGATCGGGACGATAAATTTCACACATCGCCCAACTGCACAAATAAAATCTGTGTTTGATTGTTTGAAACCCAACACGGTTATTGGGATGACATATGACATACACTAATCCCAATAATTATTTGTACGTCGATCCATTGATGGACAAACTGTTATGAGCGTTAAATATTTGTATTTGATGCTTATATAGTGTAGAATGCACTTTGGATGATGGTTGATTATTCATCGCTGTTATTGTATACATGTGTTGTAAAAATCCATATAATTAACATTATATGGTAATTGATTGGGCCTCGTTCCAGTTTTGAATAGAAGTTTTGAATAGAAATATTTGAAATAGAAATGTTTGAAATCGAATATTTGAAAATAGAAATATATGAAGCCGTGTTGATTAGATTTACGCCATTTTGACGTAAACGATATTTATATCGATTTTATTCATTTTATAATGAATATCGAAAGTGATTTCAGAATCTAATATTTTGAAATAAAATGAATTCGAATTGAAATTGAATAGAATTGAATTCGAATAGAAATTGAATAAAATTGAATTCGAATAGAAATTGAATAGAATTGAATTCGAATAGAAATTGAATAGAATTGAATTCGAATAGAAATTGAATAGAATTGAATTCGAATTGAAATTGAATAAAAATGAATTCGAATTGAAATTGAATATGAAGTTGAAACCGTTTTGAAAATGAATTTAAAATGATTTATAAAGCACGTTTTAAAAGGAAATCGACGAAGTATATATTATATATATATAATATATTGGCCTGAATAGAACGCGCCGCGCCGCGGCAGTTCGTGAATTTCGACAATTGACTTCGAATGGATATTACGGGAGATCCGACCGTCGGATTCTCCTAAAACCGGAACCGTTGGGTTCGTATCGAAAAGAGCTTTCTAACGAATATTAGAAATTTAAATCTAATGGTTGGATTTGGAATAATGTCCAAATCAAATTTGGAAAAGGTCGCTGTAAGTGCAGTTCGATAGCCGTTGATGGAAATCGACTGTACGGGCCTTGATTAAATTATTAAAAATAGTAATATTTGTGTAGAATCATAAGAAATGATTTGTGAAGAATTGGGTTGAAAAACTCCATATTTGAAAAGATAAAAATAGATTTTTATCGAAATGAACTAGTTTTGAACTAGAATTATAATTCTATTTATTTTTAAATAAATAAATTGAATTTGAAAAGGGTTTTGAAAATAACCAGAATTTCCAATAATTGCATTGGAATGGATTCGAATCGAAATTCTCTTTGGAATATTTCGATGTTGGATTTCGTGATGATACAGATATTGTTATGGAAATTTAAAAGATATATTTATATATCGTTATTTCCAATACGATATTTGTTAGTCGTAGAGTTTGATATTGAATATAAGCCGATATAATTTCTATTCAGAGCCTTGTATTTAATATCAAATGTGATTTGGGTTTGTCGTGAATGGCGTCTTCATTAACACTGTTCTTAAATCCTATTGAAAAAAGATTAAATCTTTTTATTTAGATTTAATGAAGTGTACCAATTAAATAATATTTAATTGGAATTGAACTGGTATTGATTTTTGGGTTTATCGTGAACAGTGTTTTAAATAACACTTGTTCTTTAACCCGATAATTAATGAATGTGATTTTGGGTTTATTGTGGGCCGTGTTTTAAATGACATTGGTTCTTTAACCCAGTTAAAGACAGGATATTGATTTCTCTGAAGATTAAAACTAAGTGTAGTTTTAATGAATCATTAATTAGATTAAAAAGATCGAGAATGGAGTACCACCAGTTTTGCTCCAGGCGATAGTTAAATCTTTAATTAGATTTGAACGTGAAATGGTAATTGAATTTACCGACAACACCGTGGTGTTAGATATGAAGCATAACCAGTTTTACTTCATGGGATAAATAGGTTGGGATTAGGAAATAAAATAAATAATTACTTCAGTATGGTTCGTTAATCCCGACTAGTTTGAAGTAATATTCAAAAGAAAGATTAAAGAATAAATTTAAAGGAATTTATCTTTGATAATATTAATGGGAACCTTTCCCAGAGTATAAGAATATTTCAATAAAAAAATATTCTGAATTGGATTGAGGCGTATGTTGTGTTTGTGTCACACGTGTTTATTATATACGCGAGTTGTTCAGAAAGACTAGGTTTATCCCATTCTGAATAACTGATTCGACGTGGGGTCGAAGATGAAGACGGTGGTCGAAGATCGGAGGTCTTCACATCGTCTGGGTGATTACTGATGATCTTGATTGGGATGTACACCCAAGAAGATGGAAACAGTTAGTGATCGTCCAGACGTACTTGGAGATCGATGGATATGCGGGGTACTAGGTGCCCCCGGTTTCGTTCAGACCCAGAACGGACTTGTAAATGGACTGTGTGTCTGACATTGGATTTTAGTCTGTGTGATTGATTTCTATTAAATATATATCTGTTTGGCGGCGGAGAATTTATTCTCTTGCTTAACGCCCTTCTCTGAGACGTACGAGCTCAGGGGTTATATACTGATGGATATCAAACGCATAGAGTGAATTGCCTGTGTGGCATGCCTAAGTGGCGAATGATCAAGGCTTCTGTTGAAAAGAAAATTCTTGTGGTTGATGATCGAAGCATGGCCTTTGTGGCGTAGCTTTGTGTAACGTTTACTTCGCGAGTTTCACACCCCGTTGGTGAATCAAAAACGGGAGAGGACATCAGGGAGGGCATGCGTTTCCTTCTAGCTAAAAGTGGCGTCAGTGGTTTTACACGCCCTGACGAGTTTGACTTATGTGGTTGTTGTTGTTGAGAGGCGCCTCGGTTAGATCAGACGATCCGGGTCTGATGGAGTCATTCGTTGGCTCATTTACGCCCGAAAGGGCGGGGAAACGTAGTGCTCAGGCATAATAATCCACATCGGTGGACCGGCCCTGGCGGTCCAAGGGGCAGTTGCGGCTGTTCCTAGACATGGGCTAGATTGTCTAAAATCGGTAGAGGACTATCTTTTGCCTCGGTTCACAGATGGAAATCCAACTTCCAATACGTGACATTTGCGGTTTTATTTGTAGAGCCTAGTATGGCGACATGATATATGGTACCCATGCCGCCTATAATTGATACTTATGATTTGAAGTTGTTTTATACACTATACACTGATAATAGTATCAAATGATTTATTTTAAAACGCATCAAGCATTCTTTGGCTGTTATAAGGGAAAACCCTATCCCCCGGCTTGCGTTGCATTGTGTGATAGGACATGGGTCTTATAACAGCTTCATTTTTCTCTATTTAGCATTGCGCTGTTTGTTTTATGCACTGGTATTCTTGGGAGGAAACCCGTTCCGTGTTATACGGCATGGTCCCTTGATTTACCGAACTTTAAAAATAAAGATTAACTGTTTTAGTTCTCACACGAGTCACATGACTGACCTGGAGTTTATTGTTTTAACCTAAACTCTGGGTGCCCTTATTTTGACACGGGCAGCTAGTAGTTTTGGTTTTGCAGATTTATATTCACAGGATCCTGGTTTACAGCTGGAATGATATCCGGAAAGCTTTGTATCCGTATATCTCCTTCAGTTGTGTTTTGTATTATTTCCGTTGCGATGTATTTAAATGTAATTTAAATCTCTGATATTTCTATGTAATATTTATTCGTACTTTGTATATTCTTGTATTCTGATGGAATTGTTGTAAATAAGCAATGAAATGTCCTTCCGTCTGCGTTCTATTGTGGCTTGTTCTCAAATTATCCGCGCTTTCCTTCACGAGGAAGTTACGGGTTTTTACACGTGGTATCAGAGCTTTGGTTTACAAAGCTCAGAGAACAAGACACATTAGAACCATACGAAAGAATTAATCAGAAATTGGGTTAGTAATATCCAATGGGAATGACTCGTTAGAGATAGGATCAGTAGTATCCTAGAACAAGTGAGAAGAGTATATTTTGAAAGGAAAACGAATTTTTGTTTTGAAAATTTAAATCAATTATATGCATTTAATTATTTATTTATATTGATTTGGACAATAAAATATATAGAGATTTTAGTATACGTCTGATCCACGTGTATTGAAGCCTCAAATATATTCGATAGATATAGAATCACACTCTATTCGCTCGGACATGATTCTAATGATTGACGCGTCATCATTAGAATTTATTTTCGTGTTTCGAAGGTGAGATTTCTATATATTTCCAATTGACTGGTGTGAGAACAAAAATTAGATAGGGCCTATTGTTGTGATTTGGCACCAAAAATCTGATTTTTGACTATGTATCAAAATTATGTGTTTGAAATGCTAACCAACTAATTGATTGATGGTTGTGTTGTTTGATTATTGGTTGATTAATTAAAATTTATACCATATAGCCAAAATGAATCAAATTGTGAGTTATATTGAAAATTGGTCGCATTTGCTTGCATATACATGTACTTACATTGAACAGGTCACAGCAAGGAGGCTAGAGCAGAAGAATAAAATTGTTTGCCCGACAAATAGGTACATGTTTAACATAATTTATTGTTTTGTTTGGGTGATGATGATTTTATGAGCCGATTGGCTAGCCGCTTGGCTTTTTCTTTTTCTTTTTGAGATCAGAGGGCCTGTATGGCAATATCGGGATTTTCCCGTGCCCCTGGTGTAGGGGAGGTTATGGAGAAATTTTTCGAAAATTTATGGTGTTAGCCAAATTTTTGAAAAGTTTGAAAAGTTCTTAGAAACTGAAAAGTTGAAGAACTTAAGCCGTAGTGAACACACTGTAAGTTGAGTTGATTTGTGAAACAACTTTCGGCTTTGTTCCTTTTCGGGGACGAAAAGTTTTAAGTGGGGGAGATTGTAATAACCCGGAAATCTGAGCCAATTTAAATTTTTTATTTTGACAATTTTAGCGAATTTTGATTATTTAAAATGAATTATTTTAAATAATATCGATGAGAAATTTATTTTGAATAGAATTCGAACGTATATTTTCATTTGAATCGTCGTTAGAATATAAATATTTATTTATATTTAAAAAAGGAATTGAAAATGGCGCGGTAGTTCGATAATTCGATTTCAAACTTCAATTGAATGTACCGGGTGCAAAATAAACCGGATTTTAGTGAAACCAAAAATATTTGAATCTAATTGATAATATCTTTCCAACGAATCCGAAAAATCAAAATTTCATAGTGGGAATCAAAAGATATGTCCAGTTGAAATTTCTGAATAGTCGCTATGGAATTCAGGCCCTTAAAAATGGAAATTTTGCAAACGACCTCGGAATTCGATGAAACCACTTTTGTTGGATTCGTGATTTCAATTTATTGCTAGATTCCAAATTTCATAATTTTTCGAAACAATATGTGAGCGTGGCAAAGGAAAACGCGTTTGACCAGTTTTAGTTGATTTTAATCGACAGGAAATTGGCCATTTTCCAAACGGTCTCGGAATTCGACGAAATTAGTTTTGTTAGGACCGTATCGTCAATACGAGGCTAGAAAATATTTTTCTGGAATTTTACAAGTGAGTATATGGCCCTGGTAAATTGAAACGTGCGTTCAAATTCAATATATAGAGTTATATGTTGATTTTGAAGAAAACTGATCGAAATAGTCGAATCAGCTAACGATACATATCCCATTGTGTTCGGAATGGGGGTAATTAGCTTTGGACGACAGGCGGTGGGCTTGATTTCGAGTTCGAAAAGAAAAGTTACTTTATAAGGATTTTAAAATAAAATTAAATAAATTAAAATATATAATTCTTCCTAATAACCCCCTCCCCTTTTCTCCTTTTCTTCGATCAGAATTGTTTCCCAAAAAAAAAAGAGAACCATTGCAGCCCCACGTCGCGCCTCCCCTTGGAGCGCCGCCCCACCAGAGATCTACCGCCGCCCCCTTCGCCCATCTCTCCGACGATCCCCAGCCTCGCGCGCCCCCTACCGACGACATGAGCACCCCCTTCCCTCGAGCTTCCTTTCTCCTCGTTTCCCCTTCTGAGACGCGACCCTCCCCATCTCGTGCCCTAATCCCCAATTGCGCCTCCACCCGACCCCCAACGACCAGGCGCCGCCCTTCTCAACTCCACCTCCGACGTGGACCACCTCCGGCAGCTGAGATTCAATTTTAAAAATGAAAAGTGAGTTTTTTCCCCTTATTTCTTTAATATGAGTTAGTTAGATTATTTAAATTAGGAAAAATTCAAACTTTTAATAAATAAAAATAGTTAGGATTTTAAAAATAAATCAATAGAAAGCTTTGATCTTTGTTTAGAAAAAATTATGATATTTGATTAGGAAAATATACGATTCTTGTTCATAGTAAAAATTCGATTTTTATATACTGAATAGCGAAGTAAAAATTCAAATTTTATATATTGAATAGCGAAGTAAAAATTCGTTTTTTATATATTGAATAGCGAAGTAAAAATTCGATTTTTATATATTGAATAGCGAAGTAAAAATTCGATTTTTATATATTGAATAGCGAAGTAAAAATTCGAATTTTATATATTGAATAGCGAAGTAAAAATTCGAAATTTATATATTGAATAGCGAAGTAAAAATTCGTTTTTTATATATTGAATAGCGAAGTAAAAATTCGTTTTTTATATATTGAATAGCGAAGTAAAAATTCGATTTTTATATATTGAATAGCGAAGTAAAAATTCTATTTTTATATATTGAATAGCGAAGTAAAACTTCGATTTTTATATATTGAATAGCGAAGTAAAAATTCGATTTTTATATATTGAATAGCGAAGTAAAAAATTCGTTTTTTATCTATTGAATAGCGAAGTAAAAATTCGATTTTTATATATTGAATGGCGAAGTAAAAAATGTGATTTTTATATATGTAGAGAATACGGGCAAAGAAAGTGACGAAAGAAGAAACGGCGAAGACTTCAACATTTGAAGAGTCGAGATGTTTGGATTAGCTAATCTGTGAGAACTTCTCACCTTTAACTTACTTTTTCTAGTTAAAAATATATACTAGGATGCATACGGTGTTTAGTAGCACCCGACACCCGTCATCCACAGACCATGGATGGCTTGTATGTTTGATTGTTTATTGTGGTGAAAATTGATTGTGTGATGTGATGTGAAATGAAATAAAATATTTATATAGTTAAAAATATTTTATAGTTAAAAATAAAAAATTTAACGTGTATATGAAATGAAATAAATTAATATAAACTAATCGAACGATTTGTTTATATACACACATTTGACTGATATTGATTGGGACGATAAATTTCACACATCGCCCAACTGCACAAATAAAATCTGTGTTTGATTGTTTGAAACCCCACACGGGTATTGGGATGACATATGACATACACTAATCCCAATAATTAGTTGTACGTCGATCGATTGATGGACAAACTGTTATGAGCGTTAAATATTTGTATTTGATGCTTATACAGTGTAGAATGCACTTTGGGTGATGGTTGATTATTCATCGTTGTTATTGTATACATGTGCTGTAGAAATCCATATAATTAACATTATATGGTAATTGATTGGGCCTCATTCCAGTTTTGAATAGATGTTTTGAATAGAAATATTTGAAATAGAAATGTTTGAAATCGAATATTTGAAAATAGAAATATATGAAGCCGTGTTGATTAGATTTACGCCATTTTGACGTAAACGATATTTATATCGATTTTATTCATTTTATAATGAATATCGAAAGTGATTTCAGAATCTAATATTTTGAAATAAAATGAATTCAAATTGAAATTGAATAGAATTGAATTCGAATAGAAATTGAATAAAATTGAATTCGAATAGAAATTGAACAGAATTGAATTCGAATAGAAATTGAATAGAAATGAATTCGAATTGAAATTGAATATGAATTTGAAACCATTTTGAAAATGAATTTAAAACGATTTATAAAGCACGTTTTAAAAGGAAATCGACGAAGTATATATTATTTATATAATATAACGGCCTGAATAGAACGCGCCGCGCCGCGGCAGTTCGTGAATTTCGACCATTGACTTCGAATGGATATTATGGGAGATCCGACCGTCGGATTCTCCTAAACCAGAACCGTTGGGTTCGTATCGAAAAGAGCTTTCTAACGAATATTAGAAATTTGAAATCTAACGGTTGGATTTGGAATAATGTCCAAATCAAATTTGGAAAAGGTCGCTGTAAGTGCAGTTCGATAGCCGTTGATGGAAATCGACTGTACGGGCCTTGATTAAATTATTAAAAATAGTAATAATTTGTGTAAAATCATAAGAAATGATTTGTGAAGAATTGGGATGAAGAACTCCATATTTGAAAAGATAAAAATAGATTTTTATCGAAATGAACAAGTTTTGAACTAGAATTATAATTCTATTTATTTTTAAATAAATAAATTGAATTTGAAAAGGGTTTTGAAAATAACCAGAATTTCCAATAATTGCATTGGAATGGATTCGAATCGAAATTCTCTTCGGAATATTTCGATGTTGGATTTCGTGATGATACAGATATTGTTATGGAAATTTGAAAGATATATTTATATATCGTTATTTCCAATACGATATTTGTTAGTCGTAGAGTTTGATATTGAATATAAGCCGATATAATTTCTATTCAGAGCCTTGTATTTAATATCAAATGTGATTTGGGTTTGTCGTGAATGGCGTCTTCATTAACATTGTTCTTAAATCCTATTGAAAAAAAGATTAAATCTTTTATTTAGATTTAATGAAGTGTACCAATTAAATAATATTTAATTGGAATTGAACTGGTATTGATTTTTGGGTTTATCGTGAACAGTGTTTTAAATAACACTTGTTCTTTAACCCGATAATTAATGAATGTGATTTTGGTTTATTGTGGGCCGTGTTTTAAATGACATTGGTTCTTTAACCCAGTTAAAGACAGGATATTGATTTCTGTGAAGATTAAAACTAAGTGGAGTTTTAATGAATCTTTAATTAGATTAAAAAGATCGAGAATGGAGTACCACCAGTTTTGCTCCAGGCGATAGTTAAATCTTTAATTTGATTTGAACGTAAAATGGTAATTGAATTTACCGACAATACCATGGTGTTAGATATGAAGTATAACCAGTTTTACTTCATGGGATAAATAGGTTGGGATTGGAAAATAAAATAAATAATTACTTCGGTATGGTTCGTTAATCCCGACTAGTTTGATGTGATATTCAAAAGGAAGATTAAAGAATAAATTTAAAGGAAATTATCTTTGATAAAATTAATGGGAACCTTTCCCAAAGTATAAGAATATTTGAATAAAAGAATATTCTGAATTGGATTGAGGCGTATGTTGTGTTTGTGTCACACGTGTTTATTATATACGCGAGTTGTTCAGAAAGACCAGGTTTATCCCATTCTGAATAACTGATTCGACGTGGTGTCGAAGATGAAGACGGTGGTCGAAGACCGGAGGTCTTCACGTCGTCTGGGTGATTACTGATGATCTTGATTGGGATGTACACCCAAGAAGATGGAAACAGTTAGTGATCGTCCAGACGTACTTGGAGATCGATGGATATGCGGGGTATTAGGTGCCTCCGGTTTCATTCAGACCCAGAACGTACTTGTAAATGGACTGTGTGTCTAAAATTGGATTTTAGTCTGTGTGATTGATTTCTATTAAATATATATCTGTTTGGCGACGGAGAATTTATTTTCTTGCTTAACGCCCTTCTCTGAGACGTACGAGCTCAGAGGTTATATACTGATGGATATCAAACGCATAGAGTGAATTGCCTGTGTGGCATGCCTAATTGGCGGATGATCAAGGCTTTTGTTGAAAAGCAAAGTCTTGTGGTTGATGATCAAAGCACGTCCTTTGTGGCGTAGCTTTGTGTAACGTTTACTTCGCGAGTTTCACACCCCGGTGGTGAACCAAAAACGGGAGAGGACATCAGGGAGGGCATGCGTTTCCTTCAAGCTAAAAGTGGCGTCAGTGGTTTTACACGCCCTGACGAGTTTGACTTTTGTGGTTGTTGCTGTTGCGAGGTGCCTCGGTTAGATCGGATGATCCGAGTCCGATGGAGTCATTCGTTGGCTCATTTACGCCCCCAAAGGGCGGGGAAACGTAGTGTTCAGGCATAATAATCCACATCGGTGGACCGGCCCTGACGATCCAAGGGGCAGTTGCGGCTATTCCTAGACATGGGCAAGATTGTCTAAAATCGGTAGAGGACTATCTTTTGCCTCGGTTCATAGATGGAAATCCAACTTCCAATACGTGACATTTGCGGTTTTATTTGTAGAGCCTAGTATGGCGACATGATATATGGTACCCATGCCGCCTATGATTGATACTTATGATTTGAAGTTGTTTTATACACTATACACTGATAATAGTATCAAATGATTTATTTTAAAACGTATCAAGCATTCTTTGGCTGTTATAAGGGAAAACCCTATCCCCCGGCTTGCGTTGCATTATGTGATAGGACCTGGGTCTTATAACAGCTTCATTTTTCTCTATTTAGCATTGCGCTATTTGTTTTATGCACTGATATTCTTGGGAGGAAACCCGTTCTGTATTATACGGCATGGTCCCTTGATTTACCGAACTTTAAAAATAAAGATTAACTATTTCAGTTCTCACACCAGTCACATGACTGACCTGGAGTTTATTTTTTTAACCTAAACTCTGGGTGCCCTTATTTTGACACGGGCAGCTAGTAGTTTTGGTTTTGCAGATTTATATTCACAGGATCCTGGTTTACAGCTGGAATGATATCCGGAAAGCTTTGTATCCGTATATCTCCTTCAGTTGTGTTTTGTATTATTTCCGCTGCGATGTATTTAAATGTAATTTAAATCTCTGATATTTCTGTGTAATATTTATTCGTACTCTGTATATTCTTGTATTCTGATGGAATTGTTGTAAATAAGCAATGAAATGTTCTTCTGTCTGCGTTCTGTTGTGGCTCGTTCTCAAACTATCCGCGCTTTCCTTCACGTGGAAGTTACGGTTTTTTACAGCTCACACCAGTCCCATGACCGACCCAGAGTTTATTTTGTTTTGTTTTCCCTAAACTCTTGGGTGCCCAAATTTGTACGGGCAGTCAAGTAGTTCAGGTCTTTACATATTTACTTGGAGGAGCATGAAGCAGGAGGCTTCATGATTATATAGCTATTATTATTTCCGTTGTGTGTAAGTGTTGTACTCTGATAATGTTGTTGCATATATATATTGTTTTATTTCAAAGTTATGTTGTATATTATATTTGACTCGTTCCGCTGTGAGATTCGCGTTACTCTGATTTTGTGTTGCAGTGATATTCTTCTTGTATTCTAAATTTCTATCTTATCTATTCTCACCCTCTAACTTCTTTCTATTATTGATCAGGTATTTCCGATGTTCGAATAGTCAACATGGCAGTTGTGTGTTGATTTTCAGAGTAAAGAATCCCAGTTCGTTACAGTCTTACCGCTATAAGTCGTCAAACGAGTGACCCCCTCTCATAGTCAAGTACGACCCCATACATCGCTAAACAATTCATCCAAAAAATCATCCCATATCCTGCAAATCCCAACACATAGGCAATACAATCAAATGACACTCTTAAAATAGAAATTTCAAACCCTTACAAATCATAGATAAGTGTATTGAACCACCTATAAGTTTTGAAACTACCATGGGATTGATAACAAATGAGATTTCTAAGTGCAAAAAGTCAACCAAAGTTATGGAAATAAACGAATGAGAAGCTCCCGAATCGAGAAGAGTACGGACAGGATAATCAGAGATAGAGATCAAACCTTCAACAGGGACTTTTCTTGCATTGTTAGGGCCATTATTGGTCGGTGCCGCCTCAAATACATGCACCTGAGTAGATGTTGCAATTGTACTAGCACTCTGTCGAGTCTTTTGTCGACATGCCTTACACAGATTTCTCTACTGCCCACAATTATAACACTTTCCTTTCATCCTCCTTCAGTCCTTGATGAGGTACCCTAGCATCCCACAACCATGACACATGAAATCAGCATTGATGGGTCATTTTCGTGGATTTCCCTTACCTTCATCTTTTCTTTCTTATTCCAAAACATTTTCTTAGGACCTGAGGACTTAGGAGCCTCACTCATCCCTTCTTTGACTTCTTTCTTATCCTCATTCATCAAAGCCATCTTAATAAAAGCCTAATATGTCCTTTCCATAAGGATATGAGTCATAGCCAAGCCTTAGAGAGGTTGATTCAAACCTCTCGCAATCGAACAACCTTCTTGTGAGAAGTATTAACCAAGTCCATGCCAAATCTCGATAACTCGTTAAACCGATTGATGTATTCCTTTACTGATATATCTCCTTGCTTCAAATTCAAAAGCCATTCCAACATCATTCCCTCCTCAGTAGGTGATAGAATCTTCCTCCTAAAACTATTTCTGAATTCGGCCCAACATATACTCCTTCCTTCAGACTCTATGGTTTACCACCAAAATGAAGCCTCCCCCTTAAGTTGCCAAGCGGCAAGTCGTACCCTCATCCCATCCTCATGTTTCAACAACTCAAATACCCTCTCGGTTTCTCTTATCCAGGTGTGTGCCTAAATAAATGTCTCGATACCTGAGAAAATTTTGCTGCATAAAGTAGAGAAGTCCTTACAAAGGTTAGAGAAGTTTGCAGCTGTAAATGGGTTAGGAGGAACCATTGCGTCAGGTGATGGAACCTACACGTGTTGTTGTCCCTTGGCAGGTATCGTAGTTTCGAATACCTTTGAAAGCAACTAGGGATAGGAACGCCTAAAGCAAGATCAAGGGATCTTGACATGTGGTGCAAAAGATAGGTTAGAAATGTAGAATTCAATGGAATGCTGTGGCTTTGACTAGAGGGGATATATTTTGGTTTTAAAACAATTTTTGGATTTTGAAAATAAGTTTTCTTTCAAAAAGTCTTATTTAAAACAGAAATTTATGTGATCCTGAAAGCCTTAGGGTCTAATACCAAATGTAACACTCCACACCCCTTAACATTATCCTCAATGTAGAATCTTGCTAAGAAATGTGGAGCGTTGTAAGTATAAAGCCAAATATTCATTACAAAGACTATGATTTTACAAGACATAAGTTATAAATCCATAGCAGAAGAAAAGACAATTTTATAGTAAAGTAATGAAATCATGAACCATTCTTAATTATTTTAGGTAAACAAAAGTGCCAAAAAGTAACATGTGTCAGTCTCAGTCACAGAAGAAATATCAGAGTGCGAAACTAAAGTATCCCCAAATAGTCAAAAGAAAATACAAGTAAATCATGGAAATAAACAAGATAAACTGTACATTTCCACACAAATCTTCTAAGAGAAGTCAAAAGAGCAATTTGAGCAAAGCAATTCCTCCTTGAGAGCCTGGGAGAAGAAAAAAGAAAAGAAGACAAAGGAGAAAATGTGTCAGACTAAAAGTTTGGTGAACTATAGTAATTTCTAGCAAGTAAAACCATATTCTAGTGCCAATAAAGGAGTAAATGTCTGTGCACACCTAAAAAGTGAACTAAATAAGGAAGAGGTGTCTTAAAAGATGTTATACAAAAGTATAAGATTCAATAACGATGTTGAATGTTTTGCACTTGTACAAATAGAACAAATTAGGAAGAAATTCCTAGTACTACCCAAATAATCAGCCGTGTTGAAGCAAGGATAACTTAAGCCCATTACGGGTTTTGTAACAACCCGTATTTTTGAATAACATGTAATAACATAAATGGAGGCAGAATTAAACTGTAAAATCTGAATCAAGGGAAAGGGTTGTGCCACTGTGTTCGTCTCGGAAAAATACGCGAAATAGAGTCCGAGTTTTCGAAAATTGGAGTCCGAATGACCAAGATATGGCCTCGCGAAGTTTCACCAAAAATTCACAAATTAAAGTATACTTAATTAAGTGAAATGGGTTGCGCAGAGAAATATATATATATATATATATTGATATATATATATATATATAATTGAAAATTAAATAAATAAATATGCAAAAATGTTCAAAACAGCGAATTGGGAGAGGGGAATAACCGAACCAGCCGATTTTTGAGGTCGACCCGAGCTCGCTGGGTCGACTAGGGGTTAATCCAGGGTGTTTGGCTGTCAACCCGTGGGCCGATTCGCTCAAATGCCGATTTTGCATTTGAATGGTTCTCATGGTTCAGCTTTAATCTAAAGGCCCTAGATGGTTCCTACACTTGACTTCTTCCCCAAGACATGCTTTGATGGCTTGGACTGAATCTAGGGTTAATCCTATGGCAAATACTATCCTAATCCTCTATAAAAAGACCCCAAACCTAGCCTAAATCACCATTATTCAATCCTACAACTAAACTATGTCAAATTTGTTCCTCTCATGGCCTCCACTCTCATGCTAAAATTTCTAAGTTAATTTCTATGAGAGATTTTGAGTTCATACAAGGTTGTTTTCAAACTTGTATGAGTGGCAATGGCGGAGGTGGGGTGTTACAGGTTTGGGTTTATTAGGCCCTAGCCCATCAGCAATTTGACATAACCTTATCCATAATTGTGAACATGTCTTATGCCCCCAAATTGAGGCAGTGCACGCACACTGACTTGCTAGAATGCAATCACACCCTTTCAATTGGACCGAATTACATCCACAACGTAACATGGTACATGCCCTTACCTCAAGTGAGGTCGAAGTGGTAACTAGGATATGCTAATGGAATGGATCGCAAAAAACTTGGCTTAAATCCGCAACCCTTGATTTGGTCCTCAAAACTATCTATTTTTTAAGCCCAACAACAAGGAGAACTGAGCTTAAATTTTATTCTTTAATGTTCATGTCAAAAAGCCCGACAACAAGGAGTACTGGGCTTTAAAACCCGACAACAAGGAGTACTGGGTTCATAAATTTAACATGTTTATATCCCAACAATAAGGAGTACTGAGCTAAAACCCGACAACAAGCAGTAACAAGTTAACATGTTTATAAATAAGCATGGTTACATAATTGTATGTCATTTTTCTCAATTACAGTCTATTTCTGTCAATTCTATCAAGTATGCATTTATTTAGTTCAGTTTCCTTTATTCCAATTATTCCTTTCAACTTGCAGATTTTGAACATATTCAAATTTAGCCTTAATTTTGATTATTTAAATTTATTATATTTCATTACCCAATCCCCAGCGCAAAATTAAGAAAGAGGAAAAATAATCCAACGCAGAACATAAAGCTTACAAGTTCATGCCTGTTTCAACGTTTTCATATACTCTTTTTAGGAGTATGTTTAGGGTAGCTGCAAAAATCCAAAATGAAAGAAAGGAGAAAGGGGAAAAGAGATTTGGAATAACAAGTCACAAGAATTCTGAATAAAATTTGTTGAAGTAGACGGAGGGAATTAGAAAAAAATTAGAACAACCATATAATCTTAGTCAAGAATAGAGAATAATCCAGATCTGAAACAATTCCAACTACTATTTTATAGATTTGGTTCCAACATCAAAAGAAATTTGAAAATTACTAAAAAATACCTAAATATTGCAAATCCAAAAAGGCCCTGGTAGAACAATCCTTCAAATCTATAAATAGGTTGTACTACAAATTTTATGCCCCACTAAGATATTTTATTTTGGAGAAAAAGTGAAGTGAAGACTGAGAAAATGAAGAAGAAGTGTGTGGAAAGAAGGAGGAGTACAAGTCAATTTATAAGTGTAGAAGGAAAATCTAGGCCTTAGGATAATTAGGTTTTTTAATACGGGTACTCAAAACCACTCACCAAGAAGTCTCCACAATACCCAGAAATATCATCTCGTGCCTGGCAACATTTACTAGGTCGACCCACATGGGTCATGGGTCGACCACTAGTTCGACCTATATGGGACTGGGTTTTCCCAGTTACACATTGATTGCACTTTGTTTATTAATTATCTTTATTTTAAATTTCTAGTTTAAAATTCAAACTTTAACCAGTCATAACTAGTTTGTTTTAAATCTGTTTTATGCAAATTAAAAGTCTATTCAAACTAGAAAATCGCGATGGACCTAATGGTACAACCTCTCTTTCCCAATTACTAATTATTTCTTAACTTATTCTTTAATTAACAATTAGTTAATTAATTGCTATTTCATTAAATTTTGGGTTGTTACATTCTCCCTTCCTTAAAGGATTTCGTCCCTAAAATCTCTAAGGAAGAAGAATAATGTAACAGTTCTCTACATCCATCTACTTAACCATCATCCACTGACAAACATTATCCTTAATTTATCTTATGTAAATTAATGTGTTTATGCAATAGTGTTGTGTATATGATTTTAACTAATGCAATATATTAGGAGGTCTAGTGATTTATTCAACCTCCTTTTTATGCAAATATGTCGGTGCCATGCGTCCAATTGTATGCAAAACCCTAATGGTAATAGGTAGCTCTATATGCGTGCATCTATCATAATCTATATGCAATAACCATATGAAGACATTCATATATTACGAACATATAAATAAATAAAATGCATACACATCCATATGCATATGCATATGCAAGTTTCCTATTCAACCGATCATAGTGCCTAAAGTGTGTATATGGATCCACCACATCCACTTGCAAACACTCACATCCGTTAGCAAACATCAAACATAACATGTTTCAACCATATCCTATTGGCTATAGGTTTCTCCTAAGACTGAGTTTAAAGGAATGTTAGAGATAGAGCCTAAGAACTAAAGATAGAAAAAGGAAAAGATTGAAACGTACCATCAAAACAAATAGGGATAAGAATGACGCATTCTCTCTTCAAGTTCCTAAGTAGCATCACTATCATCGTCTCCCCACTGTACTTTAACCGACCTTACTTCCTTATTCCTTAACTTATTGGCCTCCTAGTCTAATATTCTCTGAGGTTCTCATCTAATGGATGCTTTACACTCGATCTCCACATTCTCCAATGCACTGGGCTGAACAACCTCTGCTGAATCATGCAGACACTTCCTCAAGTGTAATACATAACAAACGCCATGAACGCCTCACAGTTGATCTGGTAGTCGAACCCTATAAGCCATCTGCGCTATCTTCTCTATGACTGGGAATGGTCCAACAAATCTTTGGGTCAACTTTCTCCCTGATTCAAACCTCACCACATTCCTTAGCCAGTGAAACTTTAATGAAGACCAAATCTTTAACAGAAAATTCTAAACCATTCCTTCTTTTATCAACTTAGGATTTTTTCCTAGCTTGTGCTGCCTTTATCTTCGTTCTAATCAACTCAACTTTATCTAAAGTTTGTCTAATCATTTTTGTCCCTGGCTGCAATATGCTTGTCGAGTCTCACCAACATGCCTGAGATCTACAAGGCTACCAATAAAAGGCCTCAATGAAGGCCATGCCAATGCTGGACGGGATGCTATTATTGTTAGCAAATTCCACAAGTGGTAGATGATCTTCCCAAGTCCCTTCAAAGTCTAATATACAAATCCTCGGTATATCCTTCAAGACCCTACTCACTCTGTTAGTCTGCCCATCCGTTCGAGGGTGATAAGCTGTACTCAACCTAAGTTGTGTTCCTAAAGATTCTTGTAGACTCCTCCAAAATTTGCTAGTGAAAATGGGGTCTCAGTCACTAATAATGCTCGAAGGAATACCATGCAACCTGACTATCTCGAGGTCATACAAAGAAGCAAACCATGTAGCTATCCTTTTACTCCTAACCTGGAGTAAATGGGCGCTTTTGGTCAATCAGTCCACTATGACCCAAATGCTGGTGTTGCCATTTCTCAACCTTGGCAATCCATCCACAAAATCCATAGAAATACTTTCCTATTTCCATAAGGGTATATCCAAGGGATGAAGTAGTCCACCAAGATTCTTTTGTTTCACCTTAACCCTTTGGGAAGTCATACATCTTGCTACAAACCCAGACACACACTATTTCATGCCAGACCAATATAAGACCCACCTCATAACGCGATACATCTTATAACCACCCGGACGGATAGTCATCCAAGAATGAAGAGCCTCTACAAAAACCGCACTCATCGAATCATCTATGATGGGAACACACAACCTACCATCTCTACTAATTCATCCTCTACAATCCACAATATACTTTAGGAGATGTCTAGAATTGTGACAACCCCAAATCCCGTACTGATGGTGACAAGGTTAATCTTTGGAATATAACACATAAACAGATAATAGCCGAACAGAAATAAATAAATACACCAGATAATGCACAATAGAATATACTGGATAAACGAAATCATCAGAGTTACATAGTATACAGGATCATACTTAGTACAAATACAGTTCAGCTATACATGAATGTCTACAGCGGAAAACAAACATAATATGTACAATAGGAGCTGAACAACATAAAAAGAGATAAATGAAAGAATCCATCTTCAGCTCCAGCTATCCAGAAAGAGCCAGATAAAACCTGAATACAAGGCTGCCCATGTAGAAAAAGGGGCACTCGAGTTTGCAAGTGAAACAAACTACGAGTCAGTCATGGGACTCATATGAGAAATCTACTTAACACATTTATAATATGGCAAATCACAGGACCACGCCACTTTCGCGGAACGGTTTACTCCATTGGATTGCCAGTGCTTTAAAACAAATAATTCTTTCAAACATCGCAATGCTTTTTATGAAAATGTAGCCATTATAAGACTCAGTTCCCATCACACAATGCAACGTAAACCGGAGGATAGAGTTTTTACCTTATAATGGCCAAAATATACTTGATACGAATAAAACAAAAGCATTTGATATTATTACTAGTGTTTATATGTTCCAAAAACAATTTCTAATCATAAGTATCAATCATAGACGACATGAGCGTCCCATGCCACTATGTCGCCAGATATAGGTATACAATCAAAACTGCACAGTCATGTATTTGGAAATTGGATTTCCGTCATGAACCAAGGCAAAAGATAATCCTTACCGACATTGAGACGCTCTAGCCCGTGTCTCAGGATCAGAGCTCGAGTGACCCTAGGAGCGACAGGGCCGGTCCACCGATGTGGATTAAAATTCCTGAACACTGCGTTTTCCCGCAACAACAACAACCACATAGGTGAAAATAATATAAATTTCAGCCAGTTCAAGCACCTACACCACCTCTAACTAGAAGGAAACGCATGCCCTCCTTGAGATCCTCTCTCGTTTCTGGTTCATACCGGGGTGTGAGGCTTGCGAATTCACGTTATACACAAAGCTATGCCACATAGGCGGTGCTTTGATCATCCATCCACATGACTTTGCTTTTCAACAGAAGCCTTGATCATTGCATCTTAGCATGCCACACAGGCAATTCATGCCATGTGACTGATGGCTATCAATCACACAGAATGAATTCCAATGTCAGACACACAGTCCATTTACAAGTCCGTTCTGGGTCTGAACGAAACCGGAGGCACTATATACCTCATAAACCCATCGATCTCCACATACGTTTGGACGATCACCACTCATTATCCATATTTTGGGATGCCTCCCAATCAGGACATCAGTTACCATCCAAATGAGGTGAAGATCTCTGGTCTTCGACCACCGTCTTCATCTTCGACTTCTTATCATCGATTCAGTTATTCAGAATGGGATAAACCCAGTCTTTCTGAGCAACTCGCGTATGTAATTAACAAGTGATACACAAACACGACACATGCTTTATTACAATTCATTAGTCACTAACCATAAATCAGTAAGAGAACGATTTCCCAAATATTAACCCCGAAGGCTGAAACCAACATCAGATCAAAACCCAAGAAAGCATTCGACTTAGCTAACCTTCAGTTAATTCCTAAATTTCACATTCCATATCGTTTATAATATTTTATAATGATTTATCTCTATTTTTATTTATTTTAAAATAGCCAATTTATTCAAACGACGCTTCGGGCCATAACGCGGCCGTGGCGCTGTTTTTCTTCAGATTTGATTTACACAATTCTTAAAACCTACCTGTTGGATCTTTACAAAGTTTATATCATTAGAAAGATCTTTTCAAAACGAATCCAATGGTTCCAATTTTGGGAAAATCCGACGGTCGGATCTTCCGGTACAATCGTTTGAAGTTTCGATTTCAAAATACGAATTGCAACGTCGTTATTCGATTTAATTATATATATATATAATATAATCGATTCTGGCGTTGTTTTTCTTCAAATTTGAATTAAAAATTCTAGACAATCCAACCGTTGGATCTTTACAAAGTTGGTGTCGTTGGAATGATATTTCCAAAGCGAACCCATTGGTTTCGATTTCGGGAAATCCGATGGTTGGATCTCCCGCACTAATCGTTTGAAATCACGGTTTCAAAACACGAACTGCAGCTTCGTTATTCGATATATTTTAATTGTATTTATATATATATATATATATATATATATACACACAAGTATAATCGATTCTTAGATTTCAAAACCATATTCTTTTCATACCTTTGATAAAAAAGATATTTTTATCCAACTGACTTCTATTTCAACACTTCACTACTTTAAACAATTCATGTATATAATAAAAATGTGATTTTTAATGTAAACCAATTTATTTCAAAACATGACTATTTTATATAGTTATTATAGATGATAAAAATACGATTTTTATTATAAAACAATTTCTTTCAAACACGACTATTTTATATAGTTCATATAGATGATAAAAATACGATTTTTATTATAAAACAATTTCTTTCAAAACACGACTACCATTCAACACATGAATATTATTCAACGAATGAATTTCTATTCAACACATGAATGGTTTCTATAGTTCGTATATATATAAAATAAAAATGTGATTTTTATGTTAAAACACGAATACCATTCAACACATGAATATTATTCAACGAATGAATTTCTATTCAACACATGAAGGTTTTCTATAATTTGTATATATATAGTAAAAATGTGATTTTTATTGCAAAACAATTTATTTCAAAACACGACTATTTTATGTAGTTTCATATAGACGATAAAAATATGATTTTTGTTATAAAACAATTTATTTCAAACACGAATACCATTCAACACATGAATTTCTATTCAACGAATGAATTTCTATTCAACACATGAACGGTTTCAACATATGAAAATAATTTCAACAAATGAATATAATTCTAACACGTGAATATTATTCAAAATTTCAGCAGCATAACGGCAGGGTAGTTAAAACCGGGGCCGTCCCTAGTACGGCTCCTCGCTCTACCTTAAAGCCTCGTAGCTTTTGACAATGGGGATTTCATGCATCTAGTTCGCATGCAGGTGGCATGTATATTTTTTCATTTCCACAAACTAATCCTATGTGGTTTCAACCAAATAATTCTCAACCACAAACGGGTATTTTTCAACCACAATCAATCAATTTCAACCACAAACAATTCTAATCAATCATTTGTAATAATCAAATTTTCACACCAATCACAACCAATAAATATCGTCCATTGTTTGTGGACGAGGGGCGTATATATATAAGCATTTCACTTCTATTTCAACACATGTATAATTTTTACAACCCATATATAATTTATATATCGAACGTACAACTTATACAATGCTTATACAAGAGGTGTACAACATATATAACTCATACATCGACTATATAATTTATATATCATTGTTTTCCATATCGTTTATAAATCAGAAATCTCAACTTAGGTTCCACTCCACCAAAAATAGCAGAAGGCTCAAAAAAATATGCGGTCTCTTCTAAAATGTAGAAGATGTCCACACGAGTCCACTGTCTCTTGTTCCACTGAATTTCGTTAAGAAACGAAAAAGATATGATTTTTATAACGAAATAAAAAACCGTAGCGCTTTAAACTGCTATTAAATAGTTTAATATAAAACGGCCTATACCTTTTCGATTTGTTCAAAACTAGGTTTCAACTTTTCGATCCAACCGTTGCACGATACGAAGATCCGCTTGCACAGCGTCGAAGAGGGAAGTGAGGGCTTTACGGCGCCACCACCCAGGTTGTGATCGACGGCGTCCCTTGCGAGCGACGAATGTCCAAAGGCGGCGGCTTTGAGGGCGTGGATCTCACTGAATACTCGACGATAAAACTTTAGTCTGCCTTAGATTTGAATATCTCGATCTTCTCTAGAGTTTTCCCCAAAGAAGCAATTGACTTTGATGAGAAAATCGAGGGATATTGGGGAGGAAAGAATCGAGCTTCAGCCGCCTTCGTGTTCGAGGGTTACGGGGAGAGAGAAGGTTTTATTGACTAATGATTTTTTTTTATTAATTTATATATTTTTAAATCTCCAAAATTCCCTCTTTCACGCACGAACACCAATCCAAACCCAACCACTGTCGTCCCTAGCATTTTACCCCCATTCCGAACACAATGGGATACGTTTTGTAGGCTCATTCGACTGTTTTAGTAAGTTTTCCTTCTATTTAAAATATATAACATTCAATATTTAATTTGAATGCACATTTCAATTTTACCAGGGCCACAAATTGATTCGAAAAATTCCAGAAAAATAAATCTAGCTATGTTTTGACGATACGGTCCCAACAAAACTAGTTTCGTCGAATTCTGAGACCGTTTGCAAAATGGCCATTTTCTGGTCGATCCAATTTAACTATAATTGTCCAAAACACGTTTTCCTTTTCCATGCTCACATACTAGCTTCAAAAATTATGAAATTTGAAACGTAGCAATAATTTAACATCCCGGATCCAACAAAAGTGGTTCCATCGAATTCCGAGGTCGTTTGCAAAATGGCCATTTTCACGGGTTATATAAATTCTATAGCGACCTTTCTGAAAATTCATTTGGCCATAACTTTTGCTTCCCACTACGAAACTTCGATTTTTCAAATTCGTTAGAAAGATATTCACTAACAAATTTAAATATTTTTGGTTTCACTAAAATCTGTTTTAATTTGCACCCAGTACGGTCAGTCAAAGTTTGAATTCAAATTTTTAAACTACCGCGCCTTTTTAGGCCTTGTTTATAATTAGAATTAATTATATTCATTTTCAAATGTTGATTCAAACTTATTTTTCATCATTATTATTTAAAATATTTATTTTAAATATTTAAAATCCACTAAAATAGCCAATTTAAATTTTTTTTAATCGATTCAGATTTTCCGGGTCGTTACAATCTCCCCCACTTAAAACTTTTCGTCCCCGAAAAGGAACAAAGTCGAAAATAGTTTGATTAATCAATTCTACGTTCAATCTGGCTTCCATTCTCCAACTTTCCAGTTTCTGAGAATTTTCAAATTCTTCAAAAATTTGGCTAACACCCGGAATTTTCGAAAAATTTCGCCATAACCTCCTTTGTACGGGGAGGGGTTTGGAAATTTAGTGGGCCGTATTAGGTACCCAATAAATCCTATAAAGCATACACATATTTATAGTGATATATGTTAGTGTTTACAGGAGAGCGTGCATAGATAATAACTCCAGAGAATAAAATCTCGTCACCCTGTCAAAGCATGAGGGAGTGCGTATTTTTAATTGCTCCAGAGAATAAATTCTCATCACCTCGTCCCGTGTGGGAAATAAGTAGTCCATGTTCTGTATCTAATAACTAGAGAGATGTGATTATTGTCAACTCCAGACCCGTGTGGGGTTTTTATTATTCTGGCAATTTACCGTTACATTTTATATGGTCCATATCAATCATCAGTTCAACCTGTAATATATAGTCATCTCCATACAAGCCTCTAACTCGTATGGTAAATCTTCCAACTCGTCACACAAGCTCCAAATGATTATGTGGTATATGATGAAGTATGCCTATTTTCAAGAAGTATGCCATGTAGTGTAGTTCAAAATTAATTGTTACTATCCTATGGCGACATTATTACACACAGAACAACCATCACTCCGCATCCAATGGCATTCACAGGAGTTGATATAATAATATTTTGTATCCAACTCATTAAGGTTTACTATTTGTCGGGCACGCAAATAAAATCTTTACTCAACAGCTAATACAATTACATGTTCAAAAATATATAATGCAGAAGTATATATTTCTATCTATTTTCTAATCAGTTCAATGTGTGATTTAATCGAATAGATTCTAACATTCATTCTCTTATTGATTAAATTAACTATCATTTTAATAATTTAATTAATCCAACTCACTATCACACAACACAAACAACAAGTATTTTGTTTTTAACTTTTCAAAAATGTCCTAATCAATTCATATACTCTTTTGAAATCATTCAGACTAAAGAATTAAAAGTTTACATCCATGAAAGGAAAATAACAACAAAGTAGAGAACAACTAGAAATCTCAAAATATGGTAAATGTACCTTGCACCTGAGTCAATCATAGATATCCACTAGACACTTAGGATATGCTTTATGAATGCTCTCCTCAGTTTCCCAAGTACAATCTCGTGGATGTCCACTCCATTACACTTTGACTAAGTGATCCTTCTTGTTCCTCAGTTCTTTGGTTTCTTTGCCAATGATCTTTAGCGGCTCTCTTCTCGCAGCTAGTTCTAGAGTAATTTCAATATCTTGTTGTGCGGTGTAACACCCCATGTATTTTATAAACAGTGAAATTCACAAATTAAAGTATAATTAATTTCAAATCAAAGAATTAAGGGAAACGGGATACGCCATTGCGTTCGTCTCGGAATTCTGCTTGAGATAGAGTCCGAGTTTGCGTAAAACGGACTCCGTATGAGGGAGATATGACCTCCAGAAGTTTCAGAATTCAGTTTAAAATTCAAACAGATAGAAACAGTTCAGAAACAAGTTCAAATTTCAAAAATTGGACCCAGATTGGGTTGGGCGGGAATTTTCCCGCCCAAGGCACCCAGGTCGACTGGGTAGTCGACCTGGGCCTCCCAGGTCGACTGCGTAGTCGACCTGGGGCACCCAGGTCGACTATGTAATCGACCTGGGGGTCGACTGGGTAGTCGACATGGCCCCTGAGCCAGGTCGAACCCAGCCCCTCCTGGCTGGCCTGGTCTGTGCTTGGCCGAATTTCTGAGCTTTGTCTTGTCACTAGGGCTAGGTGTCAGCTCCTGATTGGTCTCTCTTTCAAACGAACAGCTAATATTAATCTAAGCTCCATCGACGGTTCTAATCAATTCACAAACTCTATAAAAAGGACCTAAGACTCCACCTAATTCACACAAATAAAAATGAGAATGAGACCATCATGCTGCTGAAGAAAGACTGGAGCAGCTGTCAAAATTGAGAGACGATTAGGAGTCGATTTAAGAGCTTAAAGTAACGACAACTAAATCAAAACAACGCCTACAACAAAGGATAGCATCTCCAAATTCAGAATTCAAAATCCTGAATTGAAGATTCGTCATACGTTGTAAGTAGAGTGCTATTCCGATGTGAATGAATAATTGAGTTTTGATTTGTGTAAAATGAGAAATGGAATTGTACTTAATTTGTGGTGGTGATAATTCATAATTGTATGTTGCTATGATTCTAATTATGAATAGATTTGGGATGTTGTGGTATAATGATGTTAGACCTATTGGATATTTGCAAGTATGTGATTCATGTTGGAAGTTAACGACTATATGTTTGTGGTAGTTTACAAAGTTGAGATTCATGCAAGTAAATGATTCACTATTATGCCAACATGATTCTAGATCCTTCTATGTATATTTTTATGATCATGTTTAGTGTAGTTGGATCCATTTGGGTATTATGATTCATATGAATTTATGTTGAAATAGGAATTATGATTCTAGTGAAAAAAAAAAGACATACTTGTGTATTAGTGACAAAAGCAAGCATCTTTGTGAACTTGTGTTAATTCTATGAACATGACTAGATTACGTTTGGTGTTATGCCTAATTGAAAATATGTTTTAGGCCTATGTTGTCATCAAAACCATATGATAATACATGTGACACATAATTTAGTTAGATTCACATTTTAAATGCAAGTTTACATGACTAGATTAAAACCATGATTCATGTTAGGTATGTTTTATGTTAAGATTATATGCTATTACAATGCAAGTTCACAAGTGCCTAATTTATGTTAATTAGATCGTTATGTTGCAAGTTCATGCGCTCACACACCCCTTTTGATGTTACTTAGAATATATAAACACCATGTTCTAAGCCTCCCCTTTTTCATGTCGCTAAGTTGGGCTTAAATGTTAAACCCAACATATGTTATATTATAGTGAACGTATAAAACGGGGGTAATGACGTTGGGTTAAAAATATAAAACATATGTGTTGGCATGTCTGACGCATGCCAATGACCTTGAGAACATTTAAGTGGTATAAATTAATTTTACCCAATAAAGATGAATTTGAATAATGGGCTGCAAATATTTACATATAAAAAGAAAAGAGACAAAATATGTAACTTAGAAAATACGATGTGTTTAACCCGAGGTTGGATTGAGTTGTGACATAAACCTGCCCGGAACTGCCCGGTTGTCCAGTAGTCACAACAATACCTAACCAATGTGGGTGATTAAACACTGAGCCCAATAAAGACCCGAGTTAGACTGAGTTGTGACGTAAGACTGCCCGGAACCAAACGGCAATAGGCAGTCACAACAATACATGTCTAATGTGAGAGGTCGAGGCTTTAATAAGACAATTAAGGCTGAGTCGGGATTGATAGGATTAAGTAAATTGAATTAATACTTAATCAAATTGAACATGCTAAACTATACAGACTGATTGGGGTTAGGTTTATATAGAACACTTAACCAACTTAGCATGTTGGCTAGAAATAGAAAAACCTAGTAGCGGGGGACCCTTTTCAGCAGTAACACTACAAGGTGTATCAGCATAACCTGAACTAGGCAGGGTGGGGCACGATTACTGGGCTGACTGTAAGAGGTCAAATCGACGGCGGTGGTGCAGAAGTGTAGGTTCTAACGGGGTGCGGGTGTGCACACACTCCGGCGTAGAAAAAATAGGCACTGGGCACCAGTAGTATACCTGAGCATTTTAGAATTGTGTCGGGCCGCCACCATGGGACTTGATACACCCCATGGTGGGACCAGCATAGGTAACTACCACATCGGGGGCCGTAAGACACATGTAACTATGCGAGTAGGAGCCGATCTTTAGTAATGGATCACTTCACCCTGATTATGGGGTGCCTGTTGGGAACTAGTTGATAGGGGTGCAGAGATTAATATGGGGTATGATAGTACATTCGACTCTAGACAACTTAACTTAGCTTATAGTGCTTTCCCATTTTCCAGTTTGTACTTATCATGCTCATTTCCTTATTCATAGACTGAATAGTCCTAGACTTAATCAGGCTTTATGTCTGACTCTACTTTTCTTTCACCTTCTTTTCTTTCGTCCCCCCCCCCCCCCCCCCCAGGTCCACAGGGAGGGAATACCGCAGCTTGACCAGTTTCACATCCAGCTTGAAGAGAGAGAATGTATTGCTTGGATCTCTTTCGTTTTGGACCATGGCTTTGGATAGCACTTATGGGGACTTATGCAGTTTACTTATGTTTTTATGCTTCTTTAAGTTATAAAATCAAGACAGTTATGAAAATGTAATGTTTTTGGAAGTATTGTAAGACAATTATGGCATGGTTTGTGTAACACGTATTTTGATGAAATAAAAGTTGCTGTTGTTTTCCGCTGTTCAAAAATATGTGTACTTATATCTGTCTTGTGTATCTGTGACTTATACTTATAAACCTCCACCAAAATTAGGGCATTCCCTTTGAGAGTGACCCTAACGGAGGTGGGGTGTTTCACTTGGTATCAGAGCATGGTTTACCAGATAAGGTAAAAAGTTTTGAAAATTTATTTTCAAAAGAAAATATAAAGAAGCATTTTTAAAGATAAAATGTTATTTTATTTTTTTAAAAAAAGGACATAGTCCTCCAAAGCCATAGGTACTATCTTTTATCCTTCGTTTTGAATCTATCCTTTTTGTTTCAGCACGTACGAAGAACTTAATTTGCCAGAGGGTGTACCAATACCTGGTTGGTTTAGACGATTCTTAGAAGCAAGGGCCAATCAGCCAGGTCCCACTGTTCGTCCTCCCCCAGCTGCAGGAATTCGTCCAGCTGCAGCAGCACCTCCTCCACCTCCTCCGCGTGGTAATGCTTTTGCTAAGATATGTAAAGATTTCAAAGCTATGGGAGGGAAGGACTTTCATGGAACCGAGTCCTTCGTGGCAGCCAGGAATAGGCTGAAGGAAACCAAGGACTTGTTCGTCATCTTTGAAGTAGAAGATAGGCAGAAGGTACAACTGGCAGTATGGCTACTCAAAGGTGAGGCTTCCTACTGGTGGGAAGTTACCAATGCAGAAAGACCAGTGGAAACATGGGAGGACTTTAGGGCAAGGTTTGAGGCTAAATTTCTCTCAGAAGCTGAAAGGATTCTTCAGTTGGAAAAAATCTTATTACTTAAGCAAGGGAATATGACAGTCAAAGAGTATGTTAATCAGTTCGATCAACTGGCTAGGTTCGGACTGGACCTAGTCAACACTCCGCACAAGAAGGCTCTCCGTTTTGTCAAATGATTGAATGAGCCATTACACAGTTTGGCCATGTCCCATATACCCATGGGAGCTACATATGAAAGGTTGGTGCAGATGGAATTGCTGAACGAAGAGGATAAGGGCAAGAAGGAGACAAAGGCAGAAAGCTCTCAAGGGAAGAAAGAGGGTTTACAGCCTAAGAAGACAGACTTTAAGAAGGGCGGGAAAGACAACAAGTCCCAAGAGAAGAGGAAGTGTAATTTCTGTGGAAAAGTGGGGCACTTAGTGAAAGATTGTCAGAAAAAGAAGGCCAAGATGAATGGTGGGTGCTTTTCTTGCGGTGAGATAGGCCACATGGCTAAGGACTGCCCAAAGAAGCGAGGGCAGGGGCAGAGGGCTGGATCTTCCTCAGGGGCACAGGTTCATGTGCTAGAAGCGCCACCTCTGCAACAGCGAGGTATAAATACCTCTGTAGAAAGTGTAGTTTATCTTTATGATCACCCAGTTCGCACTTTATTTGATTCTGGTGCATCACACTCCTTTATTTCATCTGCTTTAGTAGAATCTCTACACCTAGAAACTAGTATGGTAGAGGACCCCTTAATTGTTTCAAATCCAATCGGGGGCCCAGCTCATTTGTCTATGATCTGTGTGGGTTTGAAAATTTCTATTCTAAGCGTAGAATTTAGATGAAGTGCCTTTGTTTTGGGCTTCTAGGGGTATGGTTTGATTTTGGGCATGGATTGGCTATCCAGTAATGGTGCCATCCTTGATTGTGAGAAAAGGGTGGTTAGGCTTCTGACCCAACTCGGTAACACTCTGGAAATTACTTGTAATCCCCCGTATGCGGTTATGCTTAGTTATCTTGAATCGCTAGATGCTTCTGTTGAGAGTTTGCAATCGGTTAGAGTTGTCCGTGAATATCCAGATGTCTTCGAAGAGGTGAAGGGCTTACCTCCGAAGCGGGAGATAGACTTCCGCATATATCTTGTAGATAATGCAAAGCCCGTTGCGTTGACCGTTAGACACATGGCTCCACGGGAAAGGAAGGAGCTCAGTAAACAGGTTAAAGAGCTTCTAGAGAAGTGGTTCATTAGAAGGAGTATTTCAGAATGGGGCGCTCCAGTGGTGTTCGCCACAAAGGCGGATGGTTCACTCCGTCTATGTGTTGACTATAGGGAGCTCAACAAGCTAACAAAAAAGAATAGGCACCCTCTCCCCAGAATTGACGATCTGTTTGATCAGCTTGTAGGAGCATTTTTTTTCTCCCAACTCGATTTGGCGACCATATTTCATCAGCTAAGGGTGGCTGAAGATAACATCGATAAGACAACATTCAGGACCCCAAATGGCTACTTTGAATGGCTTGTCATGCCTTTCGTCTTGACAAACGCACCCGCTTACTTCATGGACCTGATGAGTAGGGTGTTCAGAGAATTCCTCAACAAATTCGTAGTGGTCTTCGTAGACGATATCTTGATCTTCTCAAAGAGTGGAGAAGAACATGCTCAGCACTTAAGGGAAATCATGGAAACTCTGCGAGTCCATCAGCTAAAAGCCAAATTCTCCAAATGCCACTTTTGGAGAGAGGAAGTAAGGTTTCTTGGGCACATGGTATCCAAAGAAGGGTTAGCTATGGACCCTGCTAAGGTAGTAGCGGTACAGGATTGGAAGACACCAAGGAATGCAACTAAGGTCCGAAGTTTTCTAGGACTCGCCGGTTTCTACCGAAAATTCATAAGGGATTTCGCGAAAATCTCAGGTCCACTCACAAGGCTGACAAAGAAGAATCTAGTTTTCAATTGGGACTTGGATTATGAGTTTGCTTTCCAACGCCTAAAAAGGGCTCTTACAACAGCCCCAGTTCTGACTCTGCCAGATGGAAGCAAGATGTTCACAGTTTATACTGATGCATTTGGGATAGGACTAGGCGTTGTCTTAATGCAAGAAGGAAAGGTAGTAGCTTATGGCGGGAGACAGTTTAAAGTGCACGAAAAGAACTACCCGACTCACGATCTTGAGTTAGCCGCCATCGTCTTTGCACTCAAGTCTTGGCGACACTATCTCCTATGTGAGAAATTCGAACTGTATACTGACCATAAATCTTTGAAGTATCTCTTCTCGCAGAAGGACCTTAACTTGAGGCAACAGAGATGGATGGAGTTTCTTGCCTCGTACGAATTCGAGATCTCCTACACCCCGGGCAAGGGCAACGTAGTGGCAGACGCGTTGAGCCAAAAGAAACTGACCATAAGCCCGCTGTTTGTTGAAAGGCAAAGCCTAGAGTTTATAGCCAGTTTTAACTTTAGGCCCTCCTCCGATTTTGTACCGGGCTTGCTAGCATCTCTCGAAGTACGCCCGACTCTAGTGGACTAAATAGGGACAGCACAACGCGAAGACCCTCAGCTTGTAGAGATGATTGATAGGCTAATTAGGGGTGAGACTTCAATTCACCTCAATAGATACTCCAGTGACGATAAGGGTTGGCTAAGGCGAGATGGAAGACTACGCGTCCCACAGACAAGGGATTTAGTAAAGACGGTTCTCGAGGAAGCGCATCACTCCAAGATGACGATACATCCAGGCGGAGATAAAATGTACAAGGACATAAAGAGAACTTTCTTTTGGAGCGGCATGAAGAAGGACGTGGCAGATTTCGTTTCTAAGTGTATGATTTGCCAACAGGTTAAGGCGGAATAGAAGAAACCTGGCGGTCTGCTCCATCCTCTAGAGGTCCCGCAGTGGAAGTGGGATAGCCTCTCAATGGACTTCATTGATGGGCTGCCTAGGTCTAGAAGAGGCAACACTAGCATTTGGGTAATAGTGGATAGGCTTACTAAAAGCGCCCACTTTTTACCTGTCAAGAGTAAAAGGACTGCCTCATCCCTAGCATCTCTGTATCTCAAGGAAATTGTCCGACTCCATGGAATACCCTCCAGCATTGTTAGTGACCGAGACCCTATCTTCACAAGTGAGTTTTGCCGGAGTCTGCAAGAAGCGGTAGGCACACAGTTATGCTTGAGTACAGCCTATCACCACCAAACCGACGGCCAGACATAAAGAGTGAACAGAGTTTTGGAGGACCTTTTAAGACTGTGCGTCCTTGACTTCGGAGGGACATGGGAAGACCATCTTCCTTTGGTGGAATTTGCCTACAACAACAGCTACCAAGCCACCATCGGAATGGCGCCGTTCGA
Source organism: Allium sativum (assembly GCA_030737875.1). Lineage (NCBI taxonomy): Eukaryota > Viridiplantae > Streptophyta > Magnoliopsida > Asparagales > Amaryllidaceae > Allium > Allium sativum. Next base: position 275,828,473 of record CM060925.1, read on the forward strand.
GGCTTTATAAGGAAGACCGTGCCGATCGCCTACTTGTTGGTGGGAGTCTACTGATAAGCTCATACTTGGACCAGATATGATCCGAGAGACGTCAGAGAAAGTAGAATTGATACGAAGAAGGATGAAGACGACCCAAGATAGACAGAAATCCTACGCAGACAAGAGAAGGACCGACCTTGAGTTTGAGGTTAGGGACCGAGTTTTTCTTAAGGTATCTCCTCTAAGGAACGTTGTTCGTTTTGGATCCACTGGAAAGCTGGCACCGAGATTTGTAGGACCATTTCCTATTATAGAGAAAATTGGGAAAATGGCTTATAGATTAGAGCTACCCAAAAAACTAGCTGGAGTTCACAATGTCTTTCACGTTTCGCACCTCCGAAAATGTCTACATGAATCTGCTGAAGTGGTAGAGCCAAACATCCTTGAAGAAGCTGAAGTGGAACGTGAAGAAACCGTGAGAAGAGTTCCAACACGCATCTTAGGAACTGAAGTGAAAAAGCTATGCAACCGCGAAGTCAAGCTCGTCAAAGTTCAGTGGAGCGACGCTGAGGAAGATGCGACTTTGGAAACTGAGGCTAGAATACGCGCAGCCTACACTTTTCTTTTCGAGGGTACATCTTTGATCTTTCTTTTTCCTTAAGTTGTGCTTTTATCTATCTTTTTAGGTATATCTCCTCGACCTTATCTTTTAGGTAGAAACCTTTTGGATGAAAACTTGTAATTGAAACATGTTATGGATAATGGTTGCAAGTGGTTACAAGTGATTGCTAGTGGTTGCTCGTGGTTGCATATACACACACAATCTAGGTTTTAGATCGGCTCAGTCACTTCATATTGCATATGCATATATGTATTTATATTCGTATATGGTTGAAGTTTAATGTGTTGTCATATGGATGTTGGATTTATATGAATGATTGTGCACTCATGTAGAATCATGAATAGGAAAATTTGCATACATAATGGATTCATGACACTTACATAATTTGCATTAAGGAGGTCAACTGAATCAGTAGACCGACTGATTTTGCATTAGATAAGTACATGTACACACACTTTGCATATGATCATGAAGCATTAGAAGTCTTTTAAGGACAATGGATGCTCGTGTTTGATGGATGAGTAGATGGACGTTTGGATGTTAGGATATACATTCTTCCATAACTTGAAGATTTCGGAGACGAAATCCTTTTAAGTGGGGAAGAATGTAACACCCCGTTTATTCTATAAACAGTAAAATTCACAAATTAAAGTATAATTAATTTCAAATCAAAGAATTAAGGGAAACGGGATATGCCATTGCGTTCGACTTGGAATTCTGCTTGAGATAGAGTCCGAGTTTGCGTAAAACGGACTCCATATGAGGGAGATATGACCTCCGGAAGTTTCAGAATTCAGTTTAAAATTCAAACAGACAGAAACAGTTGAGAAACAAGTTTAGAATTCAAAAATCGGACCCAGATTGGGCTGGGCGGGAATTTTTCCGCCCAAGGCACCCAGGTCGACTGGGTAGTCGACCTAGGGCACCCAGGTCGACTGTGTAGTCAACCTGGGGGTCGACTGGGTAGTCGACCTGGCCCCTGAGCTAGGTCGAACCCAGCCCCTCCTGGCTGGCCTGGTCTGTGGTTGGCAAAATTTCTGAGCTTTGTCTTGTCATTAGGGCTAGGTGTCCGCTCCTGATTGGTCTCTCTTTCAAACGAGCGACTAATATTAATCTAAGCTCCATCGACGGTTCTAATCAATTCACAAACTCTATAAAAAGGACCTAAGACTCCACCTAATTCACACAAATAAAAATTAGAATGAGACCATCAAGCTGCTGAAGAAAGACTAGGAGCAGCCGTCAAAATTGAGAGACGATTAGGAGTCGATTTAAGAGCTTAAAGCAACGACAACTAAATCAAAACAACGCCTACAACAAAGGATAGCATCTCCAAATTCAGAATTCAGAATCCTGAATTGAAGATTCGTCATACGTTGTAAGTAGAGTGCTATTCCGATGTGAATGAATAATTGAGTTTTGATTTGTGTAAAATGAGAAATGGATTTGTACTTAATTTGTGGTGGTGATAATTCATATTTGTATGTTGCTATGATTCTAATTATGAATAGATTTGGGATGTTGTGGTATAATGATGTTAGACCTGTTGGATATTTGCAAGTATATGATTCATGTTGGAAGTTAACGACTATATGTTTGTGGTAGTTTATTACAACAAAGTTGAGATTCATGCAAGTACATGATTCGCTATTATGCCAACATGATTCTAGATCCTTCTATGTATATTTTTATGATCATGTTTAGTGTAGTTGGATCCATTGGGGTATTATGATTCATATGAATTTATGTTGAAATAGGAATTATGATTCTAGTGGAAAAAAAAGACATACTTGTGTATTAGTGACAAAAGCAAGCATCTTTGTGAACTTGTGTTAATTCTATGAACATGACTAGATTACGTTTGGTGTTATGCCTAATTGAAAATATGTTTTAGGCCTATGTTGTTATCAAAACCATATGATAATACATGTGACACATAATTAAGTTAGATTCACATTTTAAATGCAATTTTACATGACTAGATTAAAACCATGATTCATGTTAGGTATGTTTTGTGTTAAGATTATATGCTATTACAATGCAAGTTCACAAGTGCCTAATTTATGTTAATTAGATCGTTATGTTGCAAGTTCATGCGCTCGCACACCCCTTTTGACGTTACTTAGAATATATAAACACCATGTTCTAAGCCTCCCCTTTTTAATGTGGCTAAGTTGGGCTTAAATGTTAAACCCAACATATGTTATATTATAGCGAACGTAAAAAACGGGGGTAATGACATTGGGTTAAAAATATAAAACATATGTGTTGGCATGTCTGACGCATGCCAATGACCTTGAGAACATTTAAGTGGTATAAATTAATTTTACCCAATAAAGATGAATTTGAATAATGCACTGCAAATATTTACATATAAAAAGAAAAGAGACAAAATATGTAACTTAGAAAATACGATGTGTTTAACTCGAGGTTGGATTGAGTTGTGACATAAACCTGCCTGGAACCGCCCGGCTGTCCAGTAGTCACAACAATACCTATCCAATGTGGGTGGTTAAACACTGAGCCCAATAAAGACCCGAGGTTAGGCTGAGTTGTGACGTAAGACTGCCCGGAACCAACCGGCATCAGGCAGTCACAACAAAACCTGTCTAATGTGAGAGGTCGAGGCTTTAATAAGACAATTAAGGCTGAGTCAGGATTGATAGGATTAAGTAAATTGAATTAATACTTAATCAAACTGAACATGCTAAACTATACAGACTGATTGGGGGTTAGGTTTATATAGAACAATTAACCAGCTTAGCATGTTGGCTAGAAATAGAAAAACCTAGTAGCGGGGGACCCTTTTCAGTAGTAACCCTACAAGGTGTATCAGGATACCCTGAACAAGGCAGGGTAGGGCACGATTACTGGGCTGACTGTAAGAGGTCAAATCGATGGCGGTGGTGCAACAGTGTAGGTTCTAACGGGGTGCGGGCGTGCACACACTGCGGCGCAGAAAAATTAGGCACTGGGCACCAGTAGTACACTTGTGCATTTTAGAATTGTGTCGGGCCGCCACCATGGGACTTGATACACCCCATGGTGGGACCAGCATAGGTAACTACAACATCGGGGGCCATAAGACACATGTAACTATGCGAGTAGGAGCCGATCATTAGTAATGGATCACTTCACCCTGATTATGGGGTGCCTATTGGGAACTATTTGATAGGGGTGCAGAGATTAATATGGGGTACGATAGTACATTCGACTCTAGACAACTTAACTTAGCTTATACTGCTTTCACATTTTCCAGTTTGTACTTATCATGATCATTTCCTTATTCATAGACTGAATAGTCCTAGACTTACTCAGGCTTTATGTCTGACTCTACTTTTCTTTCGTTTCCCCCCCCCCCCCAGGTCCACAGGGAGGGAATACCGCAGCTTGACCAGTTTCACATCCAGCTTGATGAGAGAGAATGTATTGCTTGGATCTCTTTCGTTTTGGACCATGGCTTTGGATAGCACTTATGGGGACTTATGCAGTTTACTTATGTTTTTATGCTTCTTTAAGTTATAAAATCAAGACAGTTATGAAAATGTAATGTTTTTGGAAGTATTGTAAGACAATTATGGCATGGTTTGTGTAACACGTATTTTGATGAAATATAAGTTGCTGTTGTTTTCTGCTGTTCAAAAATATGTGTACTTATATCTGTCTTGTGTATCTGTGACTTATACTTATAAACCTCCACCAAAATTTGGGCATTCCCTTTGAGAGTGACCCTAACGGAGGTGGGGTGTTTCATGCGGCCTCTTCCACAACCAAGTCTGGTTCATGAACATGCTTTCGAAGTTGAGATATGTGAAATACATCATGCACTCCAGGCAACCAATCAGGCAATTGAACCCTATAAGCGAGAGTTCCAATCCGTTCAAGAATAGGAAACGGACCAATGAATTTGGGCGCCAACTTCTTAGTTTTACCGAACCGGATAACTCCTCTCATAGGCGATACTTTCAAATATACATAGTCACCAACAACAAATGATATATCTCTTCTCCTCTTATCGGCATATCTTTTTTGTCGGCTTTGAGCAGCGAGTAATCGTTTCTTAATGAAATCGACTTTGTCGGTAGCTTCTCGGATCATATCAGGTCCCAATACAAGCCTATTACCAGGTTCGACCCAACAAGCAGGAGATCGGCACGGTCTACCATACAATGCTTCGAATGTTGACATCGTCAGGCTCGCTTGGTAGCTGTTGTTATATGAGAATTCATCCAAATGTAGATGGTCTTCCCATGATCCACCAAAGTCTAGAACACAAGCCCGTAATAAATCTTCTAGTATACGATTCACCCTCTCAGTCTGACCATCTGTCTGAGGATGGTAAGCGGTGCTTAAGTTCAGCTTCGTTCCCAATTCTACTTGAAATGCGTCCAAGAATTTTCTAGTGAATATTGGATCTCTATCACTAACTATACTGATTGACACTCCATGTAGCCTAACTATTTCCTTGAAATATATCTGCGCCAGACTCTGAGCAGTTCTGTTTGATCTGACAGGCATGAAATGGGCGGTCTTCGTGGAGCGATCTATGATCACCCAAATACTGCCATTTTCTTTTCTGGTTCTAGGAAAACCATCTATGAAGTCCATGGAAATATGTTCCCACTTCCAACCTGGAACGTCCAATGGTTGCAACAATCCAGCCAGTTTCTGTTGGTCGCTTTTGACTAGCTTGCAAGTAGGGCATCGGCTAACATATATAGAGATGTCTCTTTTTAACAACTTCCACCAGAATGTTCTCTTGATATCGTTATACATTTTACTCACACCCGGATGGATACTGAGCTTAGATTGGTGGCATTCATCAAGCACATCTCTTCTGAGTTCAGCAATTTCTGGTACATAAATTCATCCTTGTAACCTCAGAATCCCTTCGCTGTCGAGCTGGAAATCCGAAGCATTACCTTCACGAATTCGCTGGATCATTCCTTTAATAAATTTGTCGTCTTTTTAGAGAGCAGATATCTTGTCAATCAAAGAAGTCGCAATGATAAAACTGGCGATCATAACATTCTTTCTACTTAACGCATCGGCCACGACATTGGCTTTCCCTGGAGTGTATAGAGTCTCAAAATTGTATGCTGCCAGGAACTCTAGCCAACGTTGCTGCCTCAGATTCAAGTCTTTCTGAGTGAACAGATACTTTAGCGACTGATGATCTGTAAACAGTTCGAATTTCTCACCCAGGAGATAGTGTCTCCAGATTTTCAAAGCAAATACTATAGCCAACAACTCAAGATCATGAGTAACGTAATTCTTTTCATGTGGCTTCAGTTGATGGCTAGCATAAGAAACCACTTGACCTCTTTGCATTAACACTGCACCAAGGCCTTCTCTAGAGGCATCTGTCCAAACTTTTAAATCCTGATTGCCGTCGATGATGGTTAACACTAGAGCCGTTGTAACTTTATCTCTTTAAAAGCCTCCTCACATTCTGGAGTCCACTTGAATCTTGAGTGATTCTTTGTAATCTTCGTTAAGTGACTAGATATTTTCGAAAAATCTTTAACGAACTTCCGGTAATAACTAGCCAATCCGAGAAAACTGCGGACTTCTGTAGGAGTACTGGGTTGTTTCCAGTTTTGAATAACTGTGATTTTACTTGGATCCACAACAATTCCTTCTTTCGATACGACATGGCCAAGAAACTTCACTTCATCTTGCCAGAATATATATTTGGAAAGTTTATCTTTCAATACATTCCTCAGAATTTCTAGAACTTGTTCCAAATGCATTTCATGCTCGGCCTTTGTTTTAGAGAAGATTAGAATATCGTCAATAAAAACCAGAACGAACTTATTCAAAACTCGTCTGAACACTCGATTCATCAGATCGACGAAGTATGCTGGAGCGTTACATAAGCCGAACGACATTACTAACCACTCATAGAATAAGTCTGGACCTCTGAATGCTGTCATAGGAACACACTCTTCGGCACTACGAAGCTGATGGAAACCTATAGCTAGGTCCATCCTTGAACATACCTGTGCTCCATTCAGACGATCCAATAAATCATCGATTCGCGACAATGGATATTTATTCTTTATTGTCTGCTTATTCAAGTCGCGATAATCCACACATAGTCGCAGAGTACCATCAGACTTTGGGACAAACACCACAGCTGCTCCCCAGTCAGAGAAACTAGGCCTGATCAAACCCTTCCATATAGGTTGTCATGTTTGATTGTATAGTTCTTCTTTCTCCTTTAGGGTCATCCTCCGAATGGCGTGCACTACTGGCCTTGCGTTCGGAATTAAAGCAATTTTGAAATCAATTTCTCTCTGCGGAGGTAAGATGAAAACTTCTTCGAACACATCTGCATATTTCTTGACGACAGGAATATCTTTGATGAGGTCTGGAATATCCTCTATGACTACAGGGATATTTTCTATTTGAGCAGGAGAAACATCCAAAGCTGCCCAGAAGTCTTTTCTATTTGAATTCGGACCTTCACATGGTATGGTTATACATTTCCCCGATTGGGCCTTTGCTTTAACAACTCTCTCGGCGCATTTAACCTCAGCCTCATATTTGGTTAGCCAATCTAATCCCAGAATAAGATCGAATTCAGTAAAATTCATGATGATAGAGATAGTAAGGAACTTATAACAGGAAAAAGAGACAGGCACCACACAAATCCAGCTAAGATCGAGAGAACTTCCAACCGGATTATGGACAGTGATGGGTTCTTTGAGCTTCTTCAAATTCAAATCTAGCTTCTTAACTGCATTCTTTGCAATAAAGCTTTGCGATGCGCCTGTATCAAACATTACTTTAACTGGAATATTTTTGACATTAAGCGTGCCTTCCAAAACATCAGCCCTTTCCTGACTAGCTGAGGGCTCAGAAGTTTCTGCTACTTCATTTATATGCACTGCTTCAGATTTCTTGAATAGTGGGCAGGCCTTTGAAAGATGACCCAACTGATGGCATTGACTGCACTTTCTATTCTCTTGAAATCCCTTTTTGGATTGAAGCCCACCTTTTAATCGCTTCTTCAAGGGTCCGCAGTTTATCGCCAAATGCCCTGGCTTCTTGCAGTTACTGCATATGGCAGTCGTTACTTGTCCTTTCTCAGATTCAGCCCTTTTCCGATTTGCTTTGGGCTTCTTACTGATCTCAGACATCGTACTGGCCTCAGGACGATCAATTTCAGACTCGCCTTTATTACTAGAACTGACTTCCTCTTCGTAACGCAACACACCTTACTTGTCGAGATCCTCATACTGGTAAGCCATGTATATCATTTCAGAAAAAGGAAGCTTCACATTCCACATTACACTATTCTGATATTTTCTTTGAAGCCCGTTGATAAATCTCAAATTCTTCCTCTACAGATTTTGAATTAGATGAGGGGCAAAGTGAGAAAGTTCATTGAATTTCTTATGTTATTCTGGAATGGTCATTTCTCCTTGTATCAGATAAGAAAATTCATCACATAGCCTCTCAATTGCTTCAGGAGGAGTGAATCTTTCTAGGAAAATCACTTTGAATCTATCCCAGGTGATATCACCTTCTGGACTATCTTTAATAATTGAATCCCACCAGAACAAGGCTTCATCTTTGAGTGCCCAGGAGGCCAGTAATCTTTTCTGGTCATCCCTCAGCTTTAATCCATCAAAGATTTTCTCAGCCGAACGAATCCAAGCTTGGGTTTTCATAATAGATTCTTCGCCCATGAACGGTTTCCCACCTAGATTTCTATATTTCATGAATAGAGCTTCTATATCCGGGTCAGTATTACTTCTTCTGTTTTTGGCACTCATTTTCTAGTACTTATGCAAATAGCAGATCAAGTGTCAGGTCAACAGAAAAGATATTATAAAACGTAGAAACATATACTTGAATGTAAATGTTTCTATCTGGGTGTTATCTCATTCTGCTATACTCATACTAGGATATTACAGATCCTATCTGTAATGAGCTACCCGTCCTAGAACACTACTGGTTCTATTTCTGACGAGTTCGTTAATATGTTATATTCCAGCACTAAGCTTAACCAAAGCTCTGATACCACGTTGTGACGACCCCAAATCCCGTACTGATGGTGACAAGGGTAATCTTTGGAATATAACACATAAACAGATAATAGCCGAACAAAAATAAATAAATACACCAGATAATGCACAATAGAATATACTAGATAAACGAAATCATCAGAGTTACACAGTATACAGGATCATACTTAGTACAAATACAGTTCAGCTATACATAAATGTCTATAGCGGAAAACAAACATAATATGTACAATAGGAGCTGAACAGCATAAAAAGAGATAAATGATAAAATACATCTTCAGCTCCAGCTATCCAGAAAGAGCCAGATAAAACCTGAATACAAGGCTGCCAGTGTAGAAAAAGGGACACCCGAGTTTGTAAGTGAAACAAACTACGAGTCAGTCATGGGACTGGTATGAGAAATCTACTTAACACATTTATAATATGGCTAATCACAGGACCACACCACTTTCGCAGAACGGGTTTACTCCATTGGATTGCCAGTGCTTTAAAACAAATAATTCTTTTAAACATCGCAATGCTTTTTATAAAAATGAAGCCATTATAAGACTCAGTTCCCATCACACAATGCAACGCAAACCGAAGGATAGAGTTTTTACCTTATAATGGCCAAAATATGCTTGATACGAATAAAAAAAAGCATTTGATATTATTGCTAGTGTTTATATGTTTCGGAAACAATTTCAAATCATAAGTATCAATCATAGACGACATGAGCGTCCCAAGCCACTATGTCGCCAAATATAGGTATACAATCAAAACCGCACAGTCACGTATTTGGAAATCGGATTTCCATCATGAACCAAGGCAAAAGATAGTCCTTACCGACTTCGAGACGCTCTAGCCCGTGTCTCAGGATCAGAGCTCGAGTGACCCTAGGAGCAACAGGGTCGGTCCACCGATGTGGATTAAAATTCCTTAACACTGCGTTTCCCCGCCCTATAGGGCGTCAATGAGTCAACGTATGACTCCATCGGTCCCAGATCGACCGATATAACCGAGGTTCCTCGCAATAGCAACAACCACATAGGTGAAAATAATATAAATGTCAGCCTGTTCAAGCACCGACACCACCTCTAACTAGAAGGAAACGCATGCCCTCCCTGAGGTCCTCTCCCGTTTCTGGTTCATACCGGGGTGTGAGGCTCGTGAATTCACGTTATACACAAAGCTACGCCACACAGGCGGTGCTTTGATCATCCATTCACAAGACTTTGCTTTTCAATAGAAGCCCTGATCATTGCATCTTAGCATGCCACACAGACAATTCACGCCATGTAACTGATGGCTATCAATCACACAGAATGAATTCCAATGTCAGACACACAGTACATTTACAAGTCCGTTCTGGGTCTGAACTAAACCGGAAGCACTATATACCTCGCAAACCCATCGATCTCCACGTACGTCTGGACGATCACCACTCATTATCCATATTTCGGGATGCCTCCCAATCAGGACATCAGTTACCATCCAAACGAGGTGAAGATCTCCGGTCTTCGACCACCGTCTTCATCTTCGACTTCTTGTCGTCGATTCAGTTATTCAGAATGGGATAAACCCGGTCTTTCTGAGCAACTTGCGTATGTAATTAACAAGTGCTACACAAACACGACACACGCTTTATTCCAATTCATTAGTCACTAACCGTAAATCAGTAAGAGAACGATTTCCCAAATATTAACCCCGAAGGCCGAAACCAACATCAGATCAAAACCCAGGAAAGCATTCGACTTAGCTAACCTTCAGTTAATTCCTAAATTTCACATTCCATATTGTTTACAATATTTTATAATGATTTATCGCTATTTTTATTTATTTTAAAATAGCCAATTTATTCAAACGACGCTTCGGTCCATAACGCGGCCGTGGCACTGTTTTTCTTCAGATTTGATTTACACATATCTGAAAATCTATCCGTTGGATCTTTATAAAGTTAATATCATTAGAAAGATCTTTTCAAAACGAATCCAACGGTTCCAGATTTGGGAAAATCCAATGGTCGGATCTCCCGGTACAATCGTTTGAAGTTTCGATTTCAAAATACGAACTGCAGCATCGTTATTTGATTAATTATATATATATATAAATATATTCGATTCTAGCGCTGTTTTTCTTCATATTTGAATTAAACATTCCAGACAATCCAACTGTTGGATCTTTACAAAGTTGGTGTCGTTGGAAAGATATTTCCAAAGCGAACCCAACGGTTTCGGTTTCGGGAAAATCCGATGATCGGATCTCCCGCACTATTCGTTTGAAATCACGGTTTCAAAACACGAACTGCAGCTTTGTTATTCGATATATTTTAATTATATATATATATATAATCGATTCTTCGATTTCAAAACCATATTCTTTTCATACCTTTGATAAAAACGATATGTTTATCCAACTGACTTCTATTTCAACACTTCACTATTTTTAACAATTCATGTATATAATAAAAATGTAATTTTTAATGTAAACCAATTTATTTCAAAAAACGACTATTTTATATAGTTAATATAGATGATGAAAATACGATTTTTATTATAAAACAATTTCTTTCAAAACACGACTATTTTATATAGTTCATATAGATGATAAAAATACGATTTTTATTATAAAACAATTTCTTTCAAAACACGACTACCATTCAACACATGAATATTATTCAACGAATGAATTTCTATTCAACACATGAATGGTTTCTATAGTTGGTATATATATAAAATAAAAATGTGATTTTTATTGTTAAAACAATTTATTTAAAACACGAATACCAATCAACACATGAATATTATTCAACGAATGAATTTCTATTCAACACATGAAGGTTTTCTATAATTTGTATATATATAGTAAAAATGTGATTTTTATTGCAAAACAATTTATTTCAAAACACGACTATTTTATATAGTTTCATATAGATGATAAAAATATGATTTTTATTATTAAACAATTTATTTCAAACACGAATACCATTCAACACATGAATTTCTATTCAACGAATGAATTTCTATTCAACACACGAACGGTTTCAACATATGAAAATAATTTCAATAAATGAAAATAATTCTAACACATGAATATTATTCAAAATTTCGGCAGCATAACGGCTGGGTAGTTAAAACCGGGGTTGACCCTAGTACGGCTCCTCGCTCTACCTTAAAGCCTCGCAGCTTTTGACAATGGGGATTTCATGCATCTAGTTCGCACGCAGGCGGCATGTATATTTTTTTCATTTCCAAAAACTAAACCTATGTGGTTTCAACCAAATGATTCTCAACCACAAACGGGTATTTTTCAACCACAATCAATCAATTTCAACCACAAACAATTCTAATCAACAATTTGTAATCAACCAATTTTCACACCAATCACAACCAATAAATATCGTCCATGGTTTGTGGACGAGGGGCGTATATATATATATATATATATATATAAGCATTTCACTTCTATTTCAACACATGTATAATTTTTACAACGCATATATAATTTGTATATCGAACGTACTTATACAACGCTTATACGAGAGGTGTACAACGCTTATATAACTCAAATATCGACAATATAATTTACACATCGTCGTTTTCCATATCGTTTATAATTTAGAAATCTCACCATGGGTTCCACTCCACCAAAAATAGCAGAAGGCTCAGAAAAATATGCGGTCTCTTCTAGAATGTAGAAGACGTCCACACGAGTCCACTGTCTCTTGTTTCACTGAATTTCGTCATGAAACGAAAAAGATATGATTTTTACAATGAAATCAAAAACCATAACGCTTTAAACTGCTATTAAATAGTTTAATATAAAACAGCCGCATACCTTTTTCGATTTGTTCAAAACTAGGTTTCAACTTTTTGACCCAACCGTTGCACGATACGAAGATCCGCTTGCACATCGTCGAAGAGGGAAGTGAGGGCTTTCCGGCGCCACCACCCAGGTTCTGATCGACGGCGTCCCTTGCGAGCGATGACTGTCCAAAGGCGGTGGCTTTGAGGGCGCGGATCTCACTGAATACTCGACGATAAAACTTCATACTACCTTAGATTTGAAGATCTAGATCTCCTCTAGAGTTTTCCCCAAAGAAGCGATCGATTTTGATGAGAGAATCGAGGGATATTGGGGAGGAAAGAATCGAGCTTCAGCCGCCTTCGTGTTCGAGGGTTACTGAGAGAGAGAAGGTTTTATTGACCAATGAATTTTTTATATTAATTTATATATTTTTAAATCTCCAAAATACCCTCTTTAACACACGAACACCAGTCCAAACCCAACGACTGTCGTCCCTAGCGTTTTACCCCCATACCGAACACAATGGGATATGTTTCGTAGGCCCATTCGATTGTTTCAGTCAGTTTTCCTTCAATTTAAAATATATAACATTCAATATTTAATTTGAACGTACATTTCAATTTGCCAAGGCCACAAACTGATTCGAAAAATTCCAGAAAAATAAATCTAGCTATGTTTTGACGATACGGTCCCAACAAAACTAGTTTCGTTGAATTCTGAGACCGTTTGCAAAATGGCCATTTTCTGGTAGATCCAATTTAACTGTAATTGACCAAAACATGTTTTCCTTTGCCACGCTCACATACTAGCTTCAAAAATTATGAAATTTGAAACCTAGCAATAATTTAACATCCCGGATCCAACAAAGTGGTTTCATCGAATTCCGAGGTCGTTTGCAAAATGGCCATTTTCACGGGCTATATAAATTCTATAGCGGCCTTTCTGAAAATTCATTTGGCCATAACTTTTGCTTCACACTACGAAACTTCGATTTTTCAGATTCGTTAGAAAGATGTTCACTGACAGATTTAAATATTTTTGGTTTCACTAAAATCCGTTTTAATTTGCACCTGGCACGATCAGTCAAAGTTTGAATTCAAATTTTGAAACTACTGCGCCTTTTCAGGCATTGTTTATAATTAGAATTAATTATATTCATTTTCAAATGTCGATTCAAACTTACTTTTCATCGTTGTTATTTAAAATATTTATTTTAAATATTTAAAATCCACTAAAATAGCCAATTTTAAAAAATTTAAATTGGTTCAGATTTTCCGGGTCGTTACAAGAATCCTCTCCTCTACCTAATCTATCTAAATTTTCTGAAAGCTCGGGAACCCCACTTTGTCTAGCTTCAATCTTCTCTAATAAGGTAGGTCTCACCTCCAAGGATGCCAACAATCTGGTGTGAAATCTGTAGATGGTAGAAAATCGAAGGTGGTTATACACTCCAAGATCTGCTACTCAACATGCCTCGATGTCGCTTTATGTCCGCTCAATGCATCAGCCATTACATTTCCTTTGCTAGGAGTATGTGAAATCCCAAAATCATATGAAACCAAGAACTCCATCCACCTTTGTTGTCTCAAATTGATATCCTTCTGAGAGAATAAATATTTAAGCGATTTGTAGTCTGTAAACAAATCGAATATTTCTTCAAGTAGGTGGTGTCTCCAAGACTTAATTGCAGATACTATGGCGGCTAACTCCAATTCATGCATAGGGTAATTTCTCTTATGAACTCTTAGCTTCCTAGTACTGTCGCACACTACTCTACCTTCTTGCATTAATAATACACCTAGACTCATCTCACAAGCATAGTTATATACTGTAAACATATTAGATCCATTGGGTAATATGGAAATGGGTGCACAAGTAAGGGCATTCTTCATCCTACAGAAAGCATCCTCGCAATCTATATCATGAGAGAAAGCTAGATTCTGCTTAGTAAGCCGAGTTAATGGTGTTGAGATTTATACGAAGTCCTCAATGAATTTTCTATAGTAACCCGCTAAGAAAAGAAAATTCCTCATTCAGTTGCGTTCTTGAGGGTCTTCCAATCCTTTACAACAACTATCTTGGCAGGGTCAACATCTAATCCATCCTTAGAGACTATGTGCCCCAAGAAACAAATTTGTTTCCTCCAAAAATGGAATTTGGGAAACTTCACATTCAACTGGTGAGCTCGGAGAGTACTGAAAAGCTATCATAATTGCAAAGCGTTCTCATCATCATTCCTTGAGAATATCAAGATATCATCCACAAAAGCTATGACAAACTTATTCAGAACGTTTCTGAATGCCTTACTCATCAGATTGACGAAATATGTTGGTGCATTGGTTATCCCAAAAGGCCTAACCAACCACTTGAGGAATCCATCAAAATTTCAGAACACCATCTTATAGATGCTATCCACTGCCACGCGTGACCAATGGAAACCTATAGCCAAATATATCAGAGAAAATACTGATGCGCCTATCAACTGATTAAACAAGTCATCTATCCGAAGGAGTGGTTAATGAATCTTCTTTGTGATCTTATTCAATTCTTGGTAATCTACACATAGACGGAGGGAACTATTGGCCTTAGCGGCAAAGACAACTAGTGCTCCCCACTTAGAAATACTCCGCCTAATAAAACGCTTCTCCAAAAGCTCAACTACTTGCTTGCTAAACTCTTTTCGTTCCCTTGGTGCCAAATTTCGAAGTGGCAGTATTATCGACTTTGTGTTCTCACGAAGATAAACATTTAAATCAATCTCTCACCTGGGGGCAATTGTAACGACCCAGAAAATCTGAACCAATTTAAAAATTTTAAATTGGCTAAAATATTGGATTTTAAATATTTAAAATAAATATTTTAAGTAATAGCAATGAAAACTGAGTTTGAATCGACAATTGAAAATGAATATAATTAATTCTAATTATAAACAAGGCCTGAAATGGCGCTGCAGTTTCAAAAATTGAATTCAAACTTTGTCGGACTGTACTGGGTGCAAAACAAAATGGATTTTAGTGAAACCAAAAATATTTAAATCTGTTAGTGAATACCTTTCTAACGAATCTGAAAAATCGAATTTTCATAGCGGAAAGCAAAAGTTATGGCCAAATGAATTTTCAGAAAGGTCGCTATGGAATTTATATAGCCCGTGAAATTGGCCATTTTGCATACGACCTCGGAATTCGACAAAACCACTTTTGTTGGATCCGGGATGTGAAGTTATCGCTAGGTTTCAAATTTCATAATTTTTGAAGCTTGTATGTGAGCGTGGCAAAAGAAAATGTGTTTTGGTCAATTATAGTTAAATTGGATCGACCAGAAATGGGCCTTTTTGCAAACGGTCTCAGAATTCAACGAAACTAGTTTTGTTGGGAGCGTATCGTCGAAACATAGCTAGATTTATTTTTCTGGAATTTTTCGAATCAATTTGAGGCCCTGGCAGATTGAAATGTACGTTCAAATTAAATATTGAATGTTTTATATTTCAATTTGAATGGAAACAAACTGAAACAGTTGAATGGGCCTTCGAAACATATTCCATTGTGTTCGGGATGGGGGTAAAACGCTAGGTATGACAGTCGTTGGGTTTAGATTAGTGGTCGTGTCAGAAAACCCCTTTAAAACCCACCGGCCAATCAGAATTTTTATAAAAAAAAATCCTTTTATCTCTCCCTGACGAACGACGGAAACCACTCAAAACCTTCCCCCTCATTTTCCGATCAATCCACGCCGAATTAGCTCGTGCCACAGTCGAACTTTTTGAAGATCTTCTCGAGATCTTCAAATCCATATAAAGTTTGGAATTTTTCGTGGCCTGTGGAGGGAGAATCGACGTCCTGAAGTCGGTGACTTCAATCCGCCGCCGCCATCACCTGGCCCCACCGATTAGGCCCACACCACCGCGCGCAGACGCGCGTCTCCCCCCTCTTCATCGCTGCATCGGCCGATCCTCCTATCGATTCACGGTTTGATCGAAAATTGCAAACATAGTTTTGAACCTTTCAGCTGAGGTACGGCTTATATATACTTTCAACAGTTTTAACACCTTTAAACCGTTGCAAACTTTGAAAAATCATATCTTTTTCGTTTCTTGTCGAAATTCGATGAAACAGGAAACATCGTGACCGTGTGGACGTCATCTACATTCTAGAAGAGACCGCATATTTTTCTGAGCCTTCTGCTATTTTTGGTGGAGTGGAACCGAATGTCAGATTTCTAATTTATAAACGATATGGAAAACGACGATGTATAAACTATATAGTCCATGTATGAGTTATATAAGCATTGTACACCTCATGTATAAGCGTTGTATAAGTCGTACGCTCGATGTATAAGTTATATATGTGTTGTAAAAATTATATATGTGTTGAAATAGAAGTGAATTGCTATATATAAATATAAATATAAATATATATATATATACGCCCCTCGTCCACAAACCATGGACGATATTTATTGATTGTGATTGGTGTGAAAATTGATTGATAGCGAATGGTTGTTTGGGATTGTTTGTGGTTGATATTGATTGGTTGTGGTTGAAAAATACCCATTTGTGGTTGAGAAATATTTGGTTGAAACCACATAGGATTAGGTTGTGGAAATGAAATAAATATATACATGCCGCCTGCGTGCGAACAAGATGCATGATCCCCATTGTCAAAAACCGCGAGGTTTTAAGGTAGAGCGAGGAGCCGTACTAGGGACGGTCCCGGTTTTAACTACCCTGCCGTTATGCTGCCGAAATTTTGAATAATATTCATGTGTTTGAATTATTTTCATTTGCTGAAACCATATTTATTCATTGAATAGAAAACCTTCATGTGTTGAATCGATATTCATTCGTTGATTAGAAATTCATGTGTTGAATGGTATTCGTGTTTTAAATATAAAAATCACATTTTTATCTATATACAGAAACTATAGAAAACCTTCATGTGTTGAATCGATATTCATTCGTTGAATTGAAATTCATGTGTTGAATGGTATTCATATTTTGAAATAAATTGTTCATAATAAAAATCACCTTTTATCAACTATATGGACTATGTAAAATGACCTTGTTTTAAAATAAATTGTTTTACAATAAAAATCCTATTTTTATCACCTATATAAACTATATAAAATAATAGTGTTTTGAAATGAATTGTTTTACAATAAAAATCACATTTTTATTATATATATGAATTGTTGAAATGTGAAGTGTTAAAAATAGCCACTCGTTCAAATAAATATGCATGAGTTGAAATATTCCTTAATTAGCTAATGATATGATTTTTGCCTATGCATGCAACGTTAGAATGAATGGTGTCTTTAAACCAAATGGAATCAAATATGAAGTTGAATGGAAAATGATAAGTGATAAGAACTGTATATATGTACATGCATATTTATTGAACAGGTTATAGAAAAGGGGCTAGAGAAGAGGAATAAAATTTTGTGCCCGACAAATAGGTACACATTTACTGTTTTGTTTGGGTGATGATTTTATGAGCCTGTTGGCTAGCCGCTTGGCTTTTCATTTTTCTTTTTGACATGAGACGCCCGTGTGGCTATTTGGGAATTTTCCCAGCCCCTCCCGTACAAAGGAGGTTATGGCGAAATTTTCCAAAATTTAAAGGCGTTAGTGAAATATTTGAAGTGAGAACGATATTGAAATTGTTGAATGAACTATATTTATATAAATATATAAATATAAATAAAATTAAAACGAAACATGGCCGTGCAGTTCGTGTTTTGAAACCGTGATTTCAAACAACTAGTGTGGGAAATCCGACCATTGGATTTTCCCGAAACCGCAACCGTTGGGTTCGCCTTGGAAATATCTTTCCAACGGCACCAACTTTGTAAAAATCCAACGGTTGGATTGTCTGGAATGTTTAATTCAAATCTGAAGAAAAACAGCGCCAGAAACGATTATATTTATATATATATAAATATATATAAATATAAATATATTTAATCGAATAACAACGCTGCAGTTCATATTTTGAAATCGAAACTTCAAACGGTTGTACCGGGAGATCCGACCGTCGGATTTTCCCGAAACTGGAACCGTTGGATTCGTTTTGAAAAGACCTTTCTAATGATGTAAATTTTGTGAAGATCCAATGGTTAGATTTTCAGATATGTGTAAATCAAATCTGAAGAAAAGCAGCGCCACGGCCGTGTTATGGCCCGAAGCGTCGTTATGAATAAATTGGCTATTTTAAAATAAATAAAAATAGCGATAAATCGTTATAAAATATCATAAATGATATAGAATGGAAATAAACTGAATTTGCTCGATTTATGTGGTATTTGATGGTTGAATGTGTTTGGTGTGAAATTTACATTAAAGAACAAAATTGGTTTTGTCGAATGATTTAACCATTGAAATAAATTGATTTGAAATTCTAAATATACGTGAATTATTTGAAAAGGCCGAGTTAATTCTCATTTCAAATAATTGACCGACGATTGAAAGTCGAAGATGAAGACGGTGGTCGAAGACCGGAGATCTTCACCTCGTTTGGATGGTAACCAAGGTCCTGATTGGGAGGCATCCCGAAATATGGATAATGAGTGGTGACCGTACAGACATACGTGTTGATCGATGGGTTTGCGAGGTATTTAGTGCCTCTGGTTTCGTTCAGACCCAGAACGGACTTGTAAATGGACTGTGTGTCTGACATTGGATTTTATTCTGGGTTGATTGATGTCTGTTAAATATACATCTTTTTGGCGGCGGAGAATTTATTCTTTTGCTTAACGCCCTTCTCTGAAACACACGAGCTCAGAGGTTGTATATCGATGGACATCAGTTGCATGGCATGAATTGCTAGTGTGGCATGCCTAAGTAGCAAATGATCAGGACTTCTGTTGAAAAGCAAAGTCTTGTGGTGATGATCAAAGCACCGCCTGTGTGGCGTAGCTTGGTGTATGACGTGAATTCGTGAGCCTCACACTCCGGTATGAACCAGAAACGGGAGAAGGACCTCAAGGAGGGCATGCGTTTCTTCCTAGCTAGGGTGGTGTCAGTGACCTACCAGCCCTGACATTTATATTCTTTTCACATGTGTGGTTGTTGCTATTGCGAGGCGCCTCGGTTTGATCGGACGATCCGGGTCCGATGGAGTCATTCGTTGGCTCATTAACACCCCAAAGGGCGGGGAAACGTAGTGTTCAGGCATTTTAATCCACATCGGTAGACTGGCCCTGACGATCCAAGGGTCGATGCGTTCTGATCCTGAGACTCGGGCTAGGCAGTCTCGAATTCGGTGAGGACTATCTTTGGCCTTGGTTCATGACGGAAATCCAATTTCCAAATATGTGACTGTGCGATTTTAATTGTATACCTATATATGACGACATAGTAGTATGGGGCATTAATGCCGTCTATGATTGATAGTTATGATTTGAAATTGTTTTCAAAGCATATAAACACTAGCAATAATATCAAATGCCTTTGTTTTATTCGTATCAAGCATATTTTGGCCGTTATAAGGTAAAAACTCTATCCTCCGGTTTGCGTTGCATTGTGTGATGGGAACTGAGTCTTATAATGGCTTCATTTTTATAAAAAGCATAGCGATGTTTTTAAAGAATGGTTTGTTTTTAAAGCACTGGCAATCCAATGGAGTAAACCCATTCCACGAAAGTGGCATGGTCCTGTGATTTGCCATATACTAAATGTGTTGAGTGGATTTCTCATACCAGTCCCATGACTGACTCGTAGTTTGTTTCACTTTCAAACTCGGGTGTCCTTTTTTTCTACATGGGCAGCCTTGTATTCAGGTTTAGCTAGTTCTTTCTGGATAGCTGGAGCTGAAGATGAATTCTATCATTTATCTCTTTTATGCTGTTCAACTCCTATTGTACATATTTTGTTTGTTTTCCGTTGTAGACATTTATGTATAGCTGAACTGTATGTGTACTAAGTAAGATCCTGTATACTGTGTAACTCTGATGATTACTTTTATCCAGTATATTCTATTGTTCATTATCTGGTGTATTTATTTTCTATTCTGCTATTATCTGTTTCTGTGTTATATTCCAAAGATTACCCTTGTCTCCGTCGGTGCGGGATTTGGGGTCGTCACAGCAATCATCTAACCTCTTTGAATAAGTCTGGATACTCACGAATAACAAGTACAAAATAAAAATCAACCGAAGAATCTAGGGAGTAAAAAAAGCTCAACATGACTGACACACGTTGGTCGCAAGAAATTTCTAGGGTCTTACCGCTACAAGTCATCAAACAAACAACCCTCCTCTTGTAGTCATGTATGGCCCCATATATGGTTAACTAATCCATCCCTAAAATCATCTCGTCCCGCAAATCCCAATACATAGGCATCGCAATCAAATTCTATGCCTAAAATAGAAATTTTCAAACCCCTACAAATCAAACTAAAGTATTTTGAACCACCTATAATGTTTGAAACTACTATAGGATCAGTAACAAGTGAGATTTCTAAATGCAAACAGTCAGCCATAGTACTAGAAATAAACGAATGTTAATATTATGATTATTTTCTAATTGAAATTTCTTTTAAGGCAATCCTTTTTACAAGCAACCATGCAGATAGGTTATTAATAATGTGGTTGGAATTTTTTTCCTTATAAATTATTATATACTAAAGTTTGATGTAAGAATTAAGTAAATTACAAAAGCGATACCAAATACTATTGTGTAAACAATAGGAGTAAAGGTTTCACCCTCTGCAAAAGAAAGAAAGAAAACATATCTTTATATTAAATATGAGTTATTATAAACTGAAAAAAGCTTAAATATATAATATAATATAGGTGATTTAGAAAAAAAGGAATGATGAGGTGTATATAGCATCAAATCAAATGGCGTCTTAGATGGAATGAAAGTCATATTTAGCTTGCTTTTATATTGTCATTTAGACATAGTAGCAGATAGCCATAATTAAAATATTATGGTTTTTATATATAAATATTATGATTATATTTATTTACTTTTATCCTCACATGTTTTATTACATGTATTATCAGTAACTCTCTCACATGTATACAATAAAGACGTTAATGTGTTTGTTCGTTCTAATTTTTTTACATGTAAAAAGGTTATTTTAAAAAGCAATGTATATGTTTATAATTTTTATTTTCTATGTATTGTTATTCTTCCCTAGTTTATTAGTGCTTCATTATTATAATTATAATTCTTATAGTTCATTTCGAACTTCAAAGAGAAAGACAAAGATAACAATCATTCCATTTATTAATCCAAGTTTCTTTCATGTATTTTGTTTAATGTTTTGCTTTAGATTATTGTTAATGCACAAACGAGCTATTGGTAGTTATAAAATGTAGTATTTTGCATCTTTAAAAATACTGCAATAATTTCAATAGAATGTTATATTGGATATATTTGTTTTTTAGTTTAGACAGAAGTTGGTTAATTTTTTCTTATTAGCTAATTAATTTTCAATCTGCCTCAAGCCTCCAGGTTCAACTAATATGAATTTCTAATTTATATTGGACTTTTATATTTCCTTTTTTTAGTGTGTGCTCATTGTTATATTTTAGATTTCATTATTACTAATATGCAATTTATGTGTATATATACAAAATGATTACAAAACTATTTATTAATTCATTTTCTTTGTTTGAAAATTATGAATATATTATGTTTAGTGGTTTAATAAATAACTACATAAAATTGATAAAAAGTCCCTGCTAGAAGCCATTATTTTAAGTAAATTCCTTCCATATATTAAAATTTTCAGACCTTAGATAAAACAAGGTATGAATTGCTAAAATTTGTTTTGATGATTTTCTCATTAAAATAGTTTTTAAGGCTACTCTTGTTGCAAGAAATCACAAGGATAAATTTTAATAATGAGCTTAGAGAATGTTTGTTTCTGTAAAGAATTATAAACTATAGTCTTATTGTAAAGGCCCGGGAAATTTTCGACCTCGGTAATCGACATACAACGCCGTGTCGACTATTCAAGAATCGAAAATGTCGAAATGTCAATAAAAAGAAGTTAGAGGGTGAGAAATAGAAAGAAAATCAGAATAGAAGAAGAAGAACATAAATAAAACATGAGAGTAAGCATAAATCTCATAGTGGAACTAATAAAATATGTTATATAACATAACCTTTGAAATACAATCTTATAACTATATACACATACCATTTCTGAGTAACATCACAGCGGAAATAAACATTTGCTATAAAATCGTAAAGCCTCCTGCTCCAATCTCTTCCAACTATATCTTTAAAATTCCGACTACTTGACTTCCTGTAAAAATTGGGCACCCAAGTGTTTAGGGTAAAACAAAACAAAATAAACTCTGGCTCAGTCATGGGACTGGTATGAGTAAACTCCAACCACTTGGTTTAACCTTTAAAATCCATTTTAAAGAAATGATAATCGTAAGACCAATCCACACATAAACACGAATGGCTTTTACCTTATAATAAACCAAAACATTTCCTTAAAATCAATACGCTTTTGTTATTATAACAATGTCTAAATCAAATAAATAAAAATATAGCGAGACGCTTTTATCTCACGTTCCACATACATAATATATAACTAAAAACCACGAGCACGTGTTGGGTAATGGATTCCAACTAGCAAGGTATGAGACCATCTTCCGATAGTGTATCTCTAGAGAGGAATAAACCGGGTCCAACAGGATCATCTTGCAACCCAGGCTAAACATGACTGGTCACTCATTTTGCTTGAGTGTACCGAATGTATTATCACCAACGGTTGGGATCAGAAACCGTTTCCCAAAAGGGACATCATCACAATAGATTAAAGAAGCAATTGAATTTTCTCTACATAAGATGATAATACACCCTAATTGGGAGCTACCTAGTTAGCCATGCAACCTACCCAATTTTATACCATTTCCCGGTTGTGAGGCTTGAGGTCCTAACGTATCTTTTTGACATATGACATATATATTTACTTTGAATGCCACATCATTATACTCGCCAAATCACAAATTGATTTCTCTAAAAATACCATAGGTGTACAGCTAGGAGAAACGAATTCCTCCGCCATCAAACGTGAACGCGTTTGAAGCGATCAACATAAGCGATCTATTAGACATACTCTGACAGACATTCTTCCATACAAGTTGTCCTGGGACAAGACAAACCGAAGATACTATTCTGCAAACCCGTCTTAGACAATTTCTACCTAGGATTTTCCAAAATGTCCCTTGCATAAAATCTGTCTTCAATTATCATCATCATATTTGATTCGCAACGCTAATGCCCATACGAAGTGGTTTTCAGATAATAAATTTGACCCCGGTCTCTCCGTATTTACGATGGAAAAGTGGTCAAAACTTTGATTGTCGGTTATTTTAATATCAAAGGAAACATCCATACACACAATGATCTTATTTCCAAATGGAAATTTTATCGATCAGTCATCTATCGACATTTTTCCCTTTAATTTAATTTATCACTAATTTATTCATTTCTCCATTTCCCGTTTCCATATATTCATAAATTCTTATTTTATAAATTATAATATACGTTATTAACATTGGGAAACATTTCCATTTCTTATTCACGTATCACTATCTTCCCACATCTATCAATCTCTAACTGTAACTAGTAAGGGAACACTTCCCTGAATATTAACCCCGAAGGCTGAAACCAACATCAGATCGACACTTAGAAAACCATTCAGCTTAACTAATCTCCAGTCAGTTACTAATTTTCATTAATTCCATTTAAATCTGCAAAACGTTTTCTTTTAAATCATCATTCACTTTAAAATGTGAATATTATTTCTTTATAGAAATCCGGACTTATTTTATCAAATCAAAACTTGATTTCAATTTATAAGTATTATTACCGGTTCAAATTATATTTATCAAGTCATTTTATAAATTCACAACTAATCTATTTTTCCTGAACTAGAATCCATATTTTCACGCAGTATCCTATCTCATTCAAATTCCTATTTCAAAACCCAATTTCCTTTATAAATGCTTTTATTTGCAAAATGTTTACTTCAATCCATTATTCACATTGAATGTGAATAATATTTCTTTTATATAATCAATTCAGTTTGATTTCGCTTTTAAAAATAATATCGCATTTCCAAATTCTATTTATACTTTTATTTATAGAATTATTCGTACAAAATCCTATTTTTATTTGCAATCACCTATAATCTCTTAATTCTAAAAAAAATATCGGTGTTAAAACTAATTTCTATTTCTTCATATAATTTCAAACTTATATATTCAATTTATACAATGATAAATAATTTCTTAATTTATAAAACATTGTTTATAAATTAATCTTCTCAATTTATCTGTCAAAACATATTTCTATTTAATAATTAATTTCCAAATATTTCCTTTTATAAAATCCATTGATTTTATAAAATACTTAAATTCAGTATCCACTTTAAAATTTCCTTTTTATAAAATCATTTGATTTTATATGAATATTTTTATTTCAATATGCACCTTGAAAATTCCCTTTTTATAATTCTATTAATTTTCCAAATATTTTCTTTTATAAAATCCATTGATTTTATAGATTCTTAAATTCAATATCTACTTCAAAAATTCCCTTTTTTATATCCTAATATTACTTATAGTATTTAAAATTACCAATTAAAAATGAACAATATCATCCAAACACTCATAATCAATAACATATTATATATCACTTCATATATCACAATATATGAAAAACTGTAATATAAATGTTGAGGAAACCAGTTGGATCCCTCCAACCTGTTTCCCAGCATCAACAGAAGTTAAACAATATAAATAACATCAGTTTCATTTCAATTCAATATTTAATTAATGACATATATATTTTCAACCAATTAATTAGTAATTCATCCAAATAATTATCACACAGCAATCAGTCATTATTTATCAATACTAAATTACGTTGATAAAAATATAAACTGGACAGAGTTAGTGTGTTTACTCACTTTGGTCATTTATCGTTAAATAATGAATAATGGTCTATTTTTTCCATTTAGGCGTTTTATTCCACCAAAAATTTGGACGAGCTCCAAATCGTTCAAGACCAGTTCCATTGTGTAGCCGTCGTCCATACGATCCCAACGGATCCTGTTTTGTTGAATTTGGATAGCGTATGGAAAAGATATTAATTTTACAAGTTTATAAACTAATTTAATTTAAAATAACTTAGTTTATATGATTATATGGGCTCAACTTTATTTTTATCTATCGGCCTAATAAAACAAACCCGCCAGCCCATCACCTTTAAGCAATAGTACCTTTCTTCCACTTGCAAATTTTAATCGCAAGTTGCTCTGTATATCTTGCACTCCAGACTTCACCATGCCAGTGCTCACCCCTTTATTTCTTCTTTGCCCATTTAAATTTGCATGCGCTCCACACTAAATAGTAAAGGATCATCTTCTCCCCTCAAACCTCAAAACGCATCCTTTTGAGACTTTCTATGGCATTTCCACTTCTTTCGGGTCCTGTTCCTCCTCCCATTGTACACTACAAATCGCACAAAAATCATCTCTTCACGTTCTCTTTCTTCCGATACCTTTAACACAGAACTTGATCCTCCCATTCAAAATCCGTTCCCTACCCACACTGGTTGCAGCAGTATATCGCCTGACTTTAATCATCACAAATCCACTCCAAAATCCCACCATTTAAGCTAAACTATTTTTTGATCATAAATCCAATATCCAATTCATGAATTGATGCTTATATTTACCAAAAACCTTAACCCTAATCCTACAGGTATTTATTTTCATGCAACAGAACACCGTCGAGCATGAAGAAATTCGTATTAGGATGAAGAGCTTGTTGCAAGGATCAAGAAAGTATAGTAATGAGATTTCTAGAAATATATTTGAATTGTTATGATTTTTCTAAAGAATGATTTCTCACCTTCTTTATTTTTTGATTGCGGCATAACATTGTTTGACTACGGGAGGATGGAATGAGATTTTTAAGGTTAAATGTATATTTATAGTATATGTTGGCTTATCTCAGAAGCTTCATATAGTTTTATATTAATTTATATAGTTACCGCTAGTTGCTTTTGTCATTTAAAAATCCGTATGATCACATACAATATCCAATTTCGACGAAAATGGACTTGCAGCTACGGTTCGACATTTCGGACCTAACGAAACTTGTCTCGTCGAATTCCGAATCTGTTTGCTTACATAGCCTATTTTTAAAGTCAAATTATCAATCGTTTTTCACAAAATCAATTTCGTCAAAAACGGAGATCATTTGGAAATATGGCTTTTTTCTAACGTCTAAATAAACCAATTAAATATTAATATATTTAAAAACAATTAAATTTAATATTAATACATTAATATTATCGTATATATTCACATAGAATATTATCTAGCTCCGAAATAAACATATATGGATTTATAACTCAATGTTTCAAATCCAGGTTAAATCGATATTCACTTTATATTGAAAACCCTTTTATAATGTAAATAAATCGCTATAAATTATAAACGAATTCCATAGCGACTTTTTGAAAATTTGATTTGGACAAAATCTCGATTTTTCTCTTCCATTAGAAAAATATCATTGAACTGATTTGAATGTTTCTTATTTCAAAGAAATCCGGCTTAAAACGAATTTTGTACATTCAATTGAAGTTCAAAACTCAATATTACGAACTATCACGATGTCATAAGCTCATTTTAAATTATATTATAAATAATACGTTCAACCATCATTTATCGAATAAATTCATTATTATAATTTAATTCTAAACTGAATTATATCTTATAAATAATCCAATTCACACAATATTATGAATTCTACTATTTCCGACTATTTCGAAAATTTATATATTATTCTATTATTTATATTAACTAAATATAAATATTATTTAATTCAAGTCACTTTAGATTACCATGTTGACATTTTAAATAATTAAATAAATAAATTATTCGATCGTTAAAATACGGGATGTTACATTATTTCCCCTTAAAAGAATTTCGTTCTCGGATTTACTATGCTAGAAAAATGCTACCAACCCTACTAACAAGATCAAAATCTTTTGTTTTTCTTATTAACTTCAATTTCAACTGAACCAATCAATTCCAATTAAAATATTAATTTATTCCTACTAACGAAAATTTTCAAAAGTCCTGAAAATTTTCTAGCACGTTAAATTTCCGAAAAATTTCGCCAGCATCTCCTTTGCACGACTTAATCGGTACAACTGCAACTCACCTCTCTAGGTCTTCTCCAATCCAAAATAAAATCAAACAGCTAAGTGGCTTGCCAGGTAGGCTCATTAAATCACCAAACTCATATATAATATAAACTTATATCTTTTTTGTTGAGCATTCAACTCTATCACTTCCGTTTATTATCAATTCAGCATAAACAAATGTCATTTCAATCAATCTCCAATCATCCGTCCTAAAATCCAATAATCCTATATCCAAACCAAATCTCATTCTCAATCTCAAATCCCATTCTCGGTTTGAAATTCTTAACTCACCAACCTAATGCACTTAACCAAGTTAAGTTCCATCCACATATTTCATTAACTGGTAAATTTCTCTAACCAGTTATCTTCATCCCTAAATCCAACATTCGATTTTTGTTACAAAAATCAATCCATTTACTCACCTAAGTCAAATTATATTCCAAAATCCATTTTTTCTCTCAGTATCATTCTGTTTCCATTCAATTAGCTTCAATTCAATTCAAATTGGTTTCCGCAAATTTCTATTGAATTTGTTTTTAATTCGAACAATCTCTTCCCGGGAGTTTTAAACAACTTACCCTTTTCACAAATCAAATATTCCCTTTCGGAATCAAAACAACTTGTTTTCACAAAACATTCCCAAAAACAATATTTTTGGTAGTAATACATCACTTACAATCTCGAAAATGAACATTGATGATGTGGCCGGCATCATCAGGGTTATTTCCCAGCTACCGAGTTAGTTCAATACTATATCACTTTCAAAACCCATATTTAAACACATCCGTTTTGAAATATAATTCAAAATACTATTCACAATTCTGGTAAAACAATTTAAAATCTCCCAAGATTTTAAAATTCTCTCATTTTTAATCCAAGTCCATTTACAAATACTTTTCCAAATGTCCAAAGTTTTTAATTCCAATTCTGGGTTAAAACCCACTTTAACGCATTTCATAATGCTTTTATGAATTTTATTTGGTTATATATACATAACCAACTCAATTTTCATCTTATTCGATTAATATAACAACCAACACATCCAATATACTTAATAATAATCTTAAGATAAATAGTTTCTTTATGTCAAAATATACTTTGGGTAAAATTGTTTCATTTACTCTCTTTCAAAACATACTTTTTCAGTTCATCGTATTCAAGTGTTTAAAAATCCTTATCGATATAGTGGATCAAACTGATCGACCAAAATTCATAAGCCATTGAACCAATGTGTAACACCCCGTAATTCTATTAATATTAAAATTCACAAATTAAAGTATAATTAATTTTTAGAAAAGAATTAAGTGAAATGGGTTGCGCAGAGAAATATGTGTATATATATATATATTGATATATATATGAAAATTAAAAATTAAATAAACAAATATGTGAAAAAGTTCAAAACAGCGAATTGGGAGGGGGAATAACCGACCGGCCCATTTTTGAGGTCGACCCGAGCCCTGCTGGGTCGACTAGGGGTTAATCCAGGGTGTTTGGCTGTCAACCTGTGGGCCGATTCGCTCAAATGCAGATTTTGCATTTGATTGGTTCACATGGTTCAGGGTTAATCTAATGGTCCTAAATAATTTCCTACACCTATAAATACATCCTAATGCTAACCCTAAACCTAATTAAAATAGAATAGTTACCATCGCCATGGAAATTAATGGAGCCGCCGCCAACTAAGAAAGAAGAAAAGAAAATTCAATTCTAATTCTCTCAACCCTAAAGCAAAGCAAAACTCTCTCATTTCTTCTCTAAATTGTGAGTATGATGATCTTAACAAGATTATTATCATTTTAATTAGGTTGAGTTATGAATGGATTATGAGTAGATGATGTGAATTATCATATATGTTGTTGTAAACCCCTTTTGCTATCATGTATATTGTAAATCCAATGTTAAGTGATGATGATATCTTATATGTTGTAAATCATGCTATGATTATGTTATATATGTTGAAAGTTTCTATGCTAAGTTGTGATGAATCATACATGATAAAAAGGCCATGATGTTACCATCTATGCTAGTTAGTTCATATTAATTAAATCATCATGTTTGGGTTATGTTGATCTATATGACAAGTCACATATGCAAGTTAGATTGATTAGAAAAGTTATGAACATATACCAAGACATCTATTATGACATCTAGAATTATGCTATGACATATGTGATATCCTATGCTAGTTCCCACCATCATTATGTTGCCTAAAAACCCCATATGCAAATTTATGTATAGATTTGCACTATGATCATTTCATATAAATTGAGACATTTAACAAGTTGACACCTTTTGATCCTTAACATGTGTAGTTTATGCAAGTTTCACTCCTATTATGATTAGATTTATTTTAATTGTCTATATGTTGTGATAATTTATCTTTGTGCTAGGTGTTAGACTATACAAGTCTAGCCTATATTATGCGTTGAATAAGCGAACGTATAAACGTGGGGTAGGGGTAATATTAAGGATTTAATATTAAAAAGTTGGGGTGCAATTGATATGATTTTGCATGCCATAAATGGATGGCCATAATTGAGTCAATTATGGACATCATTAAAAGTTGACTTAATTAATAATTTGAATAGGGAATTATTAAAACCGGGGTAAAAGATTTTAAGTGTTAATAAATGCTTAGGACACAAGGTTGGACTCGTTTGTGACGTAAACCTGCCCGGACCCGCCCGGCAAATCCAGTGGTCATGTCAGCCCAATGTGAGAGGTCCTAGGCCTAAACTAAAGCATAACGGTTGTAAAGACACGAGGTTAGACTCTTTTATGGTGTAAGACTGCCCGGACCCGCCCGGCAATTCCAGTTGCCATAAATGCCAGTCTAATGTGAGAGGTCTTTATGAGGTTATGGCCTGAATGAATTAAGAAATACTTAACCAGATAAACATGTAAGGTGGGACATGGGGGTTAAGTAGGTGCCTTGGGTGGCATGAGGAATCTAGGGGGTGCCCTTAGTGGCATGTGAAATACGATTAGTAAGACTTAACCAAACACACATGTAAATGAACATGACTAAGAGGGTTAAGTGGGATATACTAGTGACAATCTTAGGTGGGGAGCTTGTGGGGGCACATTTCAACCAGTATCCCAAACGTATCTTTGTGGGCTCGACCCAAGTCGAGGACGGGACACGCATGCTGGATTTGACTATAAGAGGCCAAAACGGGGAGCGGTGGCAACACAAGTCCAACGGGTTTCGTATGCGTGTGTGGACCCGGGCTGGTAGGTAAGACGTTTTTGCATCGTGTAGGTATAAGCCGTGCATTCTCAAGTTGTATCGGGTTGCCACTTTAGGGGAGTGATACACCCCACTGTGGGGCCAGCACGGGTATTTACTAGTAGGGAGCCAATCGAAAGTGGGTAGTGGGGTACACCTAGTGGAGATAGGGGCAGACGGCACCTATGTAGTCAGCTAGGGCTACGTAAGGCTATTTATAAAGTTTTTGTGTGAAGAAAATGGGATCAAACAATAGGGTGACTGGTGTGGTGCAGTGTAGTAATCATTCGTTAGGTGTGCCTTTACCGTTATCTTAAACGCTATCTTTATCTTCCTAAGAGTTCATAGACATTTACTTGTCTTCCAGCTTATGCCTTAGTTTAGTTATTTTGATAATAGTATTGTTAGAATTATCATACTCGCCAGACTTTATGTGTGACCCCCTCTATTTCTATCCTTTTTCCCTCTCCAGGTCCTCAGGTTGGGCCCAGCTCTAGTGGAGTTTGATTGAATTGCTTCATCTCTCTTTGGAAAGCTTGGACCGTTGAAGTAAAGTCCAGCTTGTTATCTTTTTAATGGCTATTTATGTAATGGGGTTATGTATTTTGTTTTTATGAAGATGGATATTGTACTTGGTTATGATCTATGGTTTTATGATGTAACAAACATGTTTAATTTCCGCTGCAATAAAATGAAGTTTTAGATTTCCAAGTACTATTTACTATCTGTCTTGTTGTAATTTTTCTATTCTATATTCACTTATAACCTCCATGGAAGTTAATGCATTCCCTTCGTGAGTGACATTAATGGACGTGGTGTGTTACACGTGGTATCAGAGCTTAAGGTTACCAGAACAGGTAAAAATACTTAAGAAAAATAGTTATTTTTGGAAGAAGTGCTTTCAAAAACATGTTTTAATGAGAAATTTAAAGAGAAGAGTTTTTAAGAAAAAAAACATAATCCCCAATAGCCCATATCTTTATCTTTCGAATTCTCCATTCTGAATCTTTCCTTTTTCATTTCAGCATGGCTGAAGATCTTAATCTACCCAACGGTGTAACGATACCAGGATGGTATAGGAGGTTATTAGAGGCTAGGGTCGCTGCAGGTCTAGCCAATGTTCCTCCACCACCAGTTGCACCCGTTCCTCCTCCTCCTCCTCTCGTAGATACTTTTGCAAAGACGTGCAAGGAATTCAAGGCTATGGGTGGAAAACCATTTCAAGGGTCAGAAACGTTTGTGGAAGCTAGAGATTGGCTTAAGGAGGTGGAAGAATTGCTAGAAATCTTTGAAGTAGAAGAAGGGAGGAGAGTTCGATTAGCAGCTTGGTTGATGAAGGGAGAGGCCTCGTTTTGGTGGGAGGTCACTAATGGGGAGCGTCCTGTTGACTCTTGGGCGGATTTCAGACGTAGGTTCGAGGCGAAGTTTCTCTTAAGGGCTGAAGAAAATCTATATATGGAAAGGTTCTTGACATTGAAGCAAGGAAGCTCATCAGTGAAAGAATATGTCAATAAATTTAATCAGTTAGCAAGGTTTGGCTTGGACTTAGTAAACACGCCGGAGAAGAAGGCTCTAAGGTTCGTGAATGGCTTGAATGAACCATTGCAAGGGTTGGCTATGACCCACATCCCGATGGGGGCCACCTTTGAGAAGTTAGTAGAAATGGCGCTCATGCATGAGGAGAAAAGCGCTAAAGCGGATAAGGCACCCGAGAAGAAGGGGGATCAGAAGAAACCACAGCAGCAAAACAAGAATGGTGGAAAAGACAATAATGGCAAGGGAAAGAAGAAGTGCTTTAACTACGGAACCCCAGGATGTAACAACCCGTATTTTCTGAGAATATTAAAAAAATGGTTAATTATGAAGAAATTATTAAGCCTTGAAGTTTGTATGCATATGAGAGAAATATATATAGATATATATTAATATTAAATAAATAAACATGCAAAAAGGGTTCAAAACAGCGAATTGGGAGGGGGAATAACCGAACCGGCCCATTTTTGAGGTCGACCCGAGCCTCGCTGGGTCGACTAGGGGTTAATCCAGGGTGTTTGGCTGTCATCCCGTGGGCCGATTCGCTCAAATGCAGATTTTGCATTTGAATGGTTCTCATGATTCAGGGTTAATCTAATGGTCCTAAATAACTTCCTACACCTATATATACATCCCTAACCTAAACCTAAATCTCATATACAATTCTCTAGCCTCCATTGCTCTCTTTCTCTGTAAAAATAAATAAATCAATGGCGTCTCTACTCTGCTGAAACCTATGCTAGGACTTGTGCTTCTTCTTCCTCCAATTCTGATTAGGATTAAAAGAGAACAGCTACAACACCTTTTTCTTTTAGAATCCAACCAAGGCAAGTGCAGTTATTTTCCAGTATAAACTTTAATTATAATTGTGACATGATTGTAAATCTGAATTTGAGATTGCATATGTTCTGTTCTGATCTATTTTATTCTATATCTCTTTCTTCTTTCTGTTATATAGCCAGGCTACCCCGAGCCTGCGCCAAATCTCATAAGAGATTAACGCACGAACATTAAACTTTGGGACAAATAATGAATGATGGCATAATTGGACATGGCTAATCTATGACTAAAAGGACATAACTTGTAAAATAGATTTAGATCTGTGCATATTCTGTGAATTGGAAGAAGAGGAACCATTGTATATTGACATGTGACTTGAGACATTGGACATAACGCATATTTTTGAATTAAAGATCTATTATAATTTAAAGTTCTAGATTGTTGGGCATATTGTTTATATAGAGATTCATGATTTGGGATAAAAAGGGAATATGACTTAGGTGTGAAGATTTATGTTAAGATTTGATAACTATTAAATGTGAATAACACCTAAGTGGGAGATTTTTGAATATATGACATGCATTGAAATCGATGGCTATATCTGGTATAATTTATATGCGAATCTTTTGTACTAGGCAAATTTAACTAAATTTGAGACGTGTGTTATATGGTAAATTATGACCATAATCTATGCCATGTAAATTCAATGCAAACGTGGGGTATATGATCATAATGTGAATCATGACAACTATTTAGGCATGCAAACTTAGGCCAAATTTATAATTAGGCAAGATATGTTTATGAAACTTTAAGGATTGATTAAATCCGTTATATGGCCTAATCTGCTAGTTCTGTTATATTGCCTAATTTGCTAGTTCTGTTATATTGCCTAATTTTCTAGTTCTGTTATATTGCCTAATCTGCTAGTTATGCTATAATCTGCTATATCTGTTCATATACCAAATCTGTCATCTGCTAAGTCTGCTGAAAATGGCTAAACTGTTATATGTTAAATCTGCTAAACTGCTTAATCTGCTGAATCCGTTAAGTCGCCTAATCTGCTAAATCTGTTATCTACCATATCTGTTGAGTTGATATATTTAGTCTGTTATTGACATAATCTGAATTGGCTATAATTATGAAAATTGACATATATATTAGGCGTGGGCATAAATGGTAAATTAATAATTAACTGGCCGCAAAGATAAACATGGCTGACTCGAGGTTAAAATGAGTTTGCGGCGTAATCCTGCCCGGAACCGCCCGGCACATCCAGTGGCCGCAAACAATAGGTTCTAATGTGAGAAGTTAGTCATAACGTGCTTGAAACCCGAGGTTAGACTCAGTTTGCGGTAGAAATCTGCCCGGAACCAACCGGCCTAACCAGTAGCCGCAAACTGTCAGTCTAATGTGAGAGGTTTGGGCATTAATATTTAATTAATGAAAATCTGAGATAAATATAATGTCTAAAACGTGTTGGGCGGATAGGGTTAAACCCACTAGACTGATGAGTTTAATAAATCTGTTCTGTGAATCGGTAGGCCCAATTACAAAGTTAGACAAATCTATAAATCTGTTAAATCCGTATATCTGATCCGTTGGTCTAAAACTTGTCTGACCTGTGAACTAGTTGATCTGAATTCTGTATGTCTGAACTTGTTAATATGAAATCTGTTAGTCTGGGGACACAAGGATAGGAGGGGAATTACTTGTGTCATCTATTGTTTGGGACCCATATTAGTCAGTAACCCTTTCTGGTATCAAAACTTTGTCCCAACAGTAGGTAGGGTCCGGGCACGCTTACTGAACTAATTATAAGCGGTTCATTCTGATAATGGCGAGGGGTGTTGATAGTGCGTTCCAACTGGGTCATGTGCGTGCATGGATCCCAGTCTGTCTCTAAGGATGTAAGACGCCGTGACATCTGTAAATAGGTCTTTGTCATTCAAAGGTTGCCACTTTAGGGAATGATACACCCTTCGGTGGGGTCGGCACAGGGTATTTATGTATTAGGGAGCTGATCGCTTGGGGTAGGGTTTTAGGGTACACTTAGTTCTGTCTGTTTCTGTTGGTACCGTCTGTTTCTGTTGGGTGGCAACACCTGTCTGTTTCTGCGTGGTACCGTCTGTTCGGGTGGTAAAGGCCCAATTACTAGTGTACACCTTATGTTACATTCTGCTTCTGTCTGTTTCTGATCGGGTGGTAAAGACCCATTACTAGCGTGGAAATTGTTCTTTACCAGTTTCTATTTCAGTTTAGACATTAGGGTGACACCTAATTCTGTTATACTAGTATTAGTGCAGAAAAGTGTAAAGCAATAGCTTATATCATTCTGTTCTTCTGTTATATCTGCTACATCTGTTACAGTTATCTCTCATCCAGTTTTATTTTCATGTCATGTTATTATTATCTGTTCATAACTGAAAATCACTGGACTTGCCAGACTTTTGTCTGACCCTTGTTGCTTCGCCTCCTTTCTTCCGTTTCCCCCCCAGGTTTTGTAGAAGGGAATACTCTAGCTTGATCCAGGTTTCTTCCGCCTGAAGTGCTCAAAGTATGGCTTGTCTTCGTCGTTGGGGATTATGATTTTAAACTATGCATTCTTAAGGCTTTTGTACAAGACTGATATTTTGTACTTGAATTCTGATATTGTGATTTGAAAGGATGTAACCAAGCTTATTTCGGTTTCTATTGTAATAAAGTTATAAAATTTTCAAGTACTGTTTTATCTGTCTTGTAAGTTTCTGTTCTGTTTACTAAAATGCTCCACCAAAGTAAAGGCATTCCCTTTGTGAGTGACCTTAAAGGAGGTGGGGTGTTACACTTGGTATCAGAGCTGAAGGTTACCAGATTGGGTAAAGTTTTTGGAAAACTATTTTCAAAAAGGTTTTGAAAGGAAGTATTTTCAAAAATAAAGCTTATTTTGAAAAACATGATCCCCAAGAGCGATATATCTTTCCTTCAGACCTTTTTGTATTGAACCTTTCCTTTTTCGTTTCAGCATGTCTGAAGCATCTGAGATACCAGAGGGTGTTCACGTACCCGGTTGGTTTCGTCAATATCTTGAGGCTAGGACCGCCGCCGTAGGTCCAGCAAATGATCCCCCTCCTCCACCCCCTCCTCGTGCAATTACTTTTTCAAAGATCTGTAGAGCTTTTAGGGCCATGGGTGGGAAGGAGTTCAAAGGAACTGAATCATTCGTAGAAGCGAGGAACTGGCTCAAAGAAACTGAGGATCAATTCGTTATCTTCGAGGTGAACGATAGGCAGAAGGTACAGTTTGCGGTATGGTTGCTCAAAGACGAAGCTTCCTACTGGTGGGAAGTCACTAACGCCGAGAGACCGGTTGAGACATGGATGGATTTCAGAACAAAGTTTGAGAAAAATTCCTCTCGCAAGCTGAACGAAGTTTACAACTGGAAAAGTTCTTATCTCTTAAGCAAGGAAGTATGACGGTCAAGGAATACGTCAACCAGTTCAACCAACTAGCTAGGTTCGGATTGGATTTAGTCAACACTCAGCATAAAAAGGCTCTCCGCTTTGTTAAGGGATTGAACGATTCACTGCACAGCCTAGCCATGACCCATGTACCCATGGGGGCGACTTACGAGAGATTGGTGAACATGGCACTACTGCACGAGGAAGACAAGGGCCCGAAAGAAGAACCACATAATAAAAAAGAAGGGCCCAAAAAGGAAACACAAAGGAAGGATGAGAAGTCTGAAGATAAGAAGGGGAAAAAGTGCTTTACTTGTGGAAGCTCGACTCATCTGAATAAGGATTGCAGAAAAAGGAAGGGCGCTTGCTTCAACTGTGGGGAGATGGGACACTTCACTAGGGACTGCCCGAAGAGACGAGGACAAGGAGGGCAGGAGAACACTCTTGAGGCTAGTGGCTAGGATAGAAGTAGGAAAATTCCTATAGTAGGTTTAATTTCTTTATCTGATTATGGAGTTAAGACTCTTTCTGATTCTGGTATTTTAATTTTGTAATTGATACGCTGCACTTTAATACTAGTATTGTTTCTGATTCCGTTGTAGACTCAAACCTATTAGGGTTATGACTCATCTTTTTATGATAGATTGGGGTTTGAGGGATATATGTGGTAGACGTCAAGTATGAAGCATACATTCTGAGTTTTTGTGAGATATGATTTTATCATGCTTAGCTTCCTAAGAATCATTAGGGAAC
Source organism: Allium sativum (assembly GCA_030737875.1). Taxonomy (NCBI): domain Eukaryota; kingdom Viridiplantae; phylum Streptophyta; class Magnoliopsida; order Asparagales; family Amaryllidaceae; genus Allium; species Allium sativum. Next base: position 275,865,815 of record CM060925.1, read on the forward strand.
CTGATCTGTACCAGTAGTTTGTAAATATTTGAATAATTATGCTTTCCAGTTTTGACATTGGCTAAAGGAGGTGATCCTCTAGGTGTCAATCTGATGTTGATTTCGGTCTTTGGGGTTGATACTTAGGGGAATTATTTTCTCAACCAATGTCTAATAGGAACCAAGTCTTTGTCTTATCTGTACTCGCTTCCATCATTCGACTGTATCCTATCGATCGAATCTTCGAAATTTAGGTAGAAACTAATGGGTGTAAACATGTGTTTGAGACATGTTATGTTTGATGGTTTCAAGTGGATGCAAGTGGATGCAAGTGGTTGCTAGTGGTTGCTCGTGGATGCATATACACACACTAGGCACTAGATCGGCTCAAAAACACTCTCATACTGCATATGGATGTGTGTGCATTTTTCAATTTTTGTGGATGCAGAATGATTGACTCCTCACATGGATGTTGCATTTGGATGAATGGTTATGCACTCATATAGAAATGATGTGTATCAAATAGGATTTCTTGCATACATATTTGGACTCATGACTCTAACATGATTCGCATTAAGGAGGTCAACTGGATCAGTAGACCGCCTGATTTTGCATTAGACAAGAAACATATACACACACTTTGCATATGTCCATACGACATTAGAAACCTTTTAAGGACAATGGATGCCTGTGATTGAATGGTTGAGTAGATGGATGTTGGATGTTAGGATACATTCTTCTTAACTTGAAGATTTCGAGGACGAAATCCTTTAAGGAGGGGAGAATGTAACACCCCGTATTTTCTGAGAATATTAAAAAAAATGGTTAATTATGAAGAAGTTATTAAGCCTTGAAGTTTGTATGCGTATGAGAGAAATATATATAGATATATAAAAAAATTAAATAAATAAACATGCAAAAAAGGTTCAAAACAGCGAATTGGGAGGGGGAATAACCGAACCGGCCCATTTTTGAGGTCGAGGCTGGGTCGACTAGGGGTTAATCCAGGGTGTTTGGCTGTCATCCCGTGGGCCGATTCGCTAAAATGCAGATTTTGCATTTGAATGGTTCTTATGATTCAGGGTTAATCGAATGGTCCTAAATAACTTCCTACACCTATATATACATCCCTAACCTAAACCTAAATCTCATATACAATTCTCTAGCCTCCATTGCTCTCTTCCTCTCTAAAAATAAATAAATCAATGGCGTCAGCTACAACACCTTTTTCTTTTAGAATCCAACCAAGGCAAGTGCAGTTATTTTCCGATATAAACTTTAATTATAATTGTGACGTGATTGTAAATCTGAATTTGAGATTGTGTATGTTCTGTTCTGATCTATTTTATTCTATATCTCTTTCTTCTTTCTGTTCTATAGCCAGGCTACCCCGAGCCTGCGCCAAATCTCATAAGAGATTAACGCACGAACGTTAAACTTTGGGACAAATAATGAATGATGGCATAATTGGACATGGCTAATCTGTGACTAAAAGGACATAGCTTGTAAACTAGATTTAGATCTGTGCATATTCTATGAATTGGAAGAAGAGGAACCATTGTATATTAACATGTGACATGAGACATTGGACATAACGCATATTTTTGAATTAAAGATCTGTTATAATTTAAAGTTCTAGATTGTTGGGCATATTGTTTATATAGAGATTCATGATTTGGGATAAAAAGGGAATATGACTTAGGTGTGAAGATTTATGTTAAGATTTGATGAAATGTGAATAACACCTAAGTGGGAGATTTTTGAATATATGACATGCATTGAAATTGATGGCCATATTTGGTATAATTTATATGTGAATCTTTTGTACTAGGCAAGTTTAACTAAATTTGAGATGTGTGTTATATGGTAAATTATGACCATAATCCGTGCCATGTAAATTCAATGCAAACGTGGGGTATATGATCATAATGTGAATCATGATAACTATTTAGGCATGAAAACTTAGGCCAAATTTATAATTAGGCAAGAAATGTTTATGAAACTTTAAGGAATGATTAAATCTGTTATATGGCCTAATCTGCTAGCTCTGTTATATTGCCTAATTTTCTAGTTCTGTTATATTACCTAATCTGCTAGTTCTGCTATAATCTGCTATATCTGTTCATATACCAAATCTGTCATCTGCTAAGTCTGCTGAAGATGCCTAAACTGTTATATGCTAAATCTGCTAAACTGCTTAATCTGCTGAATCCGTTAAGTCGCCTAATCTGCTAAATCATTTATCTGCCATATCTGTTGAGTTGATATATTTAGTCTGTTATTGACATAATCTGAATTGGCTATAATTATGAAAATTGACATGTATATTAGGCGTGGGCATAAATGGTAAATTAATAATTAATTGGCCGCAAAGATAAACATGGCTGACTCGAGGTTAGAATGAGTTTGCGGCGTAATCCTGCCAGGACCGCCCGGCACATCCAATGGCCGCAAACAATAGGTTCTAATGTGAGAAGTTAGTCATAACGTGCTTGAAACCCGAGGTTAGACTCATTTTGCGGTAGAAATCTGCCTGGAACCAACCGGCCTAACGAGTAGCCGCAAACTGTCAGTCTAATGTGAGAGGTCTGGGCATTAATATTTAATTAATGAAAATATGAGATAAATATAATGTCTAAAACATGTTGGGTGGATAGGGTTAAACCCACTAGACTGATGAGTTTAATAAATCCGTTCCGTGAATTGGTAGGCCCAATTACAAAGTTAGACAAATCTGTAAATCTGTTAAATCCGTATATCTGATCCGTTGGTCTAAAACTTGTCTGACCTGTGAACTAGTTGATCTGAATTCTGTATGACTGAACTTGTTAATCTGAAATCTGTTAGTCTGGGGACACAAGGATAGGAGGGGAATTACTTGTGTCATCTGTTGTTTGGGACCCATATTAGTTAGTAACCCTTTCTGGTATCAAAACTTTGACCCAACAATAGGTAGCGTCCGGGCACGCTTACTGAACTAATTATAAGCGGTTCATTCTGATAATGGCGAGGAGTGTTGATGGTGCGTTCCAACCGGGTCATGTGCGTGCATGGATCCCCGTCTGCCTCTGAGGATGTAAGATGCCATGACATCTGTAAATAGGTCTGTGTCATTCAAAGGTTTCCACTTTAGGGAATGATACACCCTTCGGTGGGGCTGGCACAGGGTATTTATGTATTAGGGAGCTGATCGCTTGGGGTAGGGTTTTAGGGTACACTTAGTTCTGTCTATTTCTGTTGGTACCGTCTGTTTATGTTGGTTGGCAACACCTGTCTGTTTCTGCGTGGTACCGTCTGTTCGGGTGGTAAAGGCCCAATTACTAGTGTACACATTATACTACATTCTGCTTCTGTCTGTTTCTGATCGGGTGGTAAAGGCCCATTACTAGCGTGGAAATTATTCTGTACCCGTTTCTGTATCAGTTTAGACATTAGGGTGACACCTAATTCTGTTATACTAGTATTAGTGCAGAAAAGTGTAAAGCAATAGCTTATATCATTCTGTTCTTCTGTTATATCTGCTACATCTGTTACAGTTATCTCTCATCTAGTTTTATTTTCATGTCGTGTTATTATTATCTGTTCATAACTGAAAATCACTGGACTTGCCAGACTTTTGTCTGACCCTTGTTGCTTCGCCTCCTTTCTTCCGTTTCCTCCCCAGGTTTTGTAGAAGGGAATACTCTAGCTTGATCCAGGTTTCTTCCGCCTGAAGTGCTCAAAGTATGGCTTGTCTTCTTCTGTGGGGATTATGATTTTAAACTATGCATTCTTAAGGCTTTTGTACAAGACTGATATTTTGTACTTGAATTCTGATATTGTGATTTGAAAGGATGTAACCAAGCTTATTTCGGTTTCTGTTGTAATAAAGTTATAAATTTTTCAAGTACTGTTTTATCTGTCTTGTAAGTGTCCGTTCTGTTTACTAAAATGCTCCACCAAAGTTAAGGCATTCCCTTTGTGAGTGACCTTAACGGAGGTGGGGTGTTACGCAGGCCATCTCAGCAAGGATTGCCGAAAGAAAAAGAAGACTGGCTGTTTTCATTGTGGTGATGCAGGACATTTAGTGAAGGACTGCCCAAAGAAGGGGCAGAGGGAAGGAGCTACCTCGGGAGGACAGATGCAGGCTCTTATGGTACCAGGGCAGGCTAGGGGACAAGTTCAGGCTCTCGCGGTCCCACCGCTACAAGAACGAGGTAGAACCATTTCTGTTGAAAGCTTAGTTTTTCTGTTTGATCATCCTGTCCGTACCTTATTCGATTCGGGCGCATCACATTCGTTTATCTCTACATCATTAGTTGAATCACTGCACTTAAACACCAGTTTAGTAGAGGATCCCTTAGTTGTTTCGAATCCAATAGGGGGCTCAACTTATTTGTCCATGATGTGTTTGGATTTGAAAATTTCCATACTTAGCGTTGAATTTAGATGTGATGCTTATGTGTTGGGCTTCACGGGCTATGTGCTAATTTTAGGAATGGATTGGTTATCCAGAAATGGGGCTGTTCTTGAGTGTGAAAGGAGAGTAGTTAGGCTCGTGACTCGCCTTGGCAACACTCTCGAGATCTTCTGTAATCCCATAAATTCGGTTATGCTAAGTTATCTAGAAACGCTTGACGCGTCTGAGGAAAATCTACGATCTGTTAGAGTGGTCCGAGAATATTCGGATGTGTTTGAAGAGGTGAAGGGCTTGCCTCCGAAGCGGGAGATAGATTTTCGAATATATATTGTGGATAATGCGAAACCAGTATCTTTACCAGTACGCCACATGGCTCCATGTGAAAGAAGGGAACTCGGTAAGCAAGTGAAGGAGTTGCTTGAGAAGGGGTTCATAAGACGAAGTATATTGGAGTAGGGTGCTCCAGTAGTATTTTCCACGAAGGAGGATGGGTCCCTTAGACTTTGTGTGGACTATAGAGAACTTAATAAGCTTACTAAGAAGAACAAACACCCACTGCTGAGGATTGACGATCTCTTCGATCAGTTAATTGGCGCCTCAGTGTTTTCGTAGTTGGACTTAGCCACTGGTTTCCATCAGTTGAGAGTGGCTGAGGATAGCATTGACAAGACTGCCTTTAGGACTCCGGACGGTTTCTATGAATGGCTAGTTATGCCCTTCGGTTTGACAAACGCCCCCGCATACTTTGTTGATTTGATGAGTAGGGTGTTTAGGGAGTACCTTAACAAATTTGTGGTAGTCTTTGTAGATGACATCTTGATCTTTTCTAAGGATGAAGAAGAGCATGCCCTACATCTTAGGGAAGTGTTGGAGACTCTTCGAGCGCATAAGCTTAAAGCTAAATTTTCTAAGTGTCACTTTTGGAGGAAGGAAGTACGGTTCTTAGGATACGTGGTTTCCAAAGAAGGGATAGCTGTAGATCCCGCGAAGGTGGTGGCCATCCAAGATTGGAAGGTCCCTAAAAATGCTACCGAAGTGAGAAGTTTCTTGGGGTTAGCTGGCTAATATAGGAAGTTTATCAAAGACTTCGCAAAGATATCAGCTCCATTGACACGCTTGACGAAGAAGAACCTGGTTTTCACATGGGACGTAGATTGTGATGATGCGTTCCAACGTTTGAAGAGAGCTTTGACTTCAGCCCCAGTCTTAGTATTGCTAGACGGGAGTAAGCCGTTTACCGTTTATACTGACGCTTGTGGGAAAGGACTAGGTGCAGTCTTAATGCAAGAGGGTAGGGTAATACCCTATGGTGGAAGGCAGTTGAGAGCGCATGAGAAAAATTATCCTACACATGACCTAGAATTGGCCGCTATTGTTTTCGCGCTTAAGTCTTGGCGTCATTATCTTCTTTACGAGAAATTCGAATTATTCACTGACCACAAGTCTTTAAAATACCTATTATCTCAAAAGGACTTGAACTTAAGGCAGCAAAGGTGGATGGAGTTCTTAGCGTCCTACGACTTTGAGATAGCATATACCCCTGGCAAGGGTAACGTGGTGGCAGATGCCTTAAGTAGAAAAAGATTATCCTTAAGTCCTTTGTTTGTTGAGCGGCGAAGCTTAGAATTCATTTCGATGTTTGACTTTAGACCTTCCGTTGACTTTGTACCCGGTTTGCTAGCTTTCTTGGAGGTCAGACCTACGCTTTTGGGACGGATTGGAGAGGCACAGCGAGACGACCCACAGTTTGTTGAGTTAGTAGAAAAGCTCAAAGGTGGGGAGTCATCAAGCCATCTCCGTAGGTATACCCTAGATGATAAGGGTTGGTTACGTAGGGAAGGTAGACTTTGTGTACTAAAAGACGATGACCTAAGGAAGATTATTCTTAACGAAGCACATCATTCGAAGATGACCATTCATCCCGGCGGGGACAAGATGTACAAAGACATGAAGAGAGTTTACTTTTGGGTCGGCATGAAGAAAGATGTGGCCGAGTATGTCGCTAGATGCTTGGTGTGCCAACAAGTAAAAGCGGAGCAAAAGAAACCCGGTGGGTTGCTTCACCCATTGGAGGTTCCACTATGGAAATGGGAAAGCATCTCGATGGATTTTGTGGATGGATTACCGCGATCAAGGAAGGGTAATACGGGAATTTGGGTTATAGTAGATAGACTTACTAAGAGCGCCCATTTCATTCCCGTAAAGAGTAAGAGGACTGCTCCATGGTTAGCCTCCGTATACGTTCGAGAAATAGTTTGTTTGCACGGTGTTCCTTCTAGCATAGTGAGCGACCGCGATCCTATTTTCACTAGCGAATTTTGGAGAAGCTTACAAGAGGCGGTAGGGACTCAATTATGTTTGAGCACCGCATATCATCCTCAGACGGACGGACAAACTGAGAGGGTGAATCGCATTCTAGAGGATCTGTTGAGGCTATGTATCCTAGATTTTGGGGGTATATGGGTAGAGCATCTTCCATTGATTGAGTTCGCATATAATAATAGCTTTCAGTCCAGCATTGGTATGGCACCATTCGAAGCTCTATATGGACGACCTTGTCGTTCACCTACCTGTTGGTGGGAATCTACGGATAAGATCTTACTTGGGCCCGATATTATTAGGGAGACTTCGGAGAAGATCGACTTGATTAGAAGGAGGATGAAAGCAGCGCAAGATAGGCAGAAATCTTATGCGGATAAGAGGAGGACGGATCTCGAGTTTGAAGTTGGGGACATGGTCTTTGTCAAAGTGTCTCCATTACGAAACGTTGTTCACTTTGGGTCCATTGGGAAATTAGCACCAAGGTTTGTAGGGCCGTTTCCTATTAAGGAGAGGATTGGACGGATGGCGTATAGAGTGGAGTTGCCCGAGAGACTTAGTGGTGTACACAACGTATTCCATGTGTCACATTTGAGGAAGTGCTTGCACGAGACCGCGGAAGTGGTAGAGCCGAGCTTTCTTAGAGAGGTGGAGATAGAGCGTGATGCGACAATTCGACGAGCTCCTACGCGCATTCTTGGGTCGGAGATCAAGAGGTTGAGGAATCGAGAGGTCAGACTAGTGAAAGTGCAATGGGGAGATGATGAGAGCAATGCTACTTGGGAGACAGAAGAGAAGATGCGTTCACGATACCCTTTTCTTTTTTAGGTTATGTCTTTTAATTTCTCCTTTATCGCTTAGCTTGTACTTATCTTATCTTTAGTATATCCTCTCGCTAGTATCTTTGACCTTTAGTTAGGATAATCATATGGTTGGAACATGTGTTTGAGACATGTTATGTATGGTGGATGCAAAGTGGATGCAAGTGTTTGCTATTGGTTGCTCGTGGATGCATATACACACACTATTAGGCACCAGATCGGCTCAGTCACTTCATATTGTATATTGCATATATATGGATGTATTTAGTAAAATGGATGTATAATGGTTGTATTATCATATAGTTGCTGCATTCAGGTGGATGGTTGTGCATGCATATAGAATTAATATGTATCATTAGGAATCTTTTGCATACATATTGGACGCAAGGCACTATCATGATTTGCATTAAGGAGGTCAACTGAATCAGTGGACCGCCTGATTTTGCATTAGATACGGTCATATACACACACTGTGCATTTAAACATGAAAGCATTAGAAGTCTATAAGGAGAATGGATGCCTGTGTTTGATGGTTGAGTAGATGGACGATTGGATGTTAGGACATACATTCTTCTTAACTTGAAGATTTCGGGGATGAAATCCTTTAAGGAGGGGAGAATGTAACACCCCGTAATTCTATTAATATTAAAATTCACAAATTAAAGTATACTTAATTTTTAGAAAAAAAGAATTAAGTGAAATGGGTTGCGTAGAGAAATATATATATATATATTGATATATACATATATATCAATTAAAAATTAAATAAATAAATATGTGAAAAAGTTCAAAACAGCGAATTGGGGGAGGGGGGGAATAACCGACCGGCCCGTTTTTGAGGTCGACCTGAGCCCTACTGGGTCGACTAGGGGTTAATCCAGGGTGTTTGGCTGTCAACCCGTGGGCCGATTCGCTCAAATGCAGATGTTGCATTTGATTGGTTCTCATGGTTCAGGGTTAATCTAATGGTCCTAAATAATTTCCTACACCTATAAATACATCCTAATGCTAACCCTAAACCTAATTAAAATAGAATAGCTACCGTCGCCATGGAAATCAATGGAGCCGCCGCCAACTAAGAAAGAAGAAAAGAAAATTCAATTCTAATTCTCTCAACCCTAAAGCAAAGCAAAACTCTCTCTTTTCTTCTCTAAATTGTGAGTATGATGATCTTAACAAGATTATTATCATTTTAATTAGGTTGAGTTATGAATGGATTATGAGTAGATGATGTGAATTATCATATATGTTGTTGTAAACCCCTTTTGCTATCATGTATATTGTAAATCCAATGTTATGTGATGATGATATCTTATATGTTGTAAATCATGCTATGATGATGTTATGTATGTTGAAAGTTTCTGTGCTAAGTCGTGATGAATCATACAAGTTAAAAAGGCCATGATGTTACCATATATGCTAGTTAGTTCATATTAATTAAATCATCATGTTTGGGTTATGTTGATCTATATGACAAGTCACATATGCAAGTTAGATTGATTAGAAAAGTTATGAACATATACCAAGACATCTATTATGACATCTAGAATTATGCTATGACGTATGTGATATCCTATGTTAGTTCACACCATCATTATGTTGCCTAAAAACCACATATGCAAGTTTATGTATAGATTTGGGCTATGATCATATCATATAAATTGAGACATTTAACAAGTTGACACCTTTTGGTCCTTAATATGTGTAGTTTATGCAAGTTTCACCCCTATTATGATTAGATTTATTTTAATTGTCTATATGTTGTGATAATTTATCTTTGTGCTAGGTGTTAGACTATACAAGTCTAGCCTATATTATGCGTTGAATAAGCGAACGTATAATCGTGGGGTAGGGGTAATATTAAGGATTTAATATTAAAAAGTTGGGGTGCAATTGATATGATTTTGCATGCCATAAGTGGATGGCCATAATTGAGTCAATTATGGACATCATTAAAAGTTGACTTAATTAATAATTTGAATAGGGAATTATTAAAACTGGGGTAAAAGATTTTAAGTGTTAATCAATAATTAGGACACGAGGTTGGACTTGTTTGTGACGTAAACCTGCCCGGACCCGCCCGACAAATCCAGTGGTCACAAATCTCAGCCCAATATGAGAGGTCCTAGGCCTAAACTAAAGCATAACGGTTGTAAAGACACGAGGTTAGACTCTTTTATGGTGTAAGACTTCCCGGACCCGCCCGGCAAATCCAGTTGCCATAAATGCCAGTCTAATGTGAGAGGTCTTTATGAGGTTATGGCCTGAATGAATTAAGAAATACTTAACTAGATAAACATGTAAGGTGGGACATGGGGGGTTAAGTAGGTGCCTTGGGTGGCATGAGGAATCTAGGGGGTGCCCTTAGTGGCATGTGAAATACGATTAGTAAGACTTAACCAAACAAACATGTAAATGAACATGACTAAGAGGGTAGAGTGGGATATACTAGTGACAAGCTTAGGTGGGTAGCTTGTGGGGGCCCATTTCAACCAGTATCCCAAACGTATCTTTGTGGGTTCGACCCAAATCGAGGACGGGACACGCATGCTGGATTTGACTATAAGAGGCCAAAACGGGGAGCGGTGGCAACGCAAGTCCAACGGGTTTCATATGTGTGTGTGGACCCAGGCTGGTAGGTAAGATGTTGTTGCATCGTGTAGGTATAAGCCATGCATTCTCAAGTTGTATTGGGTTGCCACTTTAGGGGAGTGATACACTCCACTGTGGGGCCAGCACGGGTATCTAAGAGTAGGGAGCCGATCGAAAGTGGGTAGTGGGGTACACCTAGTGGAGATACGAACAGACGACACCTATGTAGTCAGCTAGGGGTACGTAAGGCTATTTATAAAGTTTCTGTGTGAAGCAAGTGGGATCAAACAATAGGGTGACTAGTGTGGTGCAGTGTAGTAATGTGCGGTGCAGTGTAGTAATCATTCGTTAGTAATTAGGTGTGCCTTTACCGTTATCTTTAACGTTATCTTAAACGCTATCTTTATCTTCCGAAGAGTTCATAGACATTTACTTGTCTTCCAGCTTATGCCTTAGTCTAGTTATTTTGATAATAGTATTGTTAGAATTATCATACTCGCCAGACTTTATGTCTGACCCCCACTATTTCTATCCTTTTTCCCCCTCCAGGTCCTCAGGTTGGGCCTAGCTCTAGTGGAGTTTGATTGAATTGCTTCATCTCTCTTTGGAAAGCTTGGACCGTTGAAGTTAAGTCCATCTTGTTATCTTTTTAATGACTATTTATGTAATGGGTTATGTATTTTGTTTTTATGAAGATGGATATTGTACTTGGTTATGATCTATGGTATTATGATGTAACAAACATGTTTAATTTCCACTACAATAAAATGAAGTTTTAGATTTCCAAGTACTATTTACTATCTGTCTTGTTGTAATTTTTCTGTTCTATATTCACTTATAACCTCCATGGAAGTTAATGCATTCCCTTCGTGAGTGCCATTAATGGACGTGGGGTGTTACACAATGAATCTCCATAAAATAAACCATTTTATATTAAGTAACAAATACACACTCGTATCTACACATCAAACTCAATTCAGGGTATTACTAACCTTCTCTCTATTGAGTTATGCCACAGAGCCAAGGAAATCACTTAACCTTCAGCTCTGATACCATTGTAACGGCCCTGGAAATTTTCGACCTCGGTAATCGACATAAAACACCATGTCGACAATTCAAGAATCAAAAATACCAGAACGTCAATGGAAAGAAGTTAGAGGGTGAGAAATAGAAAGAAAATCAGAATAGAAGAAGATAAATACAACATCAGAGTAAACACGAATCTCACAGCGGAACGAATAAAATATATTATATGACATAACCTTTGAAATACAAACTTATAACTGTATACACATACCATTTTAGAGTACAATACATAACATCACAGTGGAAAAAAAACAACAGCTATAAAATCCTGAAGCCTCCTGCTCCAAGCTCTTCCAAGTATATCTGTAAAATACCAACTACTTGACTGCCTGTACAAATTTGGGCACCTAAGAGTTTAGGGTAAAACAAAACAAAAAAAACTCTAGGTCAGCCAAGGGATTGGTGTGAGTAAACTCCAACCACATGGTTTAACATTTAAGATCCATTTTAAAGAAATGATAGTCGTAAGACAGATCCACACATAAACACGGATGGCTTTTACCTTACGATAAACCAAAACATTTCTTTAAAATCAATACTCTTTTGATATTATAATAATGCCTAAATCAAGTAAATAACAATCTAGTGGAACGCTTTCATCTCATGTTCCACATACATAATATATAATCAAAAACCGCGGGCGCGTATTGGGTAATGGATTCCAACTGGCAAGGTATGGGACCACATTCCAACATCGGATCTCTAGAGAGGAATACACCTGGTTCAACAAGAATATCTTGCAATCCAGACTAAACATGACCGGTCACTCATTTTGCTTGAGTGTACTGAATGTATTATCACCAACGATTGGGATCAACAACCATTTCCCAAAAGGCACAGCATCGCAATAGATTAAAGAGGCAATTGGATTTTCTCTATATGAAGTGACAATACAACCTAATTGGGAGCTACCCACTTAGCCATGCGACCTACATGATTTTATACCATTTCCCAATTGTGAGGCTTGAGGTCTTAACGTATCTTTTTGACAGATCACACATATATTTACTTTGAAAGCCACATCATCGTACCCGCTAAATCACAAATTGATTTCTCTAAAAATACCACGAGTATACAGCTAAGAGAAACGAATTCCTCCGCCACCAAACATAAGTACATTTGAAGAGATTAACTTACGCGATCTATTTGATATACTCTGACAGGCATTCTTCCATACAAGTTGTCTTAGGACTGGACAAACCGAAGGCACTATTCTGTAAACCCATCTTAGGCAATCTCTACCTAAGATTTTCAAAAACGGCCCTTGTATTAAATCCATCTTCAATTATCTTCATCATATTTGATTCGCAATAGAACATCTTAGGCAATCTCTACCTAGGATTTCTCATGTTCTTTATTTTGTGATGGCAACAGAACATTGTTTGACCACGGGAGGATGGAATGAGATTTTAGGGTTAAGTGTATATTTATAGTATATGTTGGATTATCTCAGAAGCTTCATATACTTTTATATTAATCTATATAGTCACGTTATTTGTTTTTGTCATTTAAAAATTCGTATGATCACATACAATATACAATTCCGACGAAAATGGACATGCAGCTATGATTTGACATTTCAGACCCAACGAAAATTGTTTCCTCGAATTTCGAATCCGTTTGCTCACACAGCATATTTTTAATGTCAAATTATCGAACGTTTTTCACATTAAAATCACATAAGACCACATACTGACTCCAAAAATCATGAAATTTGAAATTTAACAATAATTTAATATTCCAGATGCAACAAAATTTATTTCATCGAAAACGGAGGTCGTATGCAAAAATGGCTATTTTGTGAGGTCTAAATAAACCAATTAAATATTAATATATTTAAAAACAATTAAATTTTATACTAATACATTAATATTATCATATATATTCACATGAATGTTATCTTGCTCCAAAATAAACATATCTGGATTTATAACTCGATATTTCAAATTCAGGTTAAATCGATATTCACTTTATATTGAAAACCCTTTTATAATATAAATAAATCGTTATAAATTGTAAACGCATTCCATAGCGACTTTCTGAAAATTTGATTTGGACATAACTGACAATTTATAACCAGAAATCTCAAATTTTCTCTTCCATTAGAAATATATCGTTGAACTGATTTGAACGTTTTTGTTTCAAAGAAATCCGACATAAAACGGATTCTGTATATTCAACTGAAGTTCAAAACTCAATATTATGAACTACTGCAACGTTACGAGCTCTTTTTAAATTAAATTATAATTAATACGTTCAACCATCGTTTATTAAATAAATCGTTATTATAATTCAATTCTGAACTGAATTATATCTTATAAATAATCCAATTCACACAATATTTTGAATTCTACTATTTTCAACTATTTCATAGATTTGTATATTATTCTATTATTTATATTAATTAAATATAAACATTATTTAATTCAAGTCACTTTAAATTACCAAACTGATATTTTAAATAGTTAAATAAATTAATTATTCGACCGTTAAAATATGGGACGTTACACTTATGTTAGAATAATTGCAGCTTTGTTAACAGAGCTGTAATAGGGCTAACTTAGTGCTGCAGATGATAGATCCATAATGGGCCCGTCATCCATTGCATCCCAAAAACCATCAGTTATGAATAGGCCATGACTTGTTGGTTTGTTTTAAAAGTTAGAAGTGCAGCATTTTGTAAAGAGTCCAGTTTCATTGTTTATAGTCTTATGAGATTAGTTTCGTATTTCGTTATTGGATGAACTCTCTATCATTCAGTTTGCAATTTCTGTAACTGGACTTTAATGAAATGAAGATAAAATTTCTTTGGTCATAATACACACACATATATACATATTTGTATATATATATATATATATCATTTTCAAATATATATATATATATATATGTTCGTAGACATAGCCCATCGGTTAAGGAGTTGCCGACATGGTAACGTCAGGTTTGAAACCCGGAATGACATGTTAGGAGCTTACCATGTGCATTACGTGGTGCTCGTGGACCATACTAGGTACACTAGAGAAGGTTTTATGACTCCACTTGGTTTCCCTCCTAAACAAATTCCATATACATTACGTTCATTCTTAGTTCCTTTTTGCAAATTTCATAAAATTAATGTCTAGTTTGATGCAAATAATTGCTTGTTAAATAAGATAATGATAGTTGATTTATTATAATTATTGTCTAGAGAAACAGATTGGGTAAACATGCACGCAAAGTTATGATTGAACATTCTAAAGATGGCACTAACTATATCCAAGTCAATGACTAAAATTAATTGTTCATGGTTAATTTGCTAAGATATGAAAATAGATTAGTTTACTCATACCATTAATTATATCGTATCAAAACAGAATAACTACTCACAATTATTTTTGAGAACGATGATAGTTATGGCTGCAGCTTTGATTTTGAGTCCAAGATGAAATCAGATTAACCATTGATTTATGATTTAACGAAAAAAGTATGTATTTTGATTCAGATTCGGTCTTAATATAGAACTAAAATCAATAAATGGAACAAAATTTAAATCAGGGGGAAGAATCAATTAATGAGGTGGGTATAAATTAGCTGAACTTGGTCTCATTATTCTTAATGTAATATTTAAGGGAGATATGTTCGAGCGTAAATGTTGAATATCATTTATAGCTTTAAATCATCATCATCCTTTGTTTTATACGAAACATTTGTTTTTCGTGATAAGATTGATATAAAAATGAGCAATCGATCGTGCATGATCATAGACTTAAAGATGGATATATAAATCAAGAGTTTGTCGACGACATCAACAAATTTGTTGATTTTGCATTTCTATGAGTAAAATATAGAGGAACAATTAGATGTTCATGTCTTACATGCAAAAATGAAAATCTTCAGATAAAAGAAGAAATCTCTAAGAATTTTCTACAAAAAGGTTCCATATTATTTTACTTGGATTTTTCATGGAGAGGAAGAAGTTAACGCGTCAGCAATGTCTGAATAACAAAATAGTTATTTGAATGATGAGAATCCATATAGGGATATGGTTATAGATGCAATGTATGTTGATCACAATCCACAAGAGCAACAACTCAATCTTGAAGCTCAAATTTTTTTACACATACTAAATGCCGATGATGAACCCTTATGGGGTGGATGCATAAAAGAGAAAAATTATTTGCTTATACCAAGATGGTGGCCCTTCAATCTCGAAGAGGTTCAACCGGGGCAAGTTTTAAATATATGAGCATGTTGATTGGTAATATGTTACCACAGGGATATAAGCTAGTTCATAATTTTTAGGATACCAAACGATTGTTGAAATCTCTTGGGCTTGGTTATGAAAAAATTGATGTTGTCCCAATTTATGCATGTTTATTACAAAGAAAATAGCTCAAAGGCTTCTTGTGATATTTGTAAAAGTTCTCGTTATAAATATTGTCAAAACAACATAAGAAATATTCCTGGAAAAAAGTTGATTGCTTTCCAGTCATCCCAAGATTGGAAAGGTTATACATGTCACAAAATGATGCCAAAGACATGACTTGGAACTATTATAATCAATTAAGTGATGGCACAATGGCTCATCTAGTTGATGATAAGACATGAAAGGATTTTTATCATCAACATCCAGAGTTCGCTTCTTTTGAACAAAATGCTTGGTTAGGCTTATGCATCAATTATTTAGCCCGTCTGGAGTTTTGGCAAAAGTTTTCTCATGTTAACCAGTTAACTGTTTATAATTTACCACCTTGGAAGTGCATGAAAAACCCATTTTTTATTCCTAAACACGATTATCCAGAACCTAAAATTCCTGAAAATAATTTAGATGTTTTTCTATAACCATTGATTGATGAACTGCTAGTGCTGTGAAATGGTGTTTTAACATATGATGTGCATAAATGGGATAACTTTATTCTAGGAGCAGTTCTGTTATGGACTACTAGTGATTTTCATGCATATAGTATGTTGTCTGGTTGGAGCACTCATGGAAGATAAGTGTGTCATTATTGTATGGAGAGATTAAAATCCTTCACCATTGAATATGGTGGAAAAGCCTATTTTTAAAATTTTTATCAACGGTTCTTGCCATTTATTCATATAGAAGACAATGGGACAAGTTTAGAAGGAATAAAATTGAAATGATATATCACCCTTTCGATGTTATGGTGTCGAGATGAAAAGATAGTGTTTGGCTTTCCTAAAGTTGTACTCGAATTTAAAAATGGAAATAAAAAATAGCAGGATTCAGGGACTCATACAATTGAGTACTTTGGAGTATTTTTTGGGATCTTCGTTATTCGGACTCAAATTTGATTCTTCATAATTTATTTTTTTGAATTTTTTCAGCGGAGAAACCGGCACTACCGTAAAACTCCCCCTAGTGCACCTACTCAAATTTGATTCTTCATAATTTAGATGCTATGCATGTTGAAAAGAACCTTTTTGGCAACATATTCCAAATATTAATGAACACCAACAAGACAAAAAGATAATTTAAAAGACATAATGGATCTTGGAAAAAACAACAGCAAATCACAATGGATGAGCTTAATTCAACGTTCAAATGGTAAATATTAAAAACCAAAAGCTCCTTACTATCTCTTAGAAAATGACTAGAAAATTGTTTGTAAGCGGGTTAAAAGTTTAAGATTTCCAGATGGTTATGCCTCAAATATTCGAAAATGTGTCAATGAGTCTAAAAATAAAATCAGCGGGTTTAAGAGTCATGATTGTCATTTGTTCATGCGATGACTTCTTCCCATTGCATTTCGTCCATTTTTACCAAAAAGTATAAGAGAAACTATAATGGAACTTAATAATTTCTTTCGTGATCATTGTGCATAAAAATCTAAGTATTGAAAATATGAATTCACTGGAAAAAAACATCATTAAAATAATTTATAAACTTGAAAAAAAATATTTCCTCCATTTTTTTCGATCCTATGGAGCATTTGTCTATTCAGCTTCCTTATGAAGCTAAACAGGCAGCCCTATTCAGTACCAATGGATGTACCCTTTTGAAAGGTAGTTTTGATTAATATTTTTATTTTTTATCAATCAATCTTCAACCATTAATAAATTATGTAGGTGGTTGTTTTATTTAAGAAAGAAAGTGTGTAATAAAGTGCATGTTGAAGGTTCAATAGCTGAAACATAACTTATTGATGAGATTTCAAATTTTACATCATGTTATTTTGGTCCGAACGTTGAAACAACACCAAAAAATGAAGATGGCAGAGAAGTTTCCTTCGATGAACGATTATCAATTTTTCGACATCCGGGTAGAGTATTATCAAATGCTTTCACTAAAAGGGAACTGACTACAAAAGAACACCTTACTGCACATAAATACGTGTTATTCAATTGCCTTGAATTCAAGGATATAATAATGTAAGCAATGCTAAATTTTATTATAAATAAATATATAGTTGCCTGATTATATTAACAAAATTATTTCATACATATGGCAAGTGCAAAGAAGAACTACAAAGACATCATCCCCATAAAGATGAAAATTTCGTTGATACATTGTTGGAAACATTATTTCTAGATTGGCTAAAATCAAATGTAAGTATACTGTCTAGATGAAAAAAATAAAATACTTTAGATAAGTTTTGAACTGTTAAGCAGATGTTAAGAACAAATTTTTACTTCTATTCGATAGGTTCCATTTCATCCTGATGGCATTGAGCATTAGTTATATTTGCTTGCATAAGGGTCAAATTTTATAGTCAAGTATTACAATGTATTTTTCAATAATTGTTTAAAATTTCATTCAATACACTATGGAAAAAACAAAAAACAATGTATAGTGGTGTATGTATGGAAGGAAGTTGTTATGTATGATGATTTAGAAAGTGATTATTATGGAAAGATTAAAGAAGCTATTAAGCTGACATATCTTGAAGACAAAATTGAAATATTTTTATTCAATTGTGATTGGTTTGACAAAGTAACATGAGATGGAATAAGAGTGCATTGTACAAATGGATAAACTAAGCTAATGAAAAATTCCAAACTTTGAACAAATGACATGTTTGTTTTTTCTCAATGATAACATCAAGTTTATTTCACTTGTCAGCCTAATACATCAAGCGAATGGTTAATAGTTATTAAAACTGCCACGATACGTGGTTTTGCACTTGATATACCCAACATAAAGGAGGATGTGGATGAGGATAGTGTAGATGAGATGTGTCAACAATCTAGTGTCCAACTTGTCGACAATCTTGATCAACTAATGACATTTGACGATTATTACTTGATAATGAAGAACTAGAGCTTACAATGGAAAATAATGATGAAAACGATGAACTAAATGAGGATATAGAAGTTGATGATGACTATGACAATGAATTTGGAGAGAGTAATGATGATGTGGTAGAAGGGGATGAAGAAGTTGCTATTGAAGATGATTATTCTCCTTATTAGTTCAAGAACATTATTACATGATGCCATGAGTATCATTTTGTATTTTGTTGGAATCTAATAATAAATATGTCATACTTTGCAACTTTATTTTTGTTTGCAATAATACAGTTATTTTCAAGTAACATTTAAGTTCCAATTATGGATGGCCATGCACATCTTTAGAATTCAATCTTATTGGGTATGTATTCATATTTCACCATTTGTGCATATTTATGGATTACAACGGAATTCACATTATGAGTTATCACTTTAATATTAATTTGTGATCAAGTTTCTTTAGATCTTCAATATAATATGTGGTTAGGAATAGCAATGGGGTGGGTTGGGCGGGTTTCTCATGCCTCTGACCCGACCCATAGACCCAGTGTGGGTCTGGAATTTTTCCCCTTACCCGAAACCTATATGGGTCAGGGTAAACCAGACCCACCCCACGACCCGGTGATATTGTGTTCTAATATACACCAATTTATATACTTATATTTTTTGTCACTAAATTATAAATTATATACATATTATAATGAGTTCACAATGATAAGAGAATATAATCAAATGAGTTGTAAGATAATAGTTTAATATATATGCCTTTGTTATTGTATGATTATCATTAATGAAATTTATTCTATGAAAAATTTATAATATGTTGATTGAAAGAGTATAGTATTCAAGTCATTACCACATATAGCTAAGAAGATTAACAAGGAATCATTATAGTTATACAGTGTTTTAATGATGTTTCAATAATGCGGGTCGGGTTAGGGCAGGTCGGTTGTGCCCCAGATCCGACCCTACCCTAGACCCAGACCTCCAAAAGTAGGTCGCGGGTGTACCTTCCCTGAAGACCCTATATAACATATCTAAATGGGTCAAAAAAGGGGCAGGTCAACCGAGTTTAGACCCTAGACCCATCCCATTGTCATCCCTATATGTGGTTGAGGTTTTATTATCCGTACATCATATTATAGTTATTTGACTATTTTTAAATTCAGCTTTATCAGGTGGATTTAAATCTCATTAAGGAATTAAGAAAATATCGGATTTTAATCTAAAAGGGTTCACTCTCTATATTAAATCTAGATAAGTATTTATATTTTATTCAACTAGAAGTCGTACATAACATGCTTGCACAAAAATATTTGGACAATGTAGTAATATGTTGTTTACAATTTTACTGATTCTATAATAGTACCAAGCTTTGATATTTTTTGCTTTCGAATAATCAATTTTATGTGTAGTTAAGATATAACGTCTGGCTCAGCTTTTCGACGTCTTAAAAGAAAAATTACAAGTACCCATTCAACACAATCCAAACATGCTGATAACATGTCAAGGCAATTTAATTTGAACACAAGTACAATTGCAATGATTGACATATGTGAGGAGAGACTAGAAGTTGTGGATGAAAGAGGCGAAGAGGGACTAGAAGAAATACAAGTGATGAGATATGTTTCACTAGGAATTGAAGAGGATAGTATGGAAGAGGGAGAGGGAGATGATCTAAACATGTATAAGAAAAGCTATATTCCAGTTAGAGGATACGATGTTCCAATCGACCCTGTTACACAAAAAAGACCAGTTTAGTGGGAACGAAATCAGTAAGAATTAATGACACTTATTTTATATGTTTCGTCTTATGAATATCCCATAACATAATTCAATATATTATTTAGATTTAAAAACAAAACTACCTCATGTCTTAATGGGAGTATTTGGAACTTGCGGTTTATAGAACCATGGCACACATTTTCTAAAGTGCCTCATGACAAAAGGACAATAGTACTTAATGAGTTTAAGGTATGTTTACGTTCTTTCGATTTAAACTACTATTTTTCTATTAAAATTTATTTGCAATATATTTCAATGTATAGCGGGCATAAACATATGATGTGGTTTACGAGCAAAGAGTTTATGAGATTTGGACCAAAACAACTTCCTCTATCGTAAAAATGAAATTGTATCATGCATGAAAAAAGGCAAAACAATTAAGAAAAACTAATAGGATGATTAGCTGTGAGATACGCCACCAAGTTGGATTCAAGCAAATATTTGGTATCAAATGATTAATACAGAATGGCATAAGAGTATGTATGATGATAAATAACCGTTAACCACAAAAGAAGGCACTCACATGAGTCAAACTGTTGGTTCGATGTCTATTGTGTCACATGATGAACAAGTGGTAAGCCAGTATCATTTTTCATTCTCATTAAAAAAGAATAACATATGCTTCGTTTTTTTAAATCGGTATGTACAAATAATGACTTATATAAACAACTAAAAGTTACACACTATTTCCTCTTTTATTAGTGCAATGAACTATTGGTTAACTTCCTCTTGGATTTCATAATGTGATCTTAATTTGAACTTAAATTACTTATACAATAGTTCCAAGTTTTATAGACTTAACCTTGACCCACTTTTGCATGTTTACATGTATTAAATATTTACCCATGTTTACTAGTTTAACGAATTGATTTTAATGTCCAATTTTGGAGGAACTTGAAATAGGCCATCGATCATGTATCACTTCTGATAGTTTGTTACTTGCATACTAAAAGAGAGAAGGAAAAAAGCAAAGTGAAAGAATCCTTGATGTCAAGAAGCGCGTTTGTAGACAACAAATCAAAAAAAGTTTATGTAAATTTTTCCGTTTACAAAATCAGCTGCTGACATTCTTTCGCTGATTCATCAAATCACTTTTTAACTTATAATTGTTTGGGTATTAAAACCTTCCATTGAATATAATAGCAATTAAAAAGGTGTAACGACCCAGCGGAAATTCGACACTCGAATTTTGAAAATAATACATAAAAACTCGTATTACTTACAAAAACCCAAATATCGAACTATACCAGATTGTCAATAGAAAGAAATAGAAGGCGCGAAGAGAAGGAAAGAAATATTAGACTAGAAGAAAAGAAGAAGAACATCAGAATATCACAGCAGAATGAATAAAATATAATATATATCAAATCTCTTTACATAAAAGGAATTTTTGTATACACATAGCGATCATCAGAGAACAACATGTATCAGATACAGCGGAAAATCTTTAATTAACTAACAGTGAAGCTTCCTGCTTGTAAAGACCCGTATTTTTACAGTATATAAATAATTTATTTAATTATTTAAATAATGGTTTGGTTATTTAAAATGACTAGAAATAAATAATATTGAATATTTAATTAAAATAAATAATATAATAATATATTTAATTTCTGAAATAGTCAGAAATAGTGGACTTCACAAAATAATGTGAATTGGATCATCTATGATATTTAATTCAGTTTAGAACTGAATTAAAACAACGAATATATTATTTGAACGGCAGTTTGAACGTATAATTTGTAATATAATTATAATCGAGCTCGAAATGGCACGGCAGTTCGCTATTTGGCGATTTGAACTTCAACTGAATATACAGGGTCCATTTCAAATCGGATTTATGTGAAATAAGAAACGCTAGGAGCTGGTGAAATATATTTTTCTAATGGAAAGAAAAATCGAGATTTCGTTGTGTAGATTTTTAGTTATGTCCAAATCAAATTTTTAGAAAAGTCGCTATGGAATTCCTTTATAATTTTTATCGATTTATTTATATTTTAAAATGGATTTTTAAATATAAATCGAATATCGATATAACACTGGATTTGAAATATCGGGTTATAAATCCCATTGGATTTGTATGGTATTCTAGTGTGAATATACACAATAATATGAAATTATTTTTATTTAATTTAGTTGTATTTAGATATATTTATATATTTAAATGGGTTATTTAGAGCTTTAAAAATAGCCAGTTTTGCAAACAACCTCTGTTTTTGACGAAACTAATTTTGTTGGATTCGTAATATTAAATTATTGTTAGATTTCAATTTTCGTGATTTTTGAAGTCAGTATGTGGCCGTGCAGAATTTTAATGTGAAAAACTGAAGCGGCCCGCAACTTCCCCGTAAAGGAAAGCGTCGGATAGTTCGAGAACAAGCCACAACAGTACGCATATAAAAGAACATTTCATTGCATATTACAACAATGCATCAGATTACAAGAATATACAGAGTATAAATGAATATTACACAGAAATATCAGAGATTTAAATTACATTTAAATACCTAGCAGCGGAAAATAATACAATACACAACTAGAAGAGATATACGGATACAAAGCTTTCCGGATATCATTCCAGCTGTAAACCAGGATCCTGTGAATATAAATCTGCAAAACCAAAACTACTAGCTGCCCGTGTCGAAAATAAGGGCACCCAGAGTTTAGGTTAAAACAATAAACTCCAGGTCAGTCAGGTGACTGGTGTGAGAACTAAAACAGTTATAATTCTTTATTTTAAAGTTCGGTAAATCAAGGGACCACGCCGTAACACGGAACGGGTTTCCTCCCAAGAGTACCAGTGCATAAAACAAACAGCGCAATGCTAAATAAAGAAAAATGAAGCTGTTATAAGACCCAGGTCCCATCACACAATGCAACGCAGCCGAGGATAGGGTTTTCCCTTATAACAGCCAAAGAATGCTTGATACGGTTAAAACAAATCGTTTGATACTATTATAAGTGCATAGTGTATAAAACAACTTCAAATCATAAATATCAATCATAGGCGACATGAGCGTCCCATGCCACTATGTCGCCATATAGGTTTACAAATAAAACCGCAAAGTCACGTATTTGGAAATTGGATTTCCATCTATGAACCGAGGCAAAAGATAGTCCTCCACCGATTCGTGACTCTCTAGCCCGAGCCACAGGATCAGAACGCATCAACCCTTTAGATCGTCAGGGCCGGTCCACCGATGTGGATTATTATGCCTGAACACTACGTTTCCCCACCCTATGGGGTGTAAGTGAGCCAACTAAATGACTCCATCGGTTCGAGAACGACCGATCAATCCGAGGCGCCTCGCAACAGCAACAACCACATAAGTCAAACTCGTCAGGGCGTGTAAAACCACTGACGCCACTTCTAGCTAGAAAGAAACGCAAGTCCTCCCTGATGTCCTCTCCCGTTTTTGGTTCATACCGGGTGTGAAACTCGCGAAGTAAACGTTACACAAAGCTATGCCACACAGGCCGTGCTTTGATCATCACCACAAGGCTTTGCTTTTCAACAGAAGCCTCGATCAATTGCCACTTAGGCATGCCACACAGGCAATTCACTCCATGCGTTTGATATCCATCAATATATAACCCCTGAGCTCGTACGTCTCAGAGAAGGGCGTTAAGCAAGAGAATAAATTCTCTGCCGCCAAACAGATATATATTTAATAGAGATCAATCACACGGACTAAAATCCAATGTCAGACACACAGTCCATTTAAAAGTCCGTTCTGGGTCTGAACGAAACCGGAGGCACCTAGTACCCCGCATATCCATCGATCTCCAAGTACGTCTGGACGATCACCAACTGTTTCCATCTTCTTGAGTGTACAGCCCAATCAAGATCATCAGTTATCACCCAAACGACGTGAAGACTTCTGGTCTTCGACCACCGTCTTCATCTTCGACACCACGTCGAATTAGTTATTCAGAATGGGATAAACCCGGTCTTTCTGAATAACTCGCGTATATATTATAAAAGTGTTACACAAACACAACATACGCCTCATTCCAATTCAGAATATTCCTTTATTCAAATATTCCTATACTTTGGGAAAAGTTCCCATTAATTTTATCCAAGATAAATTCTTTAAATTTATTCTTTAATCACCTTTGAATATCAATTCAAACTAGTCGGGATTAGCGAACCACACCGAAGTAATCATTTATTTTATTTCCCAATCCCAACCTATTCATCCCATGAAGTAAAACTGGTAGTACTTCATATCTAACACCACAGTGTTATCGGTAACTCAATTACCATTTCACGTTCAAATCTAATTAAAGATTTAACTATCGCTTGGAGTAAAACTGGTGATACTCCATTCTCGATCTTTTCAATCTATTTAAAGATTCATTAAAACTCCACTTAGTTTTAATATTTCTCTGGGTTAAAGAATCAGTGTCATTTAAAAACACAGTTCACGATAAACCCAAAATTACATTCATTAATTATCGGGTTAAAGAACGAGTGTTGTTTAAAACACTGTTCACGACAAACCCAAAAATCAATATCCATTCAATTCCAATTAAATATTATTTAATTGGTACACTTCATTAAATCTAAATAAAAAGATTTAATCTTTTCTCAACTGGGTTCAAGAACAGTGTTAGTGAAGACACCATTCACGACAAACCCGAATCACATTCGATATTCAATACAAGGCTCTGAATAGAAAATATATCGGCTTATATTCAATATCGAATTCTACGACTAACAAATGTCGTATTGGAAATAACGATATAAATATATATCTTTCAAATTTCCATAACCACACCTGTATAATCACGAATTCCAACATCGAAATATTCCGAAGACAATTTCGATTCAAATCCACTCCAATGCAATCATTGGAAATTTTGGTTATTTTCAAAACCATTTCAAATTCAATTTATTTATTTAAAAATAAATAGAATTATAATTCTAGTTCAAAACTAGTTCATTTCGATAAAAATCTATTTTTATCTTTTCAAATATGGAGTTTTTCATCCCAATTCTTCTCAAATCATTTCTTATGATTTTACACAAATTATTACTATTTTTAATAATTTTATCAAGGCCCGTACAGTCGATTTCCACCAATGGCCATCGAACTGCACTTACAGCGACCTTTTTCAAATTTGATTTGGACATAATTCAAAATCCAACCGTTAGATTTCTAATTTCTCACATTCGTTAGAAAGCTCTCTTCGATAAGAACCCAACGGTTCCGGTTTTAGGAGAATCCGACGGTCGGATCTCCCGTAATGTCCGTTTGAAATCAATGGTCGAAATTCGCGAACTGCCGCGGCGCGGCGCGTTCTATTCAGGCCATTATATTATATATATATAATATATATATAATATATTTCGTCGATTTCTATTTAAAACGAATTATATAAATAGTTTTAAATTCGTTTCAAAAGCAATTTCAACTTCCGTTTCAATTCAAATCAAAATTGAATTCTTCTCTATAAATTCGTTTTAAAATTCATTTCTATTCAATTCAAATTTCAATTCAATTTGAATTCATATTCAATTCAATTCATTTCGAAATCGTTTTCAATTCAATTCATTTCGAAATCGTTTTCAATTCAATTCATTTCGAAATCGTTTTCAATTCACTTCATTTCGAAATCGTTTTCAATTCACTTCATTTCGAAATCGTTTTCAATTCAATTCATTTCGAAATCGTTTTCAATTCACTTCATTTCGAAATCGTTTTCAATTCACTTCATTTCGAAATCGTTTTCAATTCACTTCATTTCGAAATCGTTTTCAATTCACTTCATTTCGAAATCGTTTTCAATTCAATTCATTTCGAAATCGTTTTCAATTCACTTCATTTCGAAATCGTTTTCAATTCACTTCATTTCGAAATCGTTTTCAATACACTTCATTTCGAAATCGTTTTCAATTCACTTCATTTCGAAATCGTTTTCAATTCACTTCATTTCGAAATCGTTTAAAATCGATATAAATATCGTTCACGTCAAAATGGCGTCAAACTAATCAACACGACTTCATAAATTTCTATTTTCAAATATTCTATTTCAAATATTTCAATTTTAAATATTTCTATTTTAAAACTAGAATGAGGCCCAATCAATTACCATATAAAGTTAATTATATGGATTTTCATACAACACATGTATAATAGCATTGAAAAATAATCAACCATCAACCAAAGTGCACTACACTGTATAAGCACCAAATATAGATATCTAACGCTTATAACAGCCTGTCAATCAATCGATCGACATATTTAATCAATCAGGATGAGTGAACTTTAAATTTCATCCCAACACCCGTGTGGGGTTTCAAACAATCAAACACAGATTTTATTTGTGCAGTTGGGCGATGTGTAAAATTTATCGACCCAATCAATATCCGTCAAATCAGTGTAAATAAACAAATCGGCCGATTTGTTTATAAATATTTATTTATTCACTTTCACGTTAAAAATTATATTTTTAACGTCAAAAATATTTATTTCAACACTTGAATTTGTATTCAGTTCACTTACACAATAAAAATGATATTTTTATTTTTCTAACATATTTTAGAAAATTTCGGCGGCATAACGGCACGATACTAGAAACGGGACGAGGCCTAGCCTTATCCCCGGTCTAGTGAAGGCCCACGCCATTCACACATCAATCATATCAATTTCAATTTCACCAAAACAATCAAATCCAAATCAAATAATCTAACCAACTACACAACCAATCAAACAAGTCCATGGTCTGTGGACGGGTGTCGGGTGCTTCTAATAAGCACCGTCTGCATCCTAGTATATATATATATAACTAGAAAAGTAGAATTTAAGTGAGAAGTTCTCACCGAAAGCTATCCAACTTCACGACACTCCTATTGTAGAGATCTTCGTCGTTCTCGCCCTTTTTGTCAGCTTCGTTGTCGTAGCCACTACATATGTAAAAATCGAATTTTTACTTCGCTATTCAATATATAAAAATCGAAGTTTTACTTTGCTATTCAATATATAAAAATCGAAGTTTTACTTTGCTATTCAATATATAAAAATCGAAGTTTTACTCTGCTATTCAATATATAAAAATCGAAGTTTTACTTTGCTATTCAATATATAAAAATCGAAGTTTTTTCTACTATGTTATATAGATAAAAAATATATTTTTATCACGCTATTTTCTATATGAAGATTTCGCCTTTTTAAATTTAAAGATTTCGCCTTTTTAAATTTAAAGATTTCACCTTTATAAATTTCTCATCTTTTTTCATTTAAAATTCAAATCTTTTTCCATTTAAAATTCAAATCTTTTTCTATTTAAAATCTTAAAATAAAATCAGTTTTTCCAAATTTTAAAAAAAAAATTCGGTTTAAAATCCTAAAAAAAACAGTTTATTAATCCTAAAAAAAACAGTTTATTAATCCTAAAAAACAGTTTTTTTATCCTAAAAAAAACAGTTTATTTTCTGTTAATATAAAAATAAAATAAACTAATAAAATAAAATAAATAAAATAAAAAAAAACTTACATGGGGGGGGTCTCTTTGAGTTCGCCGGAGGTGGCTATGGGGGGGGGGAAGAGGTCGGCGGACATCACTAGGGGGGGTAGGCGGTGGTGCGGCGGGTTAGGGTAAAAGGGGAAGCGGGGGCGCGCTCGTTGGCCAGAGGAGAGAGAGGCACGGCGGTGGAGTCGAACGAAGAGGAGAAGCTGGAGGGGGGGTCCCTTCGCGATGGTCGGCGTCGCCACCTGCGGTGGCGCGCGTTGGGGAGCGGCCCCCTCCAACCCCGATTTGGGGATCGCGTTTCCTTTTTTTTTTTTCTGATATAATGGACGGGGAAAAAAAAAGGAAAGGGGGGGTTTATATGAAAAAGGTTTTATATATTTAATTTGATTTTAATTTATTCTATCCCAAGGAGTTGACTTTTTATTCGACTTCGAAACGAGGCCCACCGACTGTCGTCCCTAGCGTTTTACCCCCATTCCGAACACAATGGGATATGTATCGCAAGCTGATTCGAATGTTACGATCAGTTTCCATTAGATTTTCATTTAACTCTATATATTGAATTTTAAACGTACATTTCAAATTACCGGGGTCACATATTAACTAGAAAAATTCTAGAAAAATATTTTCTAACTTCGTATTGACGATACGGTCCTAACAAAACTAGTTTCGTCGAATTCTGAGACCGTTGGAAAAATGGTCAATTTCCAGTCGATTAAAATCAACTAAAACCGGTCAAACGCGTTTTCCTTTGCCACGCTCACATATTGATTCGAAAAATTATGAAATTTGGAATCTAGCAATAACTTTACACTGCGGATCCAACAAAAGTGGTTTCGTCGAAATCCGAGGTCGTTTGCAAAATGTCCATTTTTAAGGGCCTGAATTCCATAGCGACTATTCAGAATTTTCAACTGGACATATCTTTTGATTCCCGCTACGAACTTTTGATTTTTCGGATTCGTTGGAAAGATATTCACTATTAGATTCTATGATTTTTGGTTTCACTAAAATCCGGATTGTTTTGCACCCGGTATATTCAATTGAAGTTTGAAATCAAATTATCGAACTACCGCGCCATTTTCAATTCTATTTATAATTATATATAAATATTTATATTCTAACGACGACGCGTATAAATATATACGTTCGAATTATATTCAAAATAAATTTCTCGTCGATATTATTTAAAATAATTCATTTTAAATAATTAAAATCCGCCAAAATTGCCAAAATAAAAATTTTAAACTGGCCCAGATTTTGCGGGTTATTACAATCTCCCCCACTTAAAACTTTTCGTCCCGAAAAGGAACAAAGTCGAAAGTGGTTTGATTATTCAACACTACGTTCGATCTGGCTTCCATTCTCCAACTTTTCAGTTTCTGAGAATTTTCAAAATTTCAAAAATTTGGCTAACACCCTAAATTTTTGAAAAATTTCGCCATAACCTCCCCTGCACCAGGAGCATCGGGGAATTTCAAATAGCTTCCCCGGTCCTTCAGATCTCAAAAAGAAAAAGAAAAAGCCAAGTGGCTAGCCAATAGGCTCACAAAATCATCATCACCCAAACAAAACAGTAAATTATGTAGTAAACATGTACCTATTTGTCGGGCAAACAAATTTTATTCTTCGGCTCTAGCCTCCTTGCTATGACCTGTTCAATGTAAGCATATGTATATGCAAGCAAATGCGACCAATTCTCAATATAGTTCAATATTTGGTTTAGTTAGGCATAAAGGTTCAAAATTATCAAACAATTAAACAAACAACACAAACATCAATCAATTAGTGAATTAACGTTTCAAATTGATAATTTTGATCATATACTGAAAATCTTGTTTTTGATGCCAATTCACAACAATGTGTTCAAGCTATATTAGTTTTGGTTCTCACACCAGTCTAATGGAAATATATAGATATCACACCTTCGAAACACGAATATAAATATTGATAATGCGGCCGCATTACCAAAATTATCTCCGGGCGACTAGAGTGTGATTCTATATCTATCCAGTATATTAAAATTTCAAATACACGTTTGCAAGGCGTATATGCAAAAATTTTATATACTGAACTGTCCAAATCAATATAAATAAATAATCAAATACGAATAATTGATTTAGATTTTCAAAACAAAATTTGTTTTCATTTTCAAAAACATACTCTTCACACTCGTTCTAGGATACTACTGATCCCATCTCTAATGAGTCATTCCTATTGGATATTACTAACCCAATATCTGATGAATTCTTTCGTATGGTTCTAATGTGCCTTGTTCTCCAAGCTTTGTAATCCAAAGCTCTGATACCAAATGAAGCGGCCTGCAACTTCCCCGTAAAGGAAAGCGTCGGATAGTTCGAGAACAAGCCACAACAGAACGCATATAAAAGAACATTTCATTGCATATTACAACAATGCATCAGATTACAAGAATATACAGAGTATAAATGAATATTACACAGAAATATCAGAGATTTAAATTACATTTAAATACCTAGCAGCGGAAAATAATACAATACACAACTAGAAGAGATATACGGATACAAAGCTTTCCGGATATCATTCCAGCTGTAAACCAGGATCCTGTGAATATAAATCTGCAAAACCAAAACTACTAGCTGCCCGTGTCGAAAATAAGGGCACCCAGAGTTTAGGTTAAAACAATAAACTCCAGGTCAGTCAGGTGACTGGTGTGAGAACTAAAACAGTTATAATTCTTTATTTTAAAGTTCGGTAAATCAAGGGACCACGCCGTAACACGGAACGGGTTTCCTCCCAAGAGTACCAGTGCATAAAACAAACAGCGCAATGCTAAATAAAGAAAAATGAAGCTGTTATAAGACCCAGGTCCCATCACACAATGCAACGCAGCCGAGGATAGGGTTTTCCCTTATAACAGCCAAAGAATGCTTGATACGGTTAAAACAAATCGTTTGATACTATTATAAGTGCATAGTGTATAAAACAACTTCAAATCATAAATATCAATCATAGGCGACATGAGCGTCCCATGCCACTATGTCGCCATATAGGTTTACAAATAAAACCGCAAAGTCACGTATTTGGAAATTGGATTTCCATCTATGAACCGAGGCAAAAGATAGTCCTCCACCGATTCGTGACTCTCTAGCCCGAGCCACAGGATCAGAACGCATCAACCCTTTAGATCGTCAGGGCCGGTCCACCGATGTGGATTATTATGCCTGAACACTACGTCTCCCCACCCTATGGGGTGTAAGTGAGCCAACTAAATGACTCCATCGGTTCGAGAACGACCGATCAATCCGAGGCGCCTCGCAACAGCAACAACCACATAAGTCAAACTCGTCAGGGCGTGTAAAACCACTGACGCCACTTCTAGCTAGAAAGAAACGCAAGTCCTCCCTGATGTCCTCTCCCGTTTTTGGTTCATACCGGGTGTGAAACTCGCGAAGTAAACGTTACACAAAGCTATGCCACACAGGCCGTGCTTTGATCATCACCACAAGGCTTTGCTTTTCAACAGAAGCCTCGATCAATTGCCACTTAGGCATGCCACACAGGCAATTCACTCCATGCATTTGATATCCATCAATATATAACCCCTGAGATCGTACGTCTCAGAGAAGGGCGTTAAGCAAGAGAATAAATTCTCCGCCGCCAAACAGATATATATTTAATAGAGATCAATCACACGGACTAAAATCTAATGTCAGACACACAGTCCATTTACAAGTCCGTTCTGGGTCTGAACGAAACTGGAGGCACCTAGTACCCCGCATATCCATCGATCTCCAAGTACGTCTGGACGATCACCAACTGTTTCCATCTTCTTGGGTGTACAGCCCAATCAAGATCATCTGTTATCACCCAAACGACGTGAAGACTTCTGGTCTTCGACCACCGTCTTCATCTTCGACACCACGTCGAATCAGTTATTCAGAATGGGATAAACCCGGTCTTTCTGAATAACTCGCGTATATATTATAAAAGTGTTACACAAACACAACATACGCCTCATTCCAATTCAGAATATTCCTTTATTCAAATATTCCTATACTTTGGGAAAAGTTCCCATTAATTTTATCCAAGATAAATTCTTTAAATTTATTCTTTAATCACCTTTGAATATCAATTCAAACTAGTCGGGATTAGCGAACCACACCGAAGTAATCATTTATTTTATTTCCCAATCCCAACCTATTCATCCCATGAAGTAAAACTGGTAGTACTTCATATCTAACACCACAGTGTTATCGGTAACTCAATTACCATTTCACGTTCAAATCTAATTAAAGATTTAACTATCGCTTGGAGTAAAACTGGTGATACTCCATTCTCGGTCTTTTCAATCTATTTAAAGATTCATTAAAACTCCACTTAGTTTTAATATTTCTCTGGGTTAAAGAATCAGTGTCATTTAAAAACACAGTTCACGATAAACCCAAAATTACATTCATTAATTATCGGGTTAAAGAACGAGTGTTGTTTAAAACACTGTTCACGACAAACCCAAAAATCAATATCCATTCAATTCCAATTAAATATTATTTAATTGGTACACTTCATTAAATCTAAATAAAAAGATTTAATCTTTTCTCAACTGGGTTCAAGAACAGTGTTAGTGAAGACACCATTCACGACAAACCCGAATCACATTCGATATTCAATACAAGGCTCTGAATAGAAAATATATCGGCTTATATTCAATATCGAATTCTACGACTAACAAATGTCGTATTGGAAATAACGATATAAATATATATCTTTCAAATTTCCATAACCACACCTGTATAATCACGAATTCCAACATCGAAATATTCCGAAGACAATTTCGATTCAAATCCACTCCAATGCAATCATTGGAAATTTTGGTTATTTTCAAAACCATTTCAAATTCAATTTATTTATTTAAAAATAAATAGAATTATAATTCTAGTTCAAAACTAGTTCATTTCGATAAAAATCTATTTTTATCTTTTCAAATATGGAGTTTTTCATCCCAATTCTTCTCAAATCATTTCTTATGATTTTACACAAATTATTACTATTTTTAATAATTTTATCAAGGCCCGTATAGTCGATTTCCACCAATGGCCATCGAACTGCACTTACAGCGACCTTTTTCAAATTTGATTTGGACATAATTCCAAATCCAACCGTTAGATTTCTAATTTCTCACATTCGTTAGAAAGCTCTCTTCGATACGAACCCAATGGTTCCGGTTTTAGGAGAATCCGACGGTCGGATCTCCCGTAATGTCCGTTTGAAATCAATGGTCGAAATTCGCGAACTGCCGCGGCGCGGCGCGTTCTATTCAGGCCATTATATTATATATATAATATATATATAATATATTTCGTCGATTTCTATTTAAAACGAATTATATAAATAGTTTTAAATTCGTTTCAAAAGCAATTTCAACTTCCGTTTCAATTCAAATCAAAATTGAATTCTTCTCTATAAATTCGTTTTAAAATTCATTTCTATTCAATTCAAATTTCAATTCAATTTGAATTCATATTCAATTCAATTCATTTCGAAATCGTTTTCAATTCAATTCATTTCGAAATCGTTTTCAATTCAATTCATTTCGAAATCGTTTTCAATTCACTTCATTTCGAAATCGTTTTCAATTCACTTCATTTCGAAATCGTTTTCAATTCACTTCATTTCGAAATCGTTTTCAATTCACTTCATTTCGAAATCGTTTTCAATTCAATTCATTTCGAAATCGTTTTCAATTCACTTCATTTCGAAATCGTTTTCAATTCACTTCATTTCGAAATCGTTTTCAATTCACTTCATTTCGAAATCGTTTTCAATTCACTTCATTTCGAAATCGTTTTCAATTCACTTCATTTCGAAATCGTTTTCAATTCACTTCATTTCGAAATCGTTTAAAATTGATATAAATATCGTTCACGTCAAAATGGCGTCAAACTAATCAACACGACTTCATAAATTTCTATTTTCAAATATTCTATTTCAAATATTTCTATTTTAAATATTTCTATTTTAAAACTGGAATGAGGCCCAATCAATTACCATATAAAGTTAATTATATGGATTTTCATACAACACATGTATAATAGCATTGAAAAATAATCAACCATCAACCAAAGTGCACTACACTGTATAAGCACCAAATATAGATATCTAACGCTTATAACAGCCTGTCAATCAATCGATCGACATATTTAATCAATCAGGATGAGTGAACTTTAAATTTCATCCCAACACCCGTGTGGGGTTTCAAACAATCAAACACAGATTTTATTTGTGCAGTTGGGCGATGTGTAAAATTTATCGACCCAATCAATATCCGTCAAATCAGTGTAAATAAACAAATCGGCCGATTTGTTTATAAATATTTATTTATTCACTTTCACGTTAAAAATTATATTTTTAACGTCAAAAATATTTATTTCAACACTTGAATTTGTATTCAGTTCACTTACACAATAAAAATGATATTTTTATTTTTCTAACATATTTTAGAAAATTTCGGCGGCATAACGGCACGATACTAGAAACGGGAC
Source organism: Allium sativum (assembly GCA_030737875.1). Taxonomy (NCBI): domain Eukaryota; kingdom Viridiplantae; phylum Streptophyta; class Magnoliopsida; order Asparagales; family Amaryllidaceae; genus Allium; species Allium sativum. The sequence goes on from CM060925.1 coordinate 275,900,023, forward strand.
GAGGCCTAGCCTTATCCCCGGTCTAGTGAAGGCCCACGCCATTCACACATCAATCATATCAATTTCAATTTCACCAAAACAATCAAATCCAAATCAAATAATCTAACCAACTACACAACCAATCAAACAAGTCCATGGTCTGTGGACGGGTGTCGGGTGCTTCTAATAAGCACCGTCTGCATCCTAGTATATATATATATAACTAGAAAAGTAGAATTTGAGTGAGAAGTTCTCACCGAAAGCTATCCAACTTCACGACACTCCTATTGTAGAGATCTTCGTCGTTCTCGCCCTTTTTGTCAGCTTCGTTGTCGTAGCCACTACATATGTAAAAATCGAATTTTTACTTCGCTATTCAATATATAAAAATCGAAGTTTTACTTTGCTATTCAATATATAAAAATCGAAGTTTTACTTTGCAATTCAATATATAAAAATCGAAGTTTTACTTTGCTATTCAATATATAAAAATCGAAGTTTTACTTTGCTATTCAATATATAAAAATCGAAGTTTTTTCTACTTTGTTATATAGATAAAAATTATATTTTTATCACGCTATTTTCTATATGAAGATTTCGCCTTTTTAAATTTAAAGATTTCGCCTTTTTAAATTTAAAGATTTCGCCTTTTTAAATTTAAAGATTTCACCTTTTTAAATTTCTCATCTTTTTTCATTTAAAATTCAAATCTTTTTCCATTTAAAATTCAAATCTATTTCTATTTAAAATCTTAAAATAAAATCAGTTTTTCCAACTTTTAAAAAAAAAATTCGGTTTAAAATCCTAAAAAAAACAGTTTATTAATCCTAAAAAAACAGTTTATTAATCCTAAAAAAACAGTTTTTTTATCCTAAAAAAACAGTTTATTTTCTGTTAATATAAAAATAAAATAAACTAATAAAATAAAATAAAATTTACATGGGGGGGGTCTCTTTGAGTTCGCCGGAGGTGGCTAGGGGGGGGGGGAAGAGGTCGGCGGACATCACTGGGGGGGTAGGCGGTGGTGCGGCGGGTTAGGGTAAAAGGGGAAGCAGGGGGCGCGCTCGTTGGCCAGAGGAGAGAGAGGCACGGCGGTGGAGTCGAACGAAGAGGAGAAGCTGGAGGGGGGGTCCCTTCGCGATGGTCGGCGTCGCCACCTGCGGTGGCGCGCGTTGGGGAGCGGCCCCCTCCAACCCCAATTTGGGGATCGCGTTTCCTTTTTTTTCTGATATAATGGACGGGGAAGAGAAAAAGGAAAGGGGGGGTTTATATGAAAAAGGTTTTATATATTTAATTTGATTTTAATTTATTCTATCCCAAGGAGTTGACTTTTTATTCGACTTCAAAACGAGGCCCACCGACTGTCATCCCTAGCGTTTTACCCCCATTCCGAACACAATGGGATATGTATCGCAAGCTGATTCGAATGTTACGATCAGTTTCCATTAGATTTTCATTTAACTCTATATATTGAATTTTAAACGTACATTTCAAATTACCGGGGTCACATATTAACTAGAAAAATTCTAGAAAAATATTTTCTAGCTTCGTATTGACGATACGGTCCTAACAAAACTAGTTTCGTCGAATTCTGAGACCGTTGGAAAAATGGTCAATTTCCATCGATTAAAATCAACTAAAACCGGTCAAACGCGTTTTCCTTTGCCACGCTCACATATTGATTCGAAAAATTATGAAATTTGGAATCTAGCAATAACTTTACACTGCGGATCCAACAAAAGTGGTTTCGTCGAAATCCGAGGTCGTTTGCAAAATGTCCATTTTTAAGGGCCTGAATTCCATAGCGACTATTCAGAATTTTCAACTGGACATATCTTTTGATTCCCGCTACGAACTTTTGATTTTTCGGATTCGTTGGAAAGATATTCACTATTAGATTCTATGATTTTTGGTTTCACTAAAATCCGGATTGTTTTGCACCCGGTATATTCAATTTAAGTTTGAAATCGAATTATCGAACTACCGCGCCATTTTCAATTCTATTTATAATTATATATAAATATTTATATTCTAACGACGACGCGTATAAATATATACGTTCGAATTATATTCAAAATAAATTTCTCGTCGATATTATTTAAAATAATTCATTTTAAATAATTAAAATCCGCCAAAATTGCCAAAATAAAAATTTTAAACTGGCCCAGATTTTGCGGGTTATTACAAAAACAGTCAGTATTTTAACGGTTAAAAATACGATGTGTGAGCAAACAAAGTCGGAATTCAACGAAACTAGTTTCGTTGGGTCCGCAATGTCGAACTGTAGCTGCATGTCCAGTTTCGTGATTTTTGGGTATTGTACGTGATCGTAGGAATTTTTAAATGGTAAAATAAGTAGCGATTGCTTAAAATGAAATATAATAATCAAATAAAAAATAATAAAACTATTCTATAAATACCCTCTAACATTCCTAAACCCTAATCTCTTCATTCATTAGTCAACAATTTTTCCGCCGCTATTATTTCTTCCAGAAACGTGAGGAGATCCACATTTAAAAATCAAAGGAAATTCAAATGAAATTCTACAAATCAATATACATATATATTTGAAATCGTTGTTCAATCCTCTTCATTTTCATATAAGAATTTCTAGGATCGATGTTTGTTGCGGAGCGTTGACTGCATGAACCCTGGTCTAGGGTTGGAGTTGTAGAACTATTGAGGTGACAATGTATTAATCGAATGCTGGATTTGAATTCGTTATTGGATTTAGCAACAACCGAGGGTTTTTGTTGAAGTTCGAAGAAAAAAAATGACGATGGTTTATTGTGGATTTGCGTGCGAAGCTGCTAGAACCTTGGCAGAGGAGGAGAGTGTGAGTGGTGAGAAAATGGGTGAAGTTAAAGGAGATTTGCAGGAGGATGGTAGAGGTGGTTTCGGTTTAGAAGATGGTGGAGAAACGAGGTAGAACGAGGAGCACAAATTATTGGCAATGGCCATTTTCACGTGAGCGATTACTGGAGAAGTAGCGTTCTATTCAGATTGGGGAAGATGGCTTTTGAAGTGGGTCATGGGCTTTGAAGTAGTGTGGTTGGGCCAGGATTAAGGGGGTGAGGCCCAATTCTATAAATAGTTAATAATTTAAATGCTTAGTTAAATTTGTAAAATGCATAACTTATTCATACTATATCGATTTTTGGCGAAACAAGATCCGTTGTGATCGTATGGACGGTGGCTACACGGTGGGACTGACGGGGAGTAAATCCGAGCTCGCTACAATTTGTTACAAAATAAATTGTCCGTCTGAATCAAAGATGGTTAATTGTTATTTAACGATCACCAACCAATGTGAGTAAAACTCACTAACTCGTCTCGGTTATATTTTTATAACGTTTTTTATAACTGATAAATATTGACTGTTTGCTATGTGTTGGCTGTTTGGTTGAACTGCTAGTCAGTTGATTGAAAATATAGATAATGATATAGATATAAATCGTTAATCAAATATTGATTCTGTTTAGCTGGATATTTCATAGTAAAATGAATTATGTTAATTTTATTGTTTAACATCCGTGGATGCAGGGAAATAGGTCGGAGGGACCCAACTGGGTTCCTCAACATTTATTTTACTGTTTATCATATATTGTGTTATATGATGTGATATGAAATCTGTTGTTGAATTTGTATGTTTGAATGATACTGATCGTTGTTATATGGTGTGTTAAACACCATAAGGAATATTGGAATGTTAAAAAGGAAATTTTCAAATGTTGAATTGGAAAAGAAATATTTATAAAATCAAAAGATTTTATAAAAAGAAAACTATTTATTTAAAAAACAAATAGTTTAAAAAGGAATATTTATTTGTAAATCAAATAGATAGAATTGAAAAAGGAATATTTGTAAACCATTTACAAATAGAATTGAAAAGGGATATATTTTTTTGAAAAATAAATAGAATAGTAAAGGAAAATATTTGTATAACAAATAGAAAAGGGAAAGTATTTGTATAACAAATAGTAAAGGAAATATTATTTAGAAAATAAATAAGATCTTTTAAAAGTGTATAGTAGAAATAAAATATTTATAAAATCAAAGGATTTTATAAAAAGAATATTTATCATTTGATAAATAAAATAAAAGTGATATTTATTTAGAAAATAAATAAATTACAAAAGGAAATACATGAAAAATGAAGAAGTGTATAAAAGAGAATTTTACACTAGGAAAGTTCAGACCCATGCCTCGCACACGGGTATAATAGAATATTGATTTAAAGTAGATTTTAATAGAAATCTATTTTAATAGATAAGTGGAGAAGATAAATTTATAAAAAAGATTTTATAAATTAAATAAAATGTCTACCATTGGATAAATAGAATATATAAGTCGGGACTTATATAGAGAAGTAAAAACATCGACAATTGAAACTGAATAGGGACGTAGAGTAAATCAGTTAGAGTTAATCAGTTAGAATTAATCAGTTAGAGTAAATCAATTAAAGTTAGAATTAATAGAATTAGGGTTAACTGAACATAGTTAATCGAATTAGAATTTATTAAGTATTAGACATTCGATTAGAGTTGATCGAATATAGTTATTTGAGATAGAGCTAGTCAAACATAGTTATTTAGGATGTGTTGCCATTTCGTATGACTGCTAGCGTAATTCGCAGGGCTGCAGATAGCCTACGGTGGTCAGATGTTTCCTGAGGGAATCAGGCGTAACCATTGTGATCGCTGCGATCTAGAGTCAAGCGAATGGAGTTAAAATGAATATTAGTTAATCAATAGGAGTAATCAAATCGAGTTAGTCAAGTTGAGTTAGTCAAGTTGAGTTAAATAAATCGAGTTAGTCGAGTTATAGTTAATCGAATAGAGTTAGTAAAAATGAATTAATCGACGAATATCACTTATTCGAAGTAGAATTAATCGAATATCACTTATTCAAAGTAGAATTAATCAAATATCACTTATTCGAAGTAGAGTCATCAAATATAGTTTATTCGAGAGGAGTAATCGAATATAAGTTATTTGAAGTGAGTTAAATCGGATATAAGTTATTCGAAGGGAGTTAAATCGAATATAGTTATTCGAGAGGAGTTATCGAATATAGATTATTCGAGAGAGAATTGTAAGTTGAAATTTGATTATATCGAATTTGGGAAAGTACTATATACTTTCCATTTTCAAATTGAGATTTTATTTATTAATAAATTAGTTGTTGGTTTAATTATTCAAATTGATAATTAAAAGGGTATATTTAAGTTATTATATTTCAAAGGCATTGGATTATAACACTATCGTTATAATCAAATTATTTCTATAAAAGAAAGGGATTCATAAATAAAATCTGAGAGTTACGTAAGGAAGTTGCTAAAGTTGTAAAGGGTGAACTTTGTCTATTTTGAGGTTAGAAACGTTGTTCAGTTAAGGTCTGAGAGGTAATTTTACCCCAACTTGATTGACTTCATTTTTAACCAAGGGATGGGTAAGGTTCGATTGTGAAGGTTAGTTAAGTGAATTTGGTTAATGAGAAAAATGGTTAGAGTTCGCATAGCGATGTTATTTTTAAACATCAGTTTAAATCCAATAAAGGAGATTTGAAAAAAAAAATCAAATAAGAATCAGAAATGTTTTATGATAGAGAAGATAAGGAATAGAAGTAAATATGTGAACGTTTTCCAATGATTACTAAAGTATATTTTCTAAATTTAGAAAAAAATAGGAAGTTACGAATATATATATGTATATAAATGGAGAAATTAAGGATAATTTAATCTAAAAAGAGATAAATGTTGAATGATGTTTGATTGATAGAATTTCCACCTGGAAATAATATCATTGGTTGTACACCTATTTTTCTTTGATAGTTAAATCACCGACTATCGAAGTTTTTGGCCATTTTTTCGTCGTCTATATGGAGAGACCGGGATCAAATTCATTATCTGAAAACCACTCTGTATGGATGTTAGCGTTGCTATCAAATATGATGAAGATAATTGAAGACGGAGTTATTCAAGGGCTATCTTGTTTACAGAATAGTGCCTTCGGTTTGCCTAGTCCCAGGACAAACGTGAATAGACGAATGTCTGACGGAGTATATCTAATTTATCGCGTAAGTTGATCTCTTCAAACATACTTACATTTGGTGGCGGAGGAATTCGCTTTTCTTAGCTTATACCCTGGTATTTTTGGGGAAATAAATTTGCGATTTTACGGGTATGACGATGTGGCATTCAAAGTGAATTGTGGTCAGATATTCCAAAAGATACGTTTTGACCTCAAGCCTCATTAACCGGGAAATGACAGAAATCGGGCAGGCAGCATGGCTAAGTGGGTGGCTCCTATTAGGGTGTATATCACATATCTAGAGGAAATCCATTTCATTCTTTTATATATTCGATGTTGTCCCTTTTCTGGAAACGGTGGGTAGCTCCGAACCGTTGGTGGTATACATTCGATACACTCAAGCGCAATGAGTGGTCGGTCATGTGTGGTCCGCTTTGCAAAACGTTCTTGTTGATCCCAATGTATTCGTCTCTAGAGATACACTATCGGCAGGTGGTCCCATACCTTGTCATAATTGGAATCCAATCCCCAATAAGCGCCTGCAGTTTTGTTTGTATACTATATATGTGGAACGTGAGATGCAAGCATTTTGCTAGATTGTTAATTACTTGTGATTAGACGTTATTATAATATCAGAGAAGTATTGATTTCCAAAAGTGTTTTGGGTTATCGTAAGGTAAATACAGTCTGTGTTTATGTACGGATCGGTCTTACGATTACCTTTTCTTTGAAAAGGATTTTGAAAAGTTAAACCAAATGATTTGATTTTACTCGCACCAGTCCCATGACTGACCCAGAGTCTATTTTGTTTTGTTTTCCCTAAACTCTTAGGTGCCCAAATTTGTACGGGTAGTCAAGTAGTTCAGGCCTTTACAGATATACTTGGAGGAGCTTGAAGCAGGGGGCTTCAGGATTATATAGCTATTGTTATTTCCGTTGTGTGTAAGTGTTGTACTCTGATAATGTCATTGTATATATATCCTGTTTTATTTCAAAGTTATGTTACATATTATATTTCATTCGTTCCGTTGTGGGATTCGTATTACTCTGATTCTGTTCTGATTGTGTTCTTCTTCTTCTTCTTCTATTCTAATTTTCTATCTTATCAATTCTCACCTTCTAACTTCTTTCTATTAATGATCAGGTATTTCCAATGTCTGAATAGTCAACATGGTAGTTTTGTGTTGATTTTCGGAGTCGAAAATCTTTATTCGTTACAGTGGTATCAGAGCTGAAGGATAAGTGATCCCCTTGGCTCTGTGGCGTAACTCAGTAGAGATAGGGTTAGCAATGTCCTAGATTGAGTTTGAGTGTATATATACGAGTGAACGTATTTGTAGATTTTGTGAAAATAGTTTTATATTGTGAAGATTTATGGGTTGGGTAGTTAGTGAATTCTGGTCGATCAGTTTGATCCACTTTATCGATAGGGGTTCCTAAACACTCAAATACGATAAACCGACACAATATGTTTTGAAAGAGGGTAAATGAGATAATTTTACCCAAAGTATATTTCGATATAAAGAAAATAAATATATACGTTGGAATTATAATACATTGGATATATTCGTTGTTTTTATAATCGAGTAAGATTATAAATTAAATGGTTATATCTATAACCAAGTAGAATTCGTATAAGTGTTACGAAGTGAAATAAATCTGAATTTAAATAAGAATTGAAATTAAAATCTTGGAAAATTGAATAAGTGTTTATAAATGGATGTGGATTAACTATATGACAATTTTAAAATTCTGGGAAATTTTAAAATGGTTTACAAGCATCATGAATGATATTTTGAAAAAAAATTCAAAATGAAAGTGTTTAATATGGTTTTGATAAGTGATATAGTATTATTCATTTTCGAGTTCTAAGCGACGGATTACTACCAAAGATTTTGTTTTTAAATTATTTTAGGAAAAGGAAGTTGTTTTGAATCCCGAAAAGGGATATTTGACTTTTGAAAAAAAACTAAACTGTTTAAAATCCCCAGGAAGATAGTATGAATTAAAAACAAATTAAAGGGATTTGTGAAAGCAAATATGCATTGAATTGAAACCAATTAACTGGAAATTTAATTGGAATATAATATATGAAGTAAAATCAGATTTTGAATTGTGAGACAGGGATCTGAAATGGTATTGAATTGATGAGTTATGAGGTTGGAATCAAGGATGGAACTTTGGTTTAAAATAGAATTTTCTTGGATACGTGAATGATTTGGTTTTGAGGAAAAAAATGGAATTTTATTTGGAAAGGCATTTGTATATGCGGACAGGGTAGCAGATGGAAAGGATATAATGATATACCCGACAAAACGGTACATGTTTAAAATTCCACATGAGGTTTTATGTGCCGAAGCGGCAAGCCGCTTGGCTTTTTTATTTTCTTTTTGAAAGGAAAGGGCCTAGGGAGGCGAGTGTTGGGGTTTGAACTATTGACCGGTACAAAGGAGGTGCTGGTGAAATTTTCTGGAAATTTAGAGTGTTAGAAAATTTTCAAAATTTTAGAAAATTATCGTTGATAAGAATTAATTAATATTTTAATTGAAATTAAATTGGTTCGGTTGAAATTAAAGTTGGTAAGTAAAGAAATAAATTTGTACTAATCAATAGGGTTTGTTCTCTACCTTAGCAATTTCGAGAACGAAATTATTTTAAGTGGGGAAGAATGTAACGACCCGTATTTTTACAGTATATAAATAATTTATTTAATTATTTAAATAATGGTTTGGTTATTTAAAATGATCAGAATTAAATAATATTGATATTTAATTAAAATAAATAATATAATAATATTTTTAATTTCAGAAATAGTCAAATAGTGGACTTCACAAAATAATGTGAATTGGGTCATCTGTGATATCTAATTCAGTTTAGAATTGAATTAAAATAACGAATATATTATTTGAATGGTGGTTTGAACGTACAATTTATAATATAATTATAATCGAGCTCGAAATGGCGTGGCAGTTTTCTATTTGGCGATTTGAACTTCAACTGAATATATAGGGTCCAGTTTAAATTAGATTTCTGTGAAATAAGAAACGCTAGGAGCTGGTGAAGTATATTTTTCTAGTGGAAGAGAAAATCGAGATTTCGTCGTGTAGATTTTTAGTTATGTCCAAATAAAATTTAGAAAAAGTCGCTATGGAATTCCTTTATAATTTATATCGATTTATTTATATTTTAAAATGGATTTTTAAATATAAATCGAATATCGATATAACACTGGATTTGAAATATCGATTTATAAATCCCATTGGAGTTGTACGATATTCTAGTGTAAATATATACGATAATATAAAATTATTTTTATTTAATTTAATTGTATTTAAATATTCAAATGGGTTATTTAGAGCTTTAAAAATAGCCAGTTTTGCAAACAACCTCTGTTTTCGACGAAACTAATTTTATTGGATCTGCGATATTAAATTATCGTTAGATTTCAATTTTCACGATTTTTGAAGTCAGTATGTGGCCGTGCAGAATATTAATGTGAAAAACACTCAGTATTTTGACGGTTAAAAATACACTGTGTGAGAAAACGAAGTCAGAATTCGACGAAACCAGTTTCGTTGGGTCCGCAATGTCGAACTATAGCTGCATGTCCAGTTTCGTGATTTTTAGGTATTGTTCGTGATCGTAGGAAATTTTAAACGGTAAAATAAGTTGCGATTGCTTAAAATGAAATATAATAATCAAATAAAAAAATAATAAAACTATTATATAAATAACCTCTAACATTCCTAAACCCTAATCTCTTCATTCATTAGTCAACAATTTTTCCGCCGCTATTATTTCTTCTGGAAACGTGAGGAGATCCACATTTAAAAATCAAAGGAAATTCAAATGAAATTCAACAAATCAATATACTATATATTTGAAATCGTTGTTCAATCCTCTTCATTTTCATATAAGAATTTCTGGGATCGATGTTTGTTGCGAAGCGTTGACTGCAAGGACCCCGGTCTAGGGTTGGAGTTGTAGAACTATTGAGGTGACAATGTATTAATCGAATGCTGGATTTGAGTTCGTTATTGGATTTAGCATCAACCGAGGGTTTTTGTTGAAGTTCAAAGAAAAAAAATGACGATGGTTTACTGTGGATTTGCGTGCGAAGCTGCTGAAACCGTGGGGGAGGAGGAGAGTGCGAGTGGTGAGAAAATGGGTGGAGGTAAAGGAGATTTGCAGGAGGATGTTAGAGGTGGTTTCGGTTTAGAAGATTGTGGAGAAACGAGGTAGAACGAGGAGCACAAATAATTGGCGATGGCCATTTTCATGTGAGCGATTACTAGAGGAGCAATTCTATTCGGATTGGTGAAGAAGGCTTTTGAAGTGGGTCAGGGCTTTGAAGTAGTGTGGTTGGGCCAAGATTAAGGGGGTGAGGCCCAATTCTATAAATAGTTAATAATTTTAATGCTTAGTTAAATTTGTAAAATGTATAACTTATGCATACGATATCGGTTTTCAGCGAAACAAGATCCGTTGTGATCTTATGGATGGTGGTTACACCCTGGGACTGACGGGGAGTGAATCCGAGCTCGCTACAATTTATTACAAAATAAATTGTCCGTCTGAATCAAAGATGGTTAATCGTTATTTAACGATCACCGATCAATGTGAATAAAACTCACTAACTCTTCTCGGTTATATTTTTATAAGGTATTTTTATAACTGATAAATAATGGTTGTTTGTTATGTATTGGCTGTTTGGTTGAACTGCTAGTCAGTTGATTGAAAATATAGATATAAATTGTTAATCGAATATTGATTCTGTTTAGCAGAATATTTCATAGTAAACTGAAATTGATATTAATTTTATTGTTTAACATCTGTGGATGCAGGGAAACAGGTCGGAGGGACCCAACTGGGTTCCCCAACATTTATTTTACTGTTTTTCATATATTATGTTATATGATGTGATATGAAATCTGTTGTTGACTTTGTATGTTTGAATGATACCGATCGTTCTTATACGGTGTGTTAAGTACCATAAGGAATACTGGAATGTTAAAAAGGAAATTTTCAAATGTTGAATTGGAAAAGAAATATTTATAAAATCAAAAGATTTTATAAAAACAAAACTATTTATTTAGAAAACAAATAGTTTAAAAAGGAATATTTATTTGTAAATCAAATAGATAGAACTGAAAAAAAAGTATTGGTAAACCATTTACAAATAGAATTGAAAAGGGATTATTTTTTTGAAAAATAAATAGAATAGTAAATGAAAATATTTGTATAACAAATAGAAAAGGTGAAAGTATTTGTATAACAAATAGTAAAGGAAATATTATTTAGAAAATAAATAAGATCTTTTAAAAGTGTATAGTAGAAATAAAATATTTATAAAATCAAAGGATTTTATAAAAATAATATTTATCACTTGATAAATAAAATAAAAGTGATATTTATTTAGAAAATAAATAGATTATAAAAGGAAATACTTGAAAAATGAAGAAGTGTATAAAAGAGAATTTTACACTAGGAAAGTTTAGACCCGTGCCTCGCATACGGGTATAATAGAATATGGATTTAAAGTAAATTTTAATAGAAATCTATTTTAAAAGATAAGTGGGAAAGATAAATTTATAAATAATTTTTTATAAATTAAATAAAATGTTTATCATTGGATAAATAGAATATATAAGTCGAGACTTATATAGAGAAGTAAGAATCAATTTCAACATCGATAATTGAAACTGAATAGGGACGTAGAGTAAATCAGTTAGAATTAATCAGTTACAGTAAATCGATTAAAGTTAGAATTAATCGAATTAGAGTTAACTGAACATAGTTAATCGAATTAGAATTTATTAAATATTAGACATTCGAATAGAGTTGATCGAATATAGTTATTTGAGATAGAGTTAGTCAAACATAGTTATTTAGGATGTGTTGCCATTTCGTACGACTGCTAGCGTAATTCGCAGGGCTGCAGATAGCCTACGATGGTCGGATGCCTGAGGGAGTCAGGCGTAACCATTGTGATCGCTGCGATTTAGAGTCAAGCGAATGGAGTTAAATCGAATATTAGTTAATTGGTCGGAGTAATCAAGTCGAGTTAGTCAAGTTGAGTTAAATAAGTCGAGTAAGTCAAGTTGAGTTAAATAAATCGAGTTAGTCGAGTTATAGTTAATCGAATAGAGTTATTAAAAATGAATTAATCGAATATCACTTATTTGAAGTAGAATTAATCGAATATCACTTATTCGAAGTAGAATTAATCGAATGTCACTTATTCGAAGTAGAGTCATCAAATATAGTTTATTTGAGAGGAGTAATCGAATATAAGTTATTTGAAGCGAGTTAAATCAGATATAAGTTATTCGAAGGGAGTTAAATCGAATATAGTTATTCGAGAGGAGTTTTCGAATAGAGATTATTCGAGAGAGAATTGTAAGTTGAAATTCGATTATATCGAATTTGGGAAAGTACTATATACTTTCCGTTTTCAAATCGAGATTTTATTTATTAATAAATTAGTTGCTGGTTTAATTATTTAAATTAATAATTAAAAGGGTATACTTAAGTTATTATATTTCAAAGGCATGGGATTATAACACTATCGTTATAATCAAATGATTTCTATAAAAGAAAGGGATACATAAATAGAATCTGAGAGTTACGTAAGGAAGTTGTTAAAGTTGTAAAGGGTGAACTTTGTCTATTTTGAGGTTAGAAATGTTGTTCAATTAAGGTCTGAGAGGTAATTTTACCCCAACTTGATTAAATTCATTTTTAACCAAGGGATGGGTAAGGTTCGATTATGAAGGTTAGTTAAGTGAATTTGGTTAATGAGAAAAATGGTTAGAGTTCGCATAGCGATGTTATTTTTAAACATCAGTTTAAATCCAATAAAGGAGATTCGGGAAAAAAAATTCAAATAAGAATCAGAAATGTTTTCTGATAGAGAAGATAAGGAATGGAAGTAAATATGTGAACGTTTTCCAATGATTACTAAAGTGTATTTTCTAAATTTAGAAAAAATAGGAAGTTACGAATATATATATATATATATATATATATATGTAAATGGAGAAATTAAGGATAATTTAATCTAAAAAGAGATAAATGTTGAATGATGTTTGATTGATAGAATTTCCACCTGGAAATAATATCATTGGTTGTACACCTATTTTTCTTTGATAGTTAAATCACCGACTATCGAAGTTTTTGGCCATTTTTCCGTCGTCTATATGGAGAGACCGGGATCAGATTCATTATCTGAAAACCACTCTGTATGGATGTCAGTGCTGCTATCAAATATGATGAAGTTAATTGAAGACGGAGTTATTCAAGGGCTATCTTGTTTACAGAATAGTGCCTTCGGTTTGCCTAGTCCCAGGACAAACGTGAATGGATGAATGTCTGACGGAGTATATCTAATGGATTGCGTAAGTTGATCTCTTCAAACGTACTTACGTTTGGTGGCGGAGGAATTCGTTTCTCTTAGCTTATACCCAGGTATTTTTGGGGAAATAAATTTGTGATTTGATGGGTATGACGATGTGGCATTCAAAGTGAATTGTGCTCAGATATTCCAAAAGATACGTTTTGACCTCAAGCCTCATTAACCGCGAAATGACAGAAATCGGGCAGGCGACATGGCTAAGTGGGTCGCTCCCATTAGGGTGTATATCACCTATCTAGAGAAAATCCATTTCATTCTTTTATCTATTTGATGCTGTCCCTTTTCTGGAAACGGTGGGTAGCTCCCAACCGTTGGTGGTATACATTGATACACTCAAGCAAAATGAGTGGTTGGTCATGTGTGGGCCGCTTTGCAAGACATTCTTGTTGAACCTAGTGTATTCGTCTCTAGAGATACACTATCGGCAGGTGGTCCCATACCATGTCATGGTTGGAATCTAATCCCCAATAAGCGCCTGCGGTTTTGTTTGTATACTATATATGTGGAACGTGAGATGCAAGCGTTCTGCTAGATTGTTAATTACTTATGATTAGACATTATTGTAATATCAGAGAAGTATTGATTTCCAAAAGTGTTTTGGGTTATCGTAAGGTAAAAACATCCGTGTTTATGTATGGATCGGTCTTACGATTACCTTTTCTTTAAAAAGGATTTTGAAAAGTTAAACCAAATGATTTGAGTTTACTCACACCAGTCCCATGACTGACCCAGAGTTTATTTTGTTTTGTTTTCCCTAAACTCTTGGGTGCCCAAATTTGTACAGGCAGTCAAGTATTTCAGGCTTTTACAGATATACTTGGAGTAGCTTGAAGCAGGAGGCTTCACAATTATATAGATATTGTTATTTCCGCTGTGTGTAAGTGTTTTACTCTGATAATGTCACTGTATTTATATCATGTTTTATTTCAAAGTTATGTTACATATTATATTTCATTCGTTTCGTTGTGAGATTCGTATTACTCTGATTCTATTCTGATTGTCTTCTTCTTCTTCTTCTTCTATTCTAATTTTCTATCTTATCTATTCTCACCCTCTAACTTCTTTCTATTAATGATCAGGTATTTCCGATGTCTGAATAGTCAACATAGTAGTTTTGTGTTGATTTTCAGAATCGAAAATCCCTGTTCGTTACACTGCTTCTAGCTCCTGAAACTCCAAACGGAAACTAACTTGGAAAATATGTTCGGTTTGACCTAAGCACATTTTGAAGTAATGCAAAAACATCCGGATCAGTCTGGAATAATTTCAGCAATAAATCACATCAAACAATCGGCTTAACTTTCGATAAACCCTTTGAAAGAAATGGATAATAGTAGGATTAGCCCACACATAAACACGGATGGTTTTTACCTTACTATAACCCAAAACATTTTTGATACATCAAAATATAGTGATATTATAATAGTGTTTATCAAGCCACAAATAAATAACCAGGTAGTAGAACGCTTGCATCTCATTCTCTACATATTTATTATAAATCAAAAACTACATGGCGCTTATTGGAGATTGGATTCCAACTGTGGCAAGGTATGGGACCACCTTTCCGATCAGTGTACTTTAGAGGGAAATACAATGGGGTTGAACAACAACATCTTGTAACCCAGGCTAAACATGACAGGTCACTCATTTAGCTTTATTGTAACGACCCGGAAAATCTGGACCAATTTAAAAATTTTAAATTGGCTAAAATAATGGATTTTAAAATTTTAAAATAAATATTTTAAATAATAATGATGAAAAGTGAGTTTGAATCGACGTTTGAAAACGAATATAATTAATTCTAATTATAAACAAGGCCTGAAATGGCGCGGCAGTTTCAAAATTTGAATTCAAACTTTGACCTACTGTACCGGGTGCAAAACAAAACGGATTTGAGTGAAACAAAAAATATTTAAATCTGTTAGTGAATACCTTTCTAACAAATCTAAAAAATTGAAGTTTCATCGTGGAAAGTAAAAGTTATGGCCAAATGAATTTTCAGAAAGGTCGCTATGGAATTTATATAGCCCGTGAAATTGGCCATTTTGCAAACGACCTCGGAATTCGATGAAACCACCTTTGTTGGATCTGGGATGTGAAGTTATTGCTAGGTTTCAAATTTCATAATTTTTGAAGCTAGTATGCGGGCGTGGCAAAGGAAAATATGTTTTGGTCAATTATAGTTAAATTGGATCGACCAGAAATGGGCCTTTTTGCAAACGATCTCAGAATTCGACGAAACTAGTTTTGTTGGGACCGTATCGTCAAAACATAGCCAGATTTATTTTTCTGGAATTTTTTGAATCAGTTTGTGGCCGTGGCAAATTGAAATGTACGTTCAAATCGAATATTGAATCTTTTATATTTTAATTTGAATGGAGACTGACTGAAATAGTCGAATGGGCCTACGAAACATATCCCATTGTGTTCGGAATGGGGGTAAAATGCTGCGAACGACACTCATTGGGTTTGATTTCGAGTTCGTGGGAGAAAACCCTAATTTTCGAATTTATATAAATATCGGCCAATAGAAAATTTTCATTCATTAATTAAAATATAAAAAAAATCTGTAACCCCTCGTTATCTCCCTCGACAGACGGCGGAAAGCTTTCCAAAGCTTCCCGATCATTTTCCGGCCACTCCGTTCACTAAAGCCCGCTGCCCCTTTGGAACTTTTTGAAGATCCCAACGCCCTCTACAAATCCACACCAAGAACTCCCCCTATCGTCGTGTCATTCGCGAGACCAGTCACCTCAAAGTGCTCGAGTTTTGAGCGCCGCCGAGCCTGATTGGAGCCGTCGAACTGAAAGTGGTTGCTAGCGTCGGGAAGCTGGTTAGAAGCTCTATGACGCCGCATAGTCCGATCCTCCTCAAGCACCACGAATTTAAAGAAAAACCTAACCCTAGTTTCGAACTGTTTTGAAAAGGTACGGGTTTGAATATAATTAACTATTTTATAACACTTCCAAGCGCTATGAAATGTGATTTACTTCTAAAAATCATATCTTTTTGCTGTGTTATCGAAATTCTGTGAAACAAGAGACTGTGGACTCGTGTGGACGTCTTCTACATTCTAGAATAGACCGCATATTTTTCTGAGCCTCTTGCTATTTTTGGTAGAGTGGAACCGAATGTGAGATTTCTAAATTATAAACGATATGGAAAACGACGATGTATAAATTATATAGTCGATGTATGAATTATATAAGTGTTGTACACCCTTGTATAAGCATTGTATTAGTTGTACGTTCGATGTGTAAGTTATATATGCGTTGTAAAAATTATATATGTGTTGAATTAGAAGTGAAATGCTATATATAAATATATATATACGCCCCTCGTCCACAAACCATGGACGATATTTATTGGTTGTGATTGGTGTGAAAATTGATTGATAGCGAATGGTTGATTGGAATTATTTTTGGTTGAAATTGATTGATTGGGGTTGAAAAATACCCGTTTGTGGTTGAGAAATATTTGGTTGAAACCACATAGGATTAGTTTGTGGAAATGAAAAAAATATATACATTCCGCCTGCATGCGAACTAGATGCATGATTCCCCATTGTCAAAAACCACGAGGTTTTAAGGTAGAGCGAGGAGCCGTACTAGGGACAGTCCCGGTTTTAACTACCCTGCCGTTATGCTGCCAAAATTTTGAATAATATTCATGTGTTAGAATTATTTCCATTTGTTGAAACTATATTTATTCGTTTAATAGAAAACCATCATGTGTTGAATCGATATTTATTCGTTGGATAGAAATTCATGTGTTGAATGGTATTCGTGTTTTAAATATAAAAATCACATTTTTACTATATATATATAGACTATAGAGAACCTTCATGTGTTGAATCGATATTCATTCATTGGATAGAAATTCATGTGTTGAATGGTATTCATGTTTTAAATATAAAAATCACATTTTTACTATATATATATATATAAACTATAGAAAACCTTCATGTGTTGAATCGATATTCATTCGTTGGATAGAAATTCATGTGTTGAATGCTATTCGTGTTTTAAATATAAAAATCACATTTTTACTCTATATATATAAACTATAGAAAACCTTCATGTGTTGAATCGATATTCATTCGTTGGATAGAAATTCATGTGTTGAATGGTATTCGTGTTTTAAATATAAAAATCACCTTTTCATCGATATATATAAACTATAGAAAACCTTCATGTGTTGAATCGAAATTCATTCGTTGAATTGAAATTCATGTGTTGAATGGTATTCATATTTTGAAAGAAAGTGTTTTATAATAAAAATCCAATTTTTATCATCGATATGAACTATATAAAATAATCTTGTTTTGAAAGAAATTGTTTTATAATAAAAATCCAATTTTTATCACCTATATTAACTATATAAAATAGTCGAATTTTGAAATAAATTGTTTTACATTAAAAATCACATTTTTAGTATATACAGGAATTGTTAAAAATAGTGAAGTGTTGAAATAGAAAACAGTTGGATAAAAATATCATTTTTATCAAATGTATGAAAATCAAATAGTTTTGAAATCGAAGAATCGATATATATATATATATATATAGAATTGAAATATATCGAATAACGAAGCTGTAGTTCGTATTTTGAAACCGTGATTTCAAATGATTAATGCGGGAGATCCGACCATCGGATTTTCCCGAAACCGCAACCGTTGGGTTCGCTTTGGAAATATCTTTCCAACGGCACCAACTTTGTAAAAATCCAATGGTTGGATTGTCTGGAATGTTTAATTCAAATCTGAAGAAAAACAGAGCCAGAATCAATTATATATATATATATATATTAAATCGAATAACGACGCTGTAGTTCGTATTTTGAAATCGAAACTTCAAACGATTATACCGGGAGATCCGACAGTCGGATTTTCCCGAAACTGGAACCGTTGGATTGGTTTTGAAAAGATCTTTCTAATGATGTAAATTTTGTAAAGATCCAATGGTTAGATTTTCTGATATGTGTAAATCAAATCTGAAGAAAAACAGCGCCACGGCCTCGTTATGGCCCGAAGCGTCGTTTTGAATAAATTGGCTATTTTAAAATAAATAAAAATAGAGATAAATCGTTATAAAATATTATAAATGATATGGATGTGAAATTTAGAAACTAACTGAAGGTTGGCTAAGTCGAATGGTTTCCCGGATTTTGATCTGATGTTGGTTTCGGCCTTCGGGGTTAATATTTGGGAAATCGTTCTCTTACTGATTGACGGTTAGTGACTAATGAATTGAAATGATGCGTAGTAGCGTTATTGTAGCACTTGTTTATTATATATGCGAGTTGCTCAGAAAGACCGAGTTTATCCCATTTTGAATAACTGAATCGACGATAAGAAATCGAAGATGAAGACGGTGGTCGAAGACCGGAGATCTTCACCTCGTTTGGATGGTAACCGAGGTCCTGATTGGTAGGCATCCCAAAATATGGATAATGAGTGGTGATCGTCCATACGTACGTGGTGATCGATGGGTTTGCGAGGTATATAGTGCCTCCGGTTACGTTCAAACCCAGAATGGACTTACAAATGGACAGTGTGTCTGACATTGGAATTTATTCTGTGTGATCGATAGCCATCAGTTGCACGGTGTGAATTGCCTGTGTGGCATGCTAATATGCAGTGATCAGGGCTTCTGTTGAAAAGCAAAGTCTTGTGGTGATGATCGAAGCACCACCTATGTGGCGTTGCATTGTGTATAATGTGAATTCGCGAACCTCACACCCGGTATGAACCAGAAACGGGAGAAAGGACCTCAGGGAGGACATGCGTTTCTTTCTAGCTAGAAGTGGCGTCAGTGGTTTTACATGCCCTGACGAGTTTGATTTATGTGGTTGTTACAGTTGCGAGGCGCCTCGGTTAGATCGGACGATCCGGGTCCGATGGAGCCATTCGTTGGCTCACCTACGCCCCATAGGGTGGGGAAACGCATTGTTCAAGAATTTTAATCCACATCGGTGGACCGGCCCTAACGATCCAAGGGTCACTCGAGCTCTGATCCTGAGGGGCTGGATAGAGCGTCTCGAAGTCGGTAAGGACTATCTTTTGCCTTGGTTCATGACGGAAATCCAATTTCCAAATACGTGACTGTGCGGTTTTGATTGTATACCTATATATGGCCACATAGTGGTATGGGGCATTAATTCCATCTATGATTGATAGTTATGATTCGAAATTGTTTTCGAAACCTATAGACACTAGCAATAATACCAAACACTTTTGTTTTATTCGTATCAAGCATATTTTGGCCATTATAAGGTAAAAACTCTATCCTCCGGTTTGCATTGCATTGTGTGATGGGAACTGAGTCTTATAATGGCTTCATTTTTATAAAAAGCATTGCAATGTTTCAAAGAATGATTTGTTTTAAAGCACTGGCAATCCAATGGAGTAAACCCGTTCCACGAAAGTGGCGTGGTCCTGTGATTAGCCATATTTTAAATGTGTTGAGTAGATTATTACAACAATTCCATCAGATACAAGAATATACAGAGTATAAATGAATAAATTACATTCGACAAGTATCAGATATTACAATAAATTACATAGCAGCGGAAAATAATACAAAGCACAACTGAAGGTGATATACGGATACAGAGCTTTCCGGATATCATTCCAGCTGAAAACCAGGATCCTGTGAATATAAATCTGCAAAACCAAAACTACTAGCTGCCCGTGCGGAAAATAGGGGCACCCAGAGTTTAGGTTAAAACAATAAACTCCAGGTCAGTCATGTGACTGGTGTGAGAACTAAAACGGTTATTAAAACTTTATTTTAAAAGAGAGTAAT
Organism: Allium sativum; assembly: GCA_030737875.1. Classification (NCBI taxonomy): domain Eukaryota; kingdom Viridiplantae; phylum Streptophyta; class Magnoliopsida; order Asparagales; family Amaryllidaceae; genus Allium; species Allium sativum. The sequence goes on from CM060925.1 coordinate 275,920,254, forward strand.
TCGAGGGACCACGCCGTATAACACAGAACGGGTTTCCTCCCAAGAATACCAGTGCATAGAATAAACAGCGCAATGCTTTTTCGAAAAATGAAGCTATTATAAGACCCAGGTCCCATCACACAATGCAACGCAAGCCGAAGGATAGGGTTTTCCCTTATAATAGCCAAACATGCTTAGTACGTTTAAAACAAATCATTTGATACTATAATAAGTGTATAGTGTCAAAACAGTTTCAATCATAAATATAAATCATAGACGGCATGGGTACCATATATCATGTCGCCATACTAGTTCTACAATTAAAACCGCGATACACGTATTGGAAATTGGATTTCCGTCATGAGTCGAGGCAAGGGCCAAGCTCCTCTCCGCGTTCGAAACACTCTAGCAAATATCTCAGGGTTACGCACTCTGGGTAACCCCTGGATCTTCAGGGCCGGTCCTCACTTACGTTAGAGGATTAGTTATGCCTGAACACACGTTTCTCGGTCCTTACAGACCTATAATCGAGGCGCCTCACATTCCAACAACCACAAAGGTGAAAAGTATATAAATGTCAGGGCTGGTAAGTCACTGACACCACCAAAGCTAGAAAGAAACGTCGTGCTCTCCCTGCAGTCCGTATCCCGTTTTTAACTCATACCGAGGTGTGAGGCTCGCGAATTCACGTTATACACAAAGCTGCCACGTAGGCGTGCTTTGATCATCAACCACAAGACTTTGCTTTTCAACAGAAGCCTTGATCATTGCATCTTAGCGTGCCACATAGGCAATTCATGCCATGCGACTGATGTCCATCGATATACAACCTCTGAGCTCGTACGTCTTAGAGAAGGGCGTTAAGCAAAAGAATAAATTCTTCGCCGCCAAACAGATGTATATTTAATATAAATCAATCAACACAGAATAAAATCCAATGTCAGACACACAATCCATTTACAAGTCCGTTCCGGGTCTGAACGAAACCGTAACGAAGTAATTATTTATTTTATTTCCCAATCCCAACCTTTTCATCCCATGAGGCAAAACTGGTAATACTCCATATCTAACACCACAGTGTTATCGGTAAAATTAATTACCATCTCACGTTCAAATCTAATTAAAGATTTAACTATCGCTTTGGAGCAAAACTGGTGATACTCCATCCTCGCTTATTTGTCAAATTTGATAATTTAGATTATCAATTCGAATTTCAATCTAATTGCTGATTCATTAAAACTCCTTTTACTGGGTTAAAGAACTAGGTGTTATTTAAAACACAATTCACGACAAACCCAAATCACATTCTATTTGTTATCGGGTTAAAGAACTAGTGTTATTTAAAACACCGTTCACGATAAACCCATTTCAAATCCAATCAAATATATTAGAAATTCTGATTATTTTAAAACCCCTTTTTAAATCTAATTCATTTATTTAAAAATAATTGGGTTTTAAATTTAGTTCAAAACTAGTTCATTTCAATAAAAACCTATTTTTATCTTTTCAAATATGGAGTTTTTCCATCCCAAATTTTCCCAAATCATTTCTTATGATTTTACACAAATTATTACTATTTTTAATAATTTTATCAAGGTCCGTACAGTCGATTTCCAACAATGGCCATCGAACTGCACTTACAGCGACCTTTTCTGAATTTGATTTGGACGTATCTCCAAATCCAACCGTTAGATTTTGAATTTCTAATATTCGTTAGAAAGCTCTTTTCGATACGAACCCAATGGTTTCGGTTTTAGGAGAATCCGACGGTCGGATCTCCCGTAATGTCCGTTTGAAATAAATGGTCGGAATTCGCGAACTGCCGCGGCGCGGCGCGTTCTATTCATGCCATTATATTATATATATATATAATATATAATATATATTTCTTTAATTACTATTTAAAACGAATCATATAAATAGTTTTAAATTCGTTTCAAAAACAATTTCAACCTTCATTTCAAATTCAAATCAAAATTGAATTCCTCCTTATAAATTCGTTTTAAAATTCCTGTTTATTCAATTCAAATTTCAATTCAATTTGAATTCATTTCAATTCGTTTTCTATAATTTGAATATAATAGAAGTATCTATAATTGATTTTCTATTCGAATCAAATCATATTGGTTTTCTATTCGAATCAAATTCATATTGGTTTTCTATTCGAATCAAATTCATATTGGTTTTCTATTTGAATCAAATCATATTGGTTTTCTATTTGAATCAAATTCATATTGGTTTTCTATTCCATTCAATTCGAAATCATTTTATATTCAATTCATTTCGAAATCGTTTTATACTCAATTCATTTCGAAATCGTTTTATACTCAATTCATTTCGAAATCGTTTTATATTCAATTCATTTCGAAATCGTTTTATATTCAATTCATTTCGAAATGAATAAAATCGATATAAATATCGTTCACGTCAAAATGGCGTCAATCTAATCAACACGGCTTCATATATTCCTTTATTCTATTCAACAAATGAATATTTATTTTTGTCACACACGACTAATCTCAACGAATGAGTACTGTCCAAGTGTGACTATTTTTGTTAAATTGTTTCGTTCAACACATGACTAATCTCAACGGATGAGTACAGTCAACACATGAACATTTATTTTATAGTGATAAAGATATAAATTTTATTGTTAAAATATTACGTTCAACACATGACTAATCTCAACGGATGAGTACAGTCAACACATGAACATTTACTTTATAATATTCTTTATCTTAAAAATTGGAATGAGGCCCAATCAATCACCATATAATATTAATTATATGGATTTTCATACATCACACGCATATAATAGCATTGAAAAATAATCAACCATCAACCAAAGTGCACTACACTGTATAAGCATCAAATATAGATATATAACGCTTATAACAGCCTGTCAATCAATCGATCGACATATTTAATCAATCAGGATGAGTGATCTTCAAATTTCATTCCAACACCCGTGTGGGGTTTCAAACAATCAAACACAGATTTTATTTGTGCAGTTGGGCGATGTGTGAAATTTATCGTCCCAATCAATGTCAGTCAAATCAGTGTACATAAACAAACCGTCCGGTTTGAAAATGAATATTTATTTATTCACATTCACGTTAAAAATTATATTTTTAACGATACAACATTTTATTTTAACATATGAATTTCTATTCAGTTCATTCTTTAAATAAAATGATATTTTTATTTTTCTAACTTATTTTAGAAAATTTCGGCGGCATAACGGCACGATACTAGAAATGGGACGAGGCCTAGCCTTAACACCGGTCTAGTGAAGGCCCACGCCATTCACACATCAATCAAATAAATTTCATTTCACCAAACCATTCAATTCAAACCAAAACATCTAACTAATTTTTGCAACCAAACAAACAAGTCCATAATCTATGGACGATTGTGTCGGGTGCTACTAAGCACCGTCTGCATCCTAGTATATATATATAATTAGAAAAGAAATTGAAAGGTGAGAAATTCTCACAGATAGCTATCCAACTTCACGGCACTTCCAATGCAGGAAATCTTCACCGTTATCGCATTTTTGTCATCTTCGTTACTGTAGCCACTACATATGTAAAAATCAAATTTTTACTATGCTACTCAATATATAAAAATGGAATTTTTACTTCGCTATTCAATATATAAAAATCGAATTTTTACTTCGCTATTCAATATATAAAAATCAAAATTTTACTTTGTTGCCATATAGATAAAAATTCCATTTCAAAAATATAGATTTCGCCTTTATAAAAATAAAGATTTCGCCTTTATAAAAATAAAGATTTCGCCTTTATAAAAATATCATTATAAAAATCACCTCTTTATTTCAATGCATACATAATAAAAATCAGATTTTTATTTTGCCACATATACAAAGATGATATTTTTAATTCTCTACATAAACAAAAATCATATTTCTACCACTTCTATATAGTAAAGATTATATTTTTAATACTTTAAAAATATAAAAATCATATTTTTAATACTTTAAAAATATAAAAATCATATTTTTAATACTTTATCTTCTCTAACATTTCATACAAGGACTATACTTTCTTTTCTAACTTTTCATAAAATACAATCCTTACTTTTTCCATGAACAAAAATTACATTTTTAGCAACATAAAAATCATATTTTTATCATTTAAAAATTATATTTTTAAGTCACCTTCCTCATGATAAAAATCCGATCTTTTTATTCAATAAAAATCAAACCTTTTAATACGATGCATATATATTTTCCAAAAACAATTCTAATTTCAGTTTTTTTAAAATTCAAACAAATTTCAGTTTTTAAACATATAAAAAAAATCATTTTTTAAAAATAAAAATAAATAGATACAGTTCGAAGGGGGTACGGGTGCTCATGCGGCGGATTGGGGGTGTCGGAGACGCTCAGGCAGCGGATTGGTGGAGCAGTGGCTGGCGTCGACTTCAGGGGGTCGCGGCTTTGGGGAGGATGACGGCTCGGAGGCGAGAGCATCGAGAGGGGAGGTGGATGGAGCGGCGGTTGGCTGTGGGGGTGCGGTCAACAGCGACTTGTGGTTTGGGCGAGGTGCTCGCGAGTTGGGGGTTTCGTGGCAGAGGAGGGAGCGGAGTGGAGGAAGAAGGGATCGGAGGAGAGGGAGGCGTTGGTGGCAGGGCACAGCGGCAGGGTGCCCTAGGCGGCGACGACGATGGGCGGGGCTCCGCCCCCCTTTTTCGTTTTTTTAATTCTATTTCGATTTTCTGAATGAACGGTAAGGGATAGTGGGGGGGGAATAATAATATATAATTAATTTATTTTATTTATTTATTTTCAAATAAAGTTGACTTTTCACCCGAACCCCAAATCGAACCCAACGACTGTCGTCCCTAGCTAATTACCGCCATTCGGAACACAATGGGATAGGTTTCGTAAGCCAATTCAGCTGTTTCGATCAGTTTCCGTTAAAATCAAAATATAAATCTATATATATATTGAATTTGAACGCACATTTCAATTTACCGGAGCCACATACGGACCTCGAAAATTGCAGAAAAAATATTTCTAGCTTCGTATTGATGATACGGTCCTAACAAAACTAATTTCGTCGAATTTTGAGACCGTTGGAAAAATGGCCATTTTCTAGTTGATGAAAATCAACTAAAACTGGTCAAACGCGTTTTCCTTTGCCACGCCCACATATTGATTCGAAAAATTATGAAATTTGAAACCTAGCAATAATTTGACACTGCGGATCCAACAAAAGTGGTTTCGTCGAAATCCGAGGTCATTTGCAAAATTCCCATTTTTAAGGGCCTGAATTCCATAGCGACTATTCAGAATTTTCAACTGGACATATCTTTTTTTCCTGCTATGAAATCTTGATTTTTCGGATTCGTTGGAAAGATATAATCAAATAGATCCTAATGTTTTTGGTTTCACTAAAATCCGGATTGTTTTGCACCCGGTACATTCAATTGAAATTTGAAATCGAATTATCGAACTATCTCGCCATTTCAATTCTATTTATAATTATTTATTCTAACGACGACGTGTATAAATATATACATTCTAAATATATTCAAAATAAATTTCTCGTCGATATTATTTAAAATAATTCATTTTAAATATTCAAAATTCGCCAAAATTGTCAAAATAAAATTTTTAAACTGGCTCAGATTTTCCGGGTTATTACATTTCTCATACCAGTCCCATGACTGACTCGTAGTTTGTTTCACTTTCGAACTCGGGTGCCCCTTTTTCTACACGGGCAGCCTTGTATTCAAGTTTAGCTGGCTCTTTCTGGATAGCTGGAGCTGAAGATGGATTCTATCATTTATCTATTTTATGCTGTTCAGCTCCTATTGTACCTATTATGTTTGTTTTCCGCTGTAGACATTTATGTATAGATGAACTGTACTTGTACTAAGTATGATCCTGTATACTGTGTAACTCTGATGATTACGTTTATCCATTATATTCTATTGTTCATTATCTGGTGTATTTATTTATTTCTGTTCTGCTATTATCTGTTTCTGTGTTATATTCCAAGGATTACCCTTGCCGCCGTCAGTACGGGGTTTGGGGTCGTCTCATTTAGTGGACCGTATGTAGTATCACCCTCGATAGGGATCAACAACCGTTCCCACGGGACGTCATCGAAAGATTAAAGAAGGAAGTGGAAACTCTAGATGGTGATAATACACCCTGCTTGGGGGCGACCCAACTAGCCATGCAAACTACCCGATTATTGCCATTTCCCGGTTGTTGAGGCTTGAGGTCACATTTTACCTTTTTGAACATCACATCATATTCACTTTGAATGCCACATCGTCAGATATGTCAAATCATTAATTAACGCCCACAAACATACTTTCGGTGTTAAGCAAGTCAGTTTTTCCACCACCAACTTGGTATATTTGTAAAAATCAACGTACGTGATTCTTAAGAAAATCCTTTGTCACACATTCATCCATACAAGTCATCCGGGAATAGGATGAACCAAAGGCACCCTTTTAATGCATCTTATATGGGAATCACCCCAAGGATCAGCAACGAGAAGTCCTTGCAATCCGAAGATTTCAATTACGACAAAATCACACATCATAGTAACTGTGGCTGCCAAATCAGAGAGATTTAACGAGTTATTCTTCCAATCATGAAGATCAACTGTCTTTAATTCTCCATCTTTCTAAACCTGCAAGTTAGTCGCGAACGCACAGTTGGATCGAAGTGGTTTTGGTTTAGTTCCCATCCCGGTTTCTTCGAAGCAACTTGTTAAAAATGTTCAATATTTATTGATAGTTGGGGTTTTGAGCTATCAAAAAAATAGTATAGATTAGTACTTTGGTTGCTCAGGTCCTTTCTATTAAAACTATTCATTTAAAAAATTTCCATCAATCAACAACCCTCTTTCATTTCATTACTCGAAACCCTTATCCTTTTATAACACATTCACAACTTGTCTCTTTATTATAAAAACAATGCATTAAAAATATCACATCGATTCTTAGAGATCGACTGTGTGTATATATATATATACATATACACATATATGTGTGTATATATATATATATATCTTTAACAAATCTTCTTTTGTTTTCATTATTTGGAAAACAACAATCAATACTTGTATTCTCGAAACAAATCTATTTACAAAATTCCTTAATCTCGAACACTTTCTTGTTTTCATTTCCTCGAAAACCATCCGTTTGACAACTATATCTTTTCACAAAGGCGTACCCAAAATCTTCTTTTATATTTATTTTATAGTGAAAATATCACTATACTTCACAAACATATTTTTACTTCCTTTTTTAGAAATATCGTTATATATTTTTCAAACCCTATTGTATTTCCTTCCCTTTGGAGATAATTTTATATAATCGCGAAATCCACTTTTGGTTATCTTCACTGTTACAAACTAATATCATCTCTCGATAATTGTGAAGTCGTTCCAGTTGGGGTATTTTTTGACCTCTCAGACCTTGACTAACAACGTTCTTATATTGAGATAATAAAAGTTTAAAACTCAAAAATCTGATATATCATTCACATTGCCATTTACTATCTAATTTAAATATGGTTTTATAAACCGTTTTCTTTTATTTAAAATCCCCTTTATATTTTAATTACTTTTACTAAATTCGTTAATTAAGCAAACTCTCTTTGAACACATTTTATTTACTATTGATCTCAAATATGGTTTTTATAAAACCATTTCAGACATTCGAAAATCATTTTCAATCAAAATCATTTCTACTTAATCCGGTGATTAAGTAAATCGTTTGCTGGATGCTTAACTTTTGATTTAAAAATCTTTTTATACAACTCCATTTATAATTATAATAATAATCCTTAAAAAGTATTAAAAGATGGCGGATGAGAAAGGGGATTTTCTCCCTTTAATCGAATGCCTAAACAGCTTTTAAATCCTCATTTTCTAATTCAAATATATTATTAATTCTATGAATTTAGAAGAGAATAGAGTTCCTACTAAATCGAAGTGTGAACCAAATCTGGATCTGAATTTTGTTCAACCAGCGACGGATCATGTCTTCCTTCTTGAAGAAGCTTATAATCTATCTGCCGACTCATGGAAAAATACAGTAGTACTGCATCCAGTAGATTTCAGATTATCGGTGATTAAATTGAGGGATTATATTTCTGAAGTCCAGTGACCTAAAGGTAGATTTCTTATTCACATAGCACTAGGTTTTTTCTACATTGTTAAGTTTGAAGATGTTGGTGATTGTTTACATGTCTTAAAGACTTCAACGTATTCTTGTTTTTGGAAATTGTTGATGGTATATAAATAGCGTCCTGGTTATGAATTTGAGAAAGTTAGAGATACAAGAAAAGAAATCTGGATTAAAATGTTCAATTTAGAAATGGAAATGTGGTCAAGTGAAGCCTTCTTTAGAATAGCTAGTTTTTTAGGAGATCCAATTCGTGTAGATGTGAGAACAACAAATAAGACAGAGTGCTTATTGCAGTTGATGTTGACTACAAAATTATTCCTCAAGTTCCTATTGTCCTTCATAATGGTTTAAATAAAGTCATTCATATTGAATATGAATTTATTCCTCCTAGATGTGATAGATGTAAAAGGTTTGGGCATAAGAGTTTTATACATAAAAAGTCTTTTGAGCCTATATGGACCGTTAAAGATAAAGAGGATGTTCCTAGTCCTTCAAATATAGCAAATGAGAATGAGCATAATGAGGACAAAGGGCTAGATAATGAAGAAAACTCTGTAGATGATAGTTTGGGTTTTTTGGATTGTAAATTACCTAAAGATCTTCTTCCAGAAGTTATTAACCATATTGAAGATAATGTTCAGGAAGCTGTAGTAGAAGAAGAAGGGAATGATGTGTTTGAAGGGATTGATAAAAATGAAGAGTACTTGAGGAATGTGAAAGGTAAGAATAAGGTGATTACTCATGTTTATGTTACTCCTCCTAAAAGAGCTTTAAGGAGTAATGCCATTATTAAATGATACTTATGACTTGGAATGTTAGAGGAATTAATACACCATAGCGTATGGGTGATGTATTAACTCTTCTAACAAAGTTCAAACCAACATTTGTTGGTTTGGTGGAAAATAAGATTACTAATGAGAATTTAAAGGTTTTTGAAAGATTTATTCCTAAGTCATGGAATTTTATACCTAAAACTAGCTCTCCTTATTTTGGTCGAATTATGCTGCTATGGAATACTGAATTTTGGGATATTTCAATGATGTCTTCATCAAATCAACATATTACTGTGCAGATTATAAATAAGGGTGGACTGACAATATGTGTTTCCATTATATATGCTAGATATAGTTATTATGAAAGACAAAATTTATTGGAACATATTATTCAAGAGGCAGAAAGCATAAATGGGTATTGGATTCTAATGGATGAAATTAATAATGCAACATCACATCTTGACAAAAAGGGAGGATTGCTAGTTCCATTTCAGCATATCAGAGGATTCAATAATTGTTTGGATCAAGCTTGTTTGATTGAAATTAAAGCTACCGGATTTCATTATACTTGGAGTTGCAAAGGTATAGCAAATAACATTGACAAAATTTTTGTAAATCATTGTACACTGCAAAAAATTTCAAAAATGAAAACTTTATCATTATCACAAATGTCAAGTGATCATAATCCTTTGCTCTTAGAGATTACTTCTTCTGGTTTAAAAGATTTTCCTTTTAGATATGTTACTGATTATAATTGTAAAGATGGCTATGCAGAGTGTTTCCATAGAGGTTTTGCATCTAATATTGTGGGGTATCCAAGTTATATATTTACGCAAAAGCTACATGCATGTAAGGAAGAATTTAAAAGATGGAACAAAATCAGAGTAAAAGACGATGAAGCTCTTTTGGCAGCAGAAGTTCATTTTAAAGAAAAAGAAATAGAATCGGTTTTGGACCCTAAAAACATGGTTATATATGAGGAGTTGCTTGAGGCTAGGAAAGCATGGTACATTCAAAAGCATATGAAGTTTTGGAGTTTGAAACAGAAATAAAAATATCCTGGTTACAGGATGGTGACACAAATACCAAGTTTTTTCACTCCAAAATGTCTATGAGAAGGTATCATAATAATATTAAAGCTTTAATAAATACTAATGGAGATCTGTTAGTTAAACAGGAAGAATTAGCAGAGGAAGCCATAACTTATTTTGGAAACCTTTATAATGGTGAAGTATGCAAGGAGGTCCCTTTATTCCAATCAATAAATGTAATTAATTCAAAAGGTCAGAAAGCTTTATTGAGGTCAATCTCTTTGGAAGAAGTTAAGATTGCAGTATTTTCGGTTCATTAAGACTCTAGTCCAGCTCCTGATGGTACGAACTCTAAATTTTATAAGCTTTATTGGGATGATATAAAGTTGAACTGTTAGATGTAATGAATGATATGTTTTGTTCTGCAAAAGTTCCAAAGGGTAGTAACTATACATTTATCACATTGGTACAAAAAGTAGAAAAACCTCTGAGATTTCTCAATATAGACCTATTGCATGCTGTTGTATGTATTATAAAATTTCCAGTAAAATTTTACGTAATAGGTTAAAATGGTATCTACCACATTTAGTGTCCCCAAACCAATGTGCTTTCATACCCTCTAAATATATTGGTGATAACATTCTTCTTGCACATGAACTACTGAGAGATTTCAAGGAATTAGGGGTGAATAAAATTTGTGTAAAAGTGGACCTTCAGAAGGCTTATGACATGTTGAATAGAGAATTCATTTGTAATATCATGGAAAAAATGGGTTTTCCAATACACTTCATAAATGTTATATATGAATGCGTATCTTCACCTACTTTTTCAACTCTAATTCAAGGCATTCCTATTGGATATATTTACTCAAATAGAGGGTTAAGACAAGGGGATCCATTATCACCTTACCTATTTTTGATTGCACTGGAATATTTTACATATTGTATGAATGTGGTAATGGGTAAAAACAGACTTTATCCAGTTCATAAATTTGAGCCCATAGTATCCCACTTATTATATGCTGATGATTTGATGGTGTTTGGGAAAAGTTCTCTCATTTGTGCTGAAGCTTTAAAAGAAGTGTTTGATAATCTTAAGAAGTATAGTGGTTTAACTGTGAGTAGTATGAAAACAAATGATTCGAGACACATAAAGGAAATCATTTCTATTTTGAATTTCCAGAGGGGATAGTTACCAGTAAAATATTTAGGGGTTCCTATATCTTAAAATTACATTCATTATAATGATTGTTAAGCATCGTTGGATAAAGTACAGTCGAAAATTCAAGGATGGGATGTAAAAAAATTTAAGTTTTGCTGGTAGGGCTGAGTTAGTACAATCTGTGATAACACCAACAGTATTATAATTGTTATTTGTTTATCAGCTTCCTGAACATTTGATTGATACATTGCACATGATCTATGCAGATTTTTTCTGGGGTAGTTCTTCTCACAAGATAAGTTGGGTTAATATGTGCTTACCGAAAAGTGAAGGAGGGGTAGGGTTTGAATCTTTTTCTGATTTAAATAAAGCTGCTAGAATAAAGTTAATGTGGAAAGTTTTAACTTCTGGTTCTTTATGGAGCTTGTGGATGAGGCAAAAGTATTGTGCTAATAAATATTTTTGGAATATGAAAATTGATATTAATGCCTCTATCACTTGGAAATCAATTTTAAGACTCAGAAATTCAGTCAAGCAACTATTTAGAAAAATGATGACTACTAGTTCAAATACTTTATTATGGTATGAACCATGGATCAATAGCAGGTGTTTGGTTGATATTATTGGTTTGTCTGGAATTCAAATCTTGGGAAATAATGAAGAGCTGGTATCTTGTAAAATCTAGGATGGTAAAATGAATGCATCATTACATGCAGCCGCAAAAGAAATCTAGAATGAAGTGAATAATGTTAAAATCATTTCTAGTTCTAACTCTGATTTTTATGAGTGGACAGAAGGAGGTCAATTTTCTTTTCATAAGGAATGGCAACATTCGAGGATAAAGCAACAAGTCAATGATATTTATAGGGTGATATGGCACAATTCAAGTGCTAGAAGGATGTCAATGATTGCATATCTAGCTTTCAAAACACAGGCTTAGTACAAAATAAGACTGAAAAGGTAAATTGAAGATGGTGTATGTATGCTATGCAATAATGAAGATAAAACTGTAAGTCACTTGTTCTTTTCATGTGTTTACTCTAATTATGTTTGGGAGTATTTTGTTCAGAAGCTTGGGTTTGATTCTTTTACATATGAAACTTTGGAGGAAGAAGCTAGAAAGTTGAAGAGAAGATTTAAAGAAAAGGATCAAATATTGGATGTTGCATGTGGAGTATTTACATGTGTGATCTATCAATTATGGATGGAGAGAAACTTGAGGCAATTCAACAACAGGAATGTAACAAAAGTGATTAAAGTTAAAATGATTGAAAGTGAGTTGTTCTATTTGATTAATGGTAATGAAAGAAAGTCTAAAAAAAATGAGTTTAATGTGAGTTTCCTGAGAAGATGGGGTATTGAGTTAATTGACACAAGTTTGATGATGTTTTGTATTTTCTTATTTTAAAGTCTGAGTCAGTTTGTAGTGTTTGTGGTGAGTTGGAGAGATTGAGAGAGATTTGTGCGAGTGATATTGTCTGTATAATTTTGTTTTTCGAGACTTTGAATTTTGTATGTTAATATATGGCGTATATATGTACTCTTTTCCCTTATGTGTACCCAGTAGGCCGGGCACAAGGTTTTGATGAGGCATATATACAAAGTATATGATTGGTTTTGCAATAAAGTAACCAATTTTCAAAAAAAATAAACTTATAATAATAATCCATTTCAAATATTTGGTCCGAACTAATTCCGTTCCTTTTGTAAAACTCACCTTAGATTCTATTAAAACTCAATCACATTATTTCTTCATATTATAACACTTTACTTAGTTCAATTCTTAAGAATTGTTGATTTAATATCATTTCGGTAACCTAGTTTATAAATAACTTAATTAATTTAATAACACTACCCAATTGTTATCTGAAACAATTGTTTTCAAAATGTTAACCCATAGGTAAATTCTTGTTTATAAAGTTATTGAAATGTCAAAACGACCTTTATAACTATAAATATAAAATTATAATAAAACTTCTATTTTTATATATAATACGATTTAAAATCTTTGCTTCAGTTATAAAATAAATTATATAACTTTGATTGTGCCAATTTACCTGACGATAAGCAATATTGAAAAAGACTGGGATTAGGCCATTCACTGCCAACAACTTAATCAATATTGTCCATTGGTAAAAACACAATAATCTTTGATTTTAAATTCAACAATCAACATCCATTCAACCATCACATTCATTAAATCATCGATATCTAAACATGGTATAAATTTGAAACAAACAATTATATGAAAACAACAAATAACATAAGATTTATTTGAGGAATCCGGTTGGATTCCTCCAACCTTTCTTCTCTGCACAATAGCTCGTAATATCGTTTAATAATAGCATATGAAATGAGAATTATAATCTAATGCACTTGAACAACCAATTTATGAATATAGACAAATAATCAACCGAACAATAAATAAAAGTCATTCATAGCATCCATTCAACCAATTTACACTATTAATAATATGAATTTAACACATCATAGTATTCCGGAAGTGTGAGAATTAACTCACAATTATGTTTGCGATTGACGATTCAACGCTGATTTATATAATTCTAATCCAGCTCATACACGTCGCCCTTTGTCGATGCGATTCCAACGTCACTAGTTATGTTCAATTCTGATAACGAAAGAAAAAGTTATCGATGTTTTAATAACTCGAATTTTTAATTAAACGATTAATCTGATAATATAGCCATTAACTAATTATTTATTTAAATGGTACTAGGCATGTATTTAAGATATACATGAAATTAGTTGGGCATATTTATATCTTGACTTATGTGACGTTATGTACACTATTCAATGTATAACCTAGTTTTAGGCGTACACAAAACTTCCCATCTAGTCAAACATATATATAACATTACCCTAAATAATTATTTACTTAGTTTTACGTATGAAAACATTAAAATCTGATTAGGCCTTTATCGTGTTTATGCAATTTGATTAGGTAGATTTAAAAACGCATTTAGGCATTTGAGTATATACTAGGCAAAGTACTATACATCTTCCTCTTACTTTTTGTCTCTTCTTCACGTGCTTCCCATTTTTTTCAAACAAGTCTTCTTCTTCCCGCATATAACCTTAACAGCTCATGCTCCCCGTATATCAACTTCGACCGACAATAGGAAAAAACTGCGAAGCTTCTCACCTTCAAAACCATTTTTGAATACTCCCTCCTACATCTCAGTATGATAAACTAGAACACCCATTTCCAGTATTTGCAAATTTCCACTCCTCTCCTTATGTGACTTAACACATCCACGTTACTTCTCCCCCTCTTCTTACATTAAACATAACCCTTCTTACAAACTCCTCCACAACCGGTTCTTCCATCACCAGAACCTCGCTCATCACCTGACGGTGGCCACAACTCCAGACTCCCCCTGAACATCTTCTTCACTTCGCTGTTCAATTACCTCCATGCAAAGAACTCTCCTACCATTCTGGCTTCTCCAATTTGAATAACAAAGCTCGGCTTTACTTCTCCTTCCCAATGCCATGCTCGAGACTTCCATTCTTCCACCAGCGACGCCACCATCCCCTTGCCGGAAATAGCCCCATCACCTGCTTACCCTACACCACGTGAAAACCCTCCATAAAACAGCGATGTACCACCTGAAAACACACTGTGCCATCACCACCGCTTCCCTTACACCATCGTTCACTGTGAGTTCAGGTGGTGCTGGAGCAAACAAAACCAACACCATAAATTACATCGCACAGATACTCGCGAATAGCGGGTTGGAGTGGTAGATTTTTTTCATGCTTCGATATACAAGACACCGTCACTTTTTTTTACTTTTTTCTGGAAATGGTTTAGTTTCGGGGAAGAAACGATTTAGTACAAGAAAGAAGAAGTCTTTAGCCTTTGGATGTGAGCGAGTAGAAAGAAATTTAAAGAGTGGGACGTTGCTTTTTATAATGTCTGTAATAGGACAGGCAATAAGTCTGCCAAAATAACTTGCACATGGTTTGCGCCCATAGTTTTCACCTACAATTTGCATAAATTGATCTAAAAAATAAATTACTCCCTAGTTATTTTTCTTTGGTTCATCAGTTCGCACATGATTTTCATTCTTTGGAAGAATTATATATATATATATATATATATATATATATATATATATATATATATACCGCACTTGTTTGCTTTAGATGGGTATATGGCTTAAATGGAAAGAAAACATTTCAAGAATGCACATGGCGAACATGGATGAAAAATTGTTTCATAGAAATATTTTAAATTGACGTGATTGAAGATTTTTGTTTGAATGACTAGCGATATCTTAACGTATACGTTCAGTGCTAGCAATTTGTACGAACCCATATGAACTTGGATTGTAACGCAATTTGAAACTGTGCAATAATTTAATATTTTGAACACGTTGGAATTGGTCTCATCAAATTCTGATGCCGTTTGGAAATCGCTATATTAATTTCAACCGGTTAAACAGTACACATTTATACCGCACATTATTACCAAATAATCCAAATTACGTAGAACTGGGAATCTAGCTATAACTAATTAGTACGAGTTCAATAAAACACATTTTTTGAAAACATATGTCTTTTGAATAGAAGTCCCTTTTGAAGCTCCAATTTAATTTAAAATAAAATAAAATAATTTAAAAATACCTCAATATAATAATATTTATAATATTATTGTTGGACATGCCTAAGCAGAATTTCATATATTATCAAAATAAAATACTTTGGGTTGAATCCCGAGCCAAAACGATATTCAATATATTAAAAACCTTTATTTTTATATAATAAATCATTATATTATATAAATGAATTTCATAGCGATTATTTGAAAATTTGATTTGAGCATAAAACGTAATCTACAAGATGAAAATTCAATTTCTCTACTCCATTAGAAAATTATTATCCACTAGATTTGAACATTTCTTATTTCGAAGAAATCCGACTTAAATTGGATCATACACAACCATTTAACATTCAAAACATTATATTATGAACTACCGCACTGCTGCAGCTCGTTATATAATTATAAATTAAACGTTCAAACATTGTTCAATAAATGAAATCGTTAATAAAATTAAACATAATCTTAAATAAATCATATTATATTACCAAATCATATAATATTGTAGCCAATTTCGAGTATTTTGAAATTAAATTATTATCGTATTAATTAAACTAATATAATATCCAAAATTATTATATTCAAACCATTTAAAATCCAAATCAACATTTAAACCAAATTTTATATATTAAATTAAACGGTTAAGATCTGGGACTTTACATTCCTTCGCCCTTAAAAGAATTTCGTCCCCGAATTTACTAAGTTAAGAAGAATACTACAAACCCATTATTTTTCAAAAATCTATTTTAGTTAAAATCTTCACATTCTAAAAAATTAATCAAAACTAATTCAAATAATTTTAATCGAAAAACAAATTTATTCTTATTAATGAAAATATCCAAAAAAATTGAAAATTTTCTAACACGTTAAATTTTGGAATTTTTTTGGCAGAGTCTCCCCTATACGGAGGGACATCCGCAATACTGCAGGGACATTAAATATATATACAATGACCCGCACGATCGGAAAAAGGAAAAATCCAATTCAAAACTCAAAAATATATTTTTACGTAGGCAAACCTTTTTCAAGCGTTATTACGTGATAATTGATAAGCTATACTCAAGCTTGCCCCATTACTATATAGCTCTAACCAAACTGATCCAATCAAACCCTGATCTCAACAAATTATGGGTTTAAAGATGAGTCTGCCTTTCTATACTTGTTCTTAACTAAAATGAAATTCATTGTAATCATGCCAACAGTTCAAACGTACATATCGTCCATTCCAAACAAATTATTACATACCATTCAATTCATTATCCTTGAATCCCATTTCAATAAGATTAATTTATTCATTTATTAGTGCTTGATCAAATTCAATGTAACGACCCATCTTTTTGCCCAGTTCTCGCCGGTAATTAAACCAACTTAAACCATTCAGAAAGACGAATTGTTATGGCTACATACATACATTGAACCGAATAACATAACCTTTCATTGGATAATTCAATATTACATCAGAGCTACATGAATATCAGAGTTACAACATTACACATACAACGGAAGAAAGAAAATATACTTCTCAGCGGAAGATAAAAATGATACAGCCGAAGCTTCAAACTTAGCGTGAACTCCAATCCAGAAAGTGCTTCGAATCTTGCTCCAATGATCTATAAGTGTAAAACTAAACTACTAGCTGCGCGTGTGAAAATTAATGGGCACCCAGAGTTTAGGAAGGAACAATAAACTCTAGGTCAGTCATGGGACTGGTGTGAGAACATAAAACAATTACTTTAGGATTTATTTAAAGTTGGGAAATTTACCGGACCACGCCGCTAACGCGGAACGGGTTTACTCCATGTGAATTCCCATGCATATAATTACGCAATGACTTTTGAAAATGAAGCTATCATAAGCTCGTCCCACATCACACAATGCAAACACATACCAGATGGACGAGTTTTATCTTATGATAACCAAAAATGCCTTCATACGTGAAAATCCTCTTTCAAAGCCATAATACATATACATAGTGTGGAAAACATTTCGCAAATAAATGTATTAATCCTAGACGGCATAATACCCCATAATGTTATGTCGCCATATATACATATGCACAATCAAAATCGTATGGCTCGTATTGGAGATTTGGGTTTCCAACTTGATAATTCGTGGCACGAAAGATCGGTAGGAACACAAACGAAATGTAATCACGAATTTTTCATCCAGACGCGGACACCAATACAAATCGCGAGGTAGATCAATGATTTTCGTCTAGACACGGCCCCTCGAACATACCCTATTCATAAGTGGTTTCCCACTGCTGCAGCGGTCATCATCAATTCATATATATATATATACACAACCTAACTGCCAGTTTCTCATCATCCGGGGTGTGAGGTTTGTCGATGTCACGTCATACACAAAGCATGCCTAGAAAAGCAATACCATAATCGTACAAGCTTATTTCATCTCTTAAGTATGTCACATTATCCATTCACAACATGACCACTGAATTCCATCCATACATAACCACTTTGAGCTCATATGTCCCAAACCAGATACCTATCAACGAAAGTCAGTGTTATGCCGTCAATTACAATGTCAGGCACACAATCCATACAAGTCCGTCCTGGGTCTGAATGGAACAAAATCCGAAAATTCTCCCAATACGTTCGGACTTTCTGCCACTACGGTAATGGGGGCATCTCTCTACTGTAGCTATCAGCAAAGAAACCAATCGGCCATCAGTCCGTTCGATGGGAAGAACCGCGGTCTTCATTCGTCGATTCCAAGTCTTGAATATGCTTTATGCGTCGTATTTTTACTTGGAGTGGTTTTCAGACTCAAATCCGATCCCGGTCTTCCCAAATAACTAGCACTTTATAAAACAAGTGTTTCCCGACATATATACATACATACATCTCTTAGTCTTTTCTAAATCCAGAATTAATTGCTTAAGAGATGATCGTTTATAGATTGTCTTTTCTTAATGCCTTACTTTCGAACAATCAATATAACCTAAGGATCGTGATTTCAATATTTCCTTAATTCAAATTCATTGAAATCATTCAAAAACGGATTCATTATTTTCAAATCAAAAGATTCAGGACCGAAAAACGATTCCAGTTTAATTAAATAAATATTTTAAAATAATACATTTGTTATAAATTTATTATATAAATATGTACTATCTTTTAAAAATAGAAATGTTTAAAATAAATACTTAACATATATTTAACTTTGAAGAAGTATACAAATATAATACTTTAAACATATACATATCTTTTAAAATAAATAAGTTTTTATTTAAATAATTTTAAATTAACATATCATGTTTAAATAATTGAAAGCGTATATGAATTTATAAGTACTTTATATTGGAATTGTTTCCTTTCCATGCCGATGACTTGCATTAATATCTATACTCGAAGAGTATACTAGTTCCGAAAATCTTGTGTTAATCCAACCGATTCGAAGACAGTCACTTTCTCTTTCGTTCACTTAGTTCCGTAACAACTTCTATAAGTTGACCTAGTCATATTCGAGTAACTCAATGACAATATCATATCTTTCAAGTTATTCTAACCGATTTACATTAGATATATATAGATATGATTGGTTAGAAATCGAAGTTCTTATATCAATATATGTTTCCATATTAAACTAATACTATAAGCGGATTTACAATATTTCCACTGTTTAATTCATCAAACAGTATTAGTCATCATCTATGAAACTTACATTAAATATTTGAAGGTCGCTTCCATCCAATATAACCGAATTTAAAAATTTCATTTGAACTCAAGATCTAATGATACAAATTTAGGTCATTGGAAGAAAAACAAGTTATAACACTGCGTCAAATTATAATTTGGATAAAATCTAGGTTCCAAATTTACGTTATACACCACACTTGATTCATAAGATATTTATCATTAACTAAATATTTAACTCATGAAATAATTAATATTTCTTAATATTCAATTTACATTTTTTTCGTAAATATTATATCGTTAACATAAGTGATAATTAAGTTCAACGCAAAATTCATTTAAGCTACATCAAATCAAAAATCAAAAATCAAAATACATAACAATAGCACTTTTTTTTGATGATAAAATGCTAACTGGTTTCAAAAATGGAATTTATTTATACTATCAAATAAACAAGTTTCCAAGTATTACTCACCCATTATTTCATTCCATATTTCAAATTTTTTATTAGCGTAACTTAGTTAATACTGATATAAATTAAATCAACCTTATCAAATGTATTCAATATCATAAAATGTTATTGAATCAAAGATTATTAGCATTATTAAATCAATAAATATTATTAAGTTGATATTATTTAGTTAATAAAACACTAGCAAATCACTAAATTATTATTTAGTTAATAAATCGTTCCTTAATTAAACTTAGGAAATTTCCTAATTTTCCGCTAATAATTCATATAAGGTCGTAGTGAATACATATATATAATATATGCACACATTCAACCACCGTTTTATATATTCGTTTCCTACATGCAACCAACTAAATAAATTCCAAATACGCGTTATACACTAACGCGCCCCCAAATACATTAGTTTGACAACCATCATGCATTAATAACAATTAATTAGTCATTCATGTAACTGCACAATTTCAGATTCATTAACTATGCATGTAAAATTTAAATCATATAAAATAAAAATAAATTAAATTGTTTTCACCAGTCAGCTCTCCCATGATTAATAGTCTACCAAAAACGCCTTGCATGCCTCTCCGTCTACATATTTTCTCAGTGTCTTTCCTTCTCTTATGCTTTCTCTCTTCATTTCTCCTTTTTTTTATCTGTCTACGTTCCTCTTTTCCTTCCTTTTTTTTTTAAAAAAAAAAATCAATTCTTCCCTCAAAATGAACTTTCCTCCTTTATTGCCTACACACAGTCATGCATGCGCATGAACTGGAACTGAATGCATGGCTTTCTTATCCTCCTTTTTTTTCCTCTCTTCTTTTTTTCTCTCTTTTTTCTTTTAAATGAAAACAAGGCTTTAGCAGCAAAAGGGAAAATTTCGCATGCATCTGCATGGCACTCGGCCTGGTCTTTGCATGCGCATGTGACAATTTAGCTCTTCGTTTCCCTTTTTCTTTTCTTTTTTTTTGTTTGGCAAAGGGCAGAAACTAGCAATGGAAGAGGCAAAGTGGAAGATGGGCGGACGCTTTTAGGTGAGGAGGAAACTAGAATTTCATGTGGCTTCACGTCGGTGCTTAGGAAAGAAGTTGAGTAGGATGCTAAGTGCAATAGAAGGCCTGACATGCATGCGGGTGGAGAGAACAATGAGCACAACAATTTTAAATTGAAGGGAGGAGGAGAAAGACCGACTTCGAGTTGAGGGAAGCGGACCTGGTTGAGATGGTCAGAAGCTTGGTTGGAGGTGCGGTGGAAGGTAAATCGTGAAAGGGGACCTGAGACTTCATGGTGTGAGGAGGCGGGGAGCCCAGGAGGAAGAAATCGACCCCACGCATTCATAAGCACAAGGATTCATTTGATTCACTTTTTTTGGTTTTTTTATTCTTCTTCTTCTTCTTCTTTTTTTTGTAGAGAATGGCGGAATTTATTCTTTGCGAAGGAGAAGAAAACAGACAGAAGAAGAAATGCTAGAGACGCAAAGAAGTGATGGGAAGGAAAAATAAATTTGTTAAATTTAATCGCATGTTTCTTTGAAGGAGTGCACGTGTAAACATTACTTTTACACTTGTCCCCTTTACTTGTATGTGCACCACGATTTAAGATTTTACTTTTTTTTAGGGATGGCGTAACAGAGAAGATGAAGTGGAGAGTTGTAAAGTTTCTAAACTCATGTAGTAAGTAGGAAATGTGAATGGTAGAAAATGGTTAACACGTGGCGGAAAGTTTATATATAAAGGTACAAGTGTCCCCACTATCTTAAATACAATCCTATCTCCCAAGTCTGGCACCTTGCGCATGGATGCATGTACATTCATTTGCCACGAGACCCATTTCATTTATTTGAGACTTAAACACCAAAATTTTCCTTTTCAATTTCTTTCATTTTCAATTATCGATAACCCTCAACAACAAACTAACATTATAGTCGTGTACACTAATGTGT
This sequence comes from Allium sativum, assembly GCA_030737875.1. Classification (NCBI taxonomy): domain Eukaryota; kingdom Viridiplantae; phylum Streptophyta; class Magnoliopsida; order Asparagales; family Amaryllidaceae; genus Allium; species Allium sativum. The sequence goes on from CM060925.1 coordinate 275,942,064, forward strand.
CACAATCCCAAAACAAAAATAAAATAGACTGGTTAATTAGTTTTGTAAAGTGTCAAAAGGGACCACAGTTATCGTAAAATACATTAGAAAAATATATGTTTATTTTCTAAATTAAAAATTACAATAAAATTTTATAAAATATTTTAAGACTACGTGAATTGAAACCGAACAAAAATTTGCGATGAATATGTAATTATAATTTAATTTCAAATCATAATCACCTTTCTTGACTGAACTACAACTAAATTTTGAAAGTTCGATTAACGACGAAACATTTTCTCCAAACAAAAATTGTTATAACTAATTTCACAACAAAATTAAACTTTCAGTCTATTAAAATACTATTATTGCCTTAAAATTTGATTCAACAATAATTTAAACCTTTTTGAACTTTATTTAAAATTCACATTAAATTCAAATTTGATTTTCAAAAATCTTAGATCGTTACATTCTCCCCCACTTAAGGCTTTTCGTCCTCGAACAGGAGAGCTCATTAAATTATACATAAGCAAAATAAATCATACATATAAATTTGTTAAACTTACAAATTCTTATATTAAGTCTAAATTTATCAACGCAACTTATAAGAAAATCTTCGTATGATTAAATTTTCCAAAACCTTTATAGGAAAGCTTATTAAACATAACTCAAATCGTTATATTAGGAAGGTATAAATTTGGAAGGGTTAATTAAAGACGTTCGAGTTTATATTCTGATTACATGTCGTTGTTTGCAATGCATTTTGAAAATCTCAAAATGATTTCTCCGACTTAGAAATCCCATTTTCAACACAAACCATTGAAATATTATATATTTCTTCCATATACATAAGTTACTTAGGAATTTTCAAAACCAAATTTGCTTTCGAAGTTTCAACATACCCTAATCAAATCTATATGTTATTTGTTCGAGAAATCCGTCCTCATGACAGGGCCACTGAGTACCACCCATCATATGAAATTAAATACCTTATCACAACCTGTAACGACCCGGGGAAAACTCGACGCTCGAATTTTCAATAATAATACATAAACCCGTATTAATTACCAAAAACCCACGTATCGAACCCCAGATTGTCAATAGAAAGAAATTAGAGGGTGAGAATAGAAAGAAAGAAGCATTAGAATAGAAGAAAGAAGAAAAACACCACATCAGAATCTCACAGCGGAACAGATAAAATATAATATCACAAATCTTTTTATTCAAAAGATCTGTATATACATACCAATCAATAGAGTACAACATATATCAGTCATAGCAGAAAATAACTTTATATTACTAGCGGTGAAGCCTCCTGCTTCTAGCTCCTGAACTTCGAGCGAAACCTAACCTGGAAATACATTCGGTCTGACCCGAGCACATTTGAAGCAAAGCAAAATACACTGGGTCAGTCTGGAATACTATCAGTGATAAATTCACAGAACACACAACTTGTTTAACGTTAGAAAATCCTTTATGAAATCAAAGGATAATAGTAAGACCAGCCCACACATAAACACGGACGGTTTTTACCTTACTATAACCCAAACCGTTTTTGAAATCATAGCTTGTTCTGATATTATCATAATGTCTAAATACAAATAATTACAATTTAGCGGAACGCTTGCATCTCACGCTCCACATATATAGTATACAAATCAAAACCGCGGGCGCTTAGTGGATATTTGATTCCGACTTTGACAAGGTATGAGACCACTTGCCGATAATGTATCTCTAGAGGCAAATACACTGGGTTCAACAAGAACGTCTTGCAACCCGGCCCTTACATGACCGACCACTCATTTCGCTTGAGTGTATCGAATGTATATCACCGACGGTTGGGATCAACAATCGCCTCCCGAAAAGGGACTGCATCGAATACAGATTAAAGAAGAAAATGGAATTTCTCTAGATAGGTGATTATACACCATAATGGGAGCGACCCACATAGCCATGCTGCCTGCCCGATTTTTTGTCATTTCCCGGTTGATGAGGCTTGAGGCCAGAACTTAACTTTAAAATATCTGGTCATCATTCACTTTGAATGCCACATCGTCAGATCCTCCAGATAACACTGATTGACGTCTACAAAAATACTCTAGTTTATTTGGCTAGAGAATAACCATTTCTCCGCCATTAACTATGGTACGTTTGGAGAAATCAACGCATGTAATTGCTTTGGAAATACTCTGTTAGACATCCGCCCATACAAGTCATCCAGGAACAGGATGAACCGAAGGTACTCTCCTACTGCATCTCATATAGGAATCACCCCATGGATCAGTAGTGAGTAGTCCTTGCAAACCGCAAAATCTCAACCACGACCGAATCACGTCAGAATACCTCTGCGTTGCAACATAGAGATTATTCGTCAAGTAATCCTTCCGCTTATGAAGATCCACAGCCTTCACTTGCTCTGTCTTCAATTGACGTCTTCACGTATTTGCTGGCCGGAATGGTTTTCAAATATAAATTCGATCCCGGTCTTTCTGTACCAACAATCGTATTGGTCAGGTTTGATAGTCGTTGATTTAACTCTCAAATAACAAATGTGTGAATAAAATGAGTTTGCTGATTCAGTACTTGGCATGACTTGGCCCGGTTAAAATATATTTGACAAATTGGTTAAAACAAATGTCGACTCATAACAAAATATTCTTATTAACATTTTCACAAATATTTAGTATAAATTCATATTCTAATATCTCGCACTTATATTTGATACTCCTCGTATGGCCTATCACACTAATCACAACACCTTTCGCTCGTTTCAAACTAATACCATTCCTCGATAATAATGAAGCGTTCAAGTTGGGGTATTTTATTTACCTCTCATACCTTGATCGACAACGTTTTTTATCTCAAAATAATATCAGTTCGTCACTTAATAATTTCATTACTATCTTATTTACCATCTCGATTTCAAATTGATTTTATAAATTGTTTCTTACATTTGAAATCTCTATTCGATAAAATCTCTTTACTTAATTCGTTTGATTAAGTAAATGTCCACCAAAACACCACTTTTAACTGAATCATTATTTTGCTTATAACCTTTTGATTTGGGAATCAAAATCTCTTGTCAAATAATTTGGCTTTAATCTGTTGGCATTCTTCATATAAAACTTGTATGTGATTTCATAGCTAACGACTACTTACACTATTCTTTTCAACGATATTTTTAACTTGGATCATACATTCCTTTATAAAACTCTTATCACCCCTTTTTACCAAACCTTATCGCTACTTAAATCATTCTTAGTTGAATTCCAGCTAAAGGTTATCATTTTAATAATCAACTTTAAAATTTACTATACGGAAGATAGCTAACTTAGCCATTAGCTAAAAAATAGTACAATCATCGTTTTAAAATCTTATTGGATAATGATTAACTCTATATATATTAAACAATTCATAAATTTCCTTAATTAATAGTTAATCGAGGACTAACTAATATTTTACACTATTCGAATATTCAGAATATTTAAATCAATTTTCTTCCACTTGTAAATTCTACTCAAAACGGTTGATTTCATCGACCGTACACCTCAGTTAGCAGTTAACTGTTTTTTTTTTGTCATTTCCCCTTTTTAAATTAATTAAATAACTTAATTAATTTGAAAATGCCATTTAATTGGTTCAAAAACAATTATTTCCTTTTTACCAGCCCGTAGGTAAATTTTCTGGTTTTCTAGCTTTCAGCACATGTACGAACATACGGTCTTATCACATAAGATCGTTTAAACTATTTCTTTTATAAACCCAATTAAAATATTTATTTATAAATTTCTAATTTATAAAATTACTGTAAAACTTCAATTCAGTTATAAAATAATTTATAACTTTAAAACTGCGTCAATTCACCGAACGGTAAACCGACGTCTGAAACAACACAATTTAGGCCATTCACTGCCAAGTTGTAACACCCCACCTCCGCCAGGGTGTCTCTTGCAAGCACTCTGACTTTGGAGGGGCGTTTGAATCAGGTAAACATGCATAATGATATATCAAGGCAGAACAAGAACATATGTATATATGTAAACAGAGTAAATAACATAGATAAAACAGCGGAAGATTTCAAACCATTTCAAAACAAGTCTGGTACAACATAATGCCAACTTTCCAAATACACAAGTCTAGATAAAAACAACATTGCTGAAAAACTGAAATACATAAGTACTATCCCCAAATAAGTGATAACCATAGCTAGCTTCATGTCGAAACCGTACATGAGCTGAAATCCCACAAGCAAGCAATCCGAAATCCAAGCTAAGCTCCAACGTTCCCACCCTGAGAACCTGGGGGGGGGGGGGGGGGGGACGGAAGAAAAGAGGCGAAAGAAAATAGGTCAGTCAAAAAGACTGAGTAAGCCCTACTACAATCAATGTAAACTGATAAAGTTAACTGGCATGAGAAGCAGGGATGAACATAAGGATAACAACATACTAGCATGATGATTAACTAACAAGGTAGATAAAGGTGTCATCGCATAATCAGGATTAAGGTTTTTGCACCACAGTTGTACTAGCAAACTAACATGACTTGAATAAACAAGTATTGATCCCTTGGCCCAAGCTTTGGCCCAATAACATGAAGTGACCCTAACACGAGGTCCAATAACATGAAGTGACCCTAACACGAGGTCCAATAACATGAAGTGACCCTAACACGGGGTCCAATAACATGAAGTGACCCTAACACGAGGTCCAATAACATGAAGTGACCCTAACACGAGGTCCAATAACATGAAGTGACCCTAACATGAGGTCCAACCAAACGATCTAGTCGATCGGCTCCCTAAGCCTAACTCGTCACGTGTTGGTGTCAATATGGCCCAAACATAATTGTAGTCAGACTGTGCCGGGTCTCCCGTCGGGTGTATCAAGCCCTAGGGTGGCAACCCCTGGACACCATAAACATGCGTGCACAGTCTCGATCTACTGGTACCCGTGCATGTTTTCCCCGGCTTCGGACTATGTGCATGACCATAAGTCCGCCCGGAACTACACCGGCGTACCACTCTGCCGTCGCTTTTGGTCGCTTACCTCCAGTTCAGTAATCGTTCCCCCACCCTAGCCTAGTCCCTAGGGTCATGATGATACAAACTTGGGATTACTGCTGGAGTGGACCCCCATTGCTAGGATTTTCTAGTGGGTTAAGTACGGTTTAACCCTCTTGCTAATCATGGATTAACTTGGTTAAGTGTAACGATGAGTTCACGACTTAACCCCGATTAATCTACCAAGCCCAAATTGGTTAAGTATTAAGTGGACCATGACTTAACCCTAATCACGAGGCATTAATTAATTTAATGCGCCTTAACCTCTCACATTAGACCTTGTTGTGGTTACTAGTTAAGTCGGGCGGGTCCGGGTAGCTTTACACCACAACTTGGTCTAACCTCGGGTTCAAGGTACAACATGACCAACTTCTCACATTGGGTCCTATTGTTTGTAGCAACTAGTTAAGCCGGTCGGTTCCGGGTAGGTTTACGCTACAAACTCAACCCAACCTCGAGTTGGTCACACTTATCTTTTCTAAGTGTCATGTCCATCATGTTTCCAAAACATGTTACAAGTTTTCAAGCATTTGGGTAGACCTAACTTAATAGGTAAATTCCCAAAGGGTAGACCTAACTTAATAGGTAAATTCCCAAGCTTATGTTTTTATGTCTTTTAAGTTTACCCAACCCCAAACGCAATCCTATCGCTTACATATCGCAATAGCGCATAAAGGATAGAAAGAGGGAACTTGGCATAATCATGACATAAAGGTGTTGAAGCCACAAGTTTAACATGGTGGCATATGAAATGTACATATGTTCATATACTTGCATATTACATTTTTAGGCCTCAAAAGCATGCATAAAACCAAACTTAACATATTGGTGATATATGGTGATAAATGACATGTAGAAATGGCCATAAGTTCGCATTTAGCCTCACATGCAAGTTATCATAAGAAATATGATAACTTACATGTTGCCAAAATGCAACCTTTAACATAAAGCTTGAAGCTTCATGTCCATATACTCAAGATAAACTTGCATATCATAACATGGCATACTTGCATAACATAACATGGCATACTTGCATAACAAAACTTGCATATCACAACATGGCATACTTGCATAACATAACATGATAAACTTGCATATCATAACATGGAAAACGTGCATAGCATAACATGATAAACTTGCATATCATAACATGGCAAACTTGCATAGCATAACATGGCATACTTGCATAACAAAACGTGCATATCATAACATCTCAAACTTGCATAACATGACATAGTAAACTTGCATATCATGTCAAACTTGCATATCATACATTTAACTTTAGAGTTTAAGTATGAAAGTAGAATAGGGCTTACAATGCTTATGAAGACACACAAAACTATGACAAAGCCCTTATGCAACCAATTAGACCCAAAATGCAAGCTCTAACATAAAAACCCTTGAGCCAAAATGATCAAAATCCTTGCTTTATGATGTAAATATGGAAACTTGACTTGAATGCAAGCTAATGATGCTCATACAAGCTTGAAAACACTTGTATGCATGGAAAATCTCTCTTAGAAATAATTTTAGAGATTTTATGAAGAGAGTGGAGGCCATGAGAGGTAAAATTTTGCCATAGTTTAGTTGTATGAGTGAATAATGATGATTTAGGGTTAGGTTAGGGTCTTATTTATAGATTAGGCAAGTGTTTTAGGCCATAGGATTAAACCCTAGTTGCAATCTCAGCCCTTAAAACCGAATCTGGCCCCCAAGCTCAACACAATCTCAAAATGGTGCACCAGGCAAAACTGCCCGGCTGGACCAAGTCGACAGCCAAGTCGACAGGGCTGTCGACTTGGGTCCAACCAAGTCGACTTGGGTGCTCTGGCGGGAATTTTCCCGCCTGGCCCAAACTGGCCCAAATTTCCAAATTCAAACTTGAATTTGAAATCTGTTTTTACTTTGAAATTTTCTGAAAACTTCGTTGGGCCTTAATCGGGTCATACGGACTCCGATTTCCGAAAACTCGGACTCTATTTCGCGTATTTTTCCGAGACGAACGCAATGGCATAGCCCGTTTCCCTTGATTCAGATTTATATATTAAATTCTGCCTCGATTTATGTTATAACAGGTTATTGAAAATACGGGTTGTTACATTCTCCCCTCCTTAAAGGATTTCGTCCCCGAAATCTTCAAGTTATGAAGAACGTATCCTACAATCCAACATCCATCTACTCAAAACATCATCCACGAGCAATCATTGTCCTTACAAGATTCTAAATGTTGTATGAACATATGCAAAGGTGTGTGTATATGTACTTATCTAATGCAAATATCATCAATGCAAATTATGTTAGTGAAATGAATCCATATGTATGCAATTCCTAACATAATGTATAACATCTGTATGCGTGCACATAACATACATCCATATGCAACATCCATGTGATAACACAAAAATTTTCATCCATGAATAAGCATAAACACTCATGCATATGCAATATGAGGAGTGTGTGAGCCGATCTAGTGCCTAACGTGTATAATGCATCCACGAGTAACCACTTGCAAACACTTGCAACCACTTGCAAACATCAATCATAACATGTTTCAAACACATGTTTCATCCAAAGGGTTTTTACCTAAGGTTCTCATGACCAGATTTACATGATAAACTAGATAATCAAGACAAACATGGATAGCAAAAGACATGCTACAAAGAGATCGGGAAGATAAGCAGGATATATTCCCTTTCGGATTACAAGAAATCCCTTCCTAACTTAACCCCAATCCTATAAAAGCCCAAAAGGTTTAGTCAACCTAACGGACCCCTTCAAACCCTGACATGTATTACTAGCCAATAAGTCATACCTCCCGACAGAAATAGGACCGAGAATGGGACCGAGAGGATATACGTAAAAAGATAACATGCGAGTAAGTTCCACAGGAAAACAAGGATCAAGGATATGCTCTTAAAAAGAGATATGATGCGCGTATCTAGCCTTCAGTCTTCTAAGTCACATTTCCTTGAGCTTAACTCCACTGTGCTTTGACCGTCTTTTACCTCATGATTTCTTGGCTTCTTAGCTTCTATTTCCCAATATGAGTTGGAACCCATTCCATTATCGCCTCTCGTCTTCTTTTTCACTTACTCTCTTATCATTCTTGGCTTAAACATAACTATGACCTCATGGTTTCATGCAAGCTCTCCAAAGTTCACTAGTGAATCCTGGATCTCGTTTACTTACTATAAAGTATTCCACGCAGCAGAACTTTTCTCGAAAATACCAATCCACGTTGCCAATGAACCATCCGCCTGCGAATGATATGCCGTGCTTAGATTCAGTTGCTTGCCCATGACTTCCCGTAGACTATCCCAAAACTGGCTAGTGAAGATTAAGTCATGGTTACTAAATATACTTTAGGGAACCCCGTGCAACTGCTTTATTTCTTGAAAGTAAACTGTCGCTAGCTAGGATGCAGTCCTTTCGCTCTTTACCAGAGTGAAATGAGCACTCTTCGTGAGTCTACCTACTATGACCCACATGCTCGTATTCCCTTTCTTGATCTAGGCAGTCCATCCATGAAATCCTTCGTGACGCTTTTCCCCCTTCCATTGCGGGGACCTCCAATGGATATAACAGCCCACCGGGCTTCTATGACTCGGCCTTTAATCTGTTGGCACAACATGCACCTTGGGACAAACTCTGCCACCTCCTCGGGTGAGGTGCATCTTCAAGAACCTTCTTTCTCTCATCGCGTCTTAGCCATCCCTTGTCATCTATAGCAAGGTGACTTATCATCTCGCCTCGAGTCAACTTGTCCATGATCTCGACTAACTGCGGGTCTTCTTTCTGTGAAGTCCCTACTTGATCCAGGAGGGTAGGTCTAAGCTCAAGGGACGCTAACTAACTAACTAAACTGAGAGAACTTCTTACTTCAGTTGCATTCCTTGGAGTCTTCCAATCCTGAACTGCAACTTCCTTAGCGGGATCCACCGCTAAGCCTTGCTTAGAAACTATGTGCCCAAGAAATCTAACTCCCTTTTCTCCAAAATGACATTTGGAGGACTTGGCTTTCAACTGATGCACTCTAAGCGTATCCATCACCTCCACGAGATGCCTTGCGTGCTCTTCCTCATCCTTAGAGAAGATCAGAATATCATCTACGAAGACCACGACAAACTTGTTCAAGAACTCCCTGAACACCCTACTCATCAAGTCCACGAAGTAGGTGGGTGCGAATGGCATGACCACCCATTCTAAGAATCCATCTGGAGTTCTGAACGCAGTCTTGTCTATACTATCCTCAGCTACTCTGAGCTGATGGAATCCAGTAGCAAGATCAAGAGAAAACAGATGTTCCTACAAGCTGATCAAACAAATCATCGATCCTTGGCAATGGTTGCCTATTCTCTTTGTTTAACTCACGATAATCAACACAAAGTCGGAGAGAACCATCTGCCTTGGTAGCAAATACCACAGGCGCTCCTCATTCAAATATACTTCGTCTAATGAAGTTCTTCTCAAGCAACTCCTTCACTTGCTTACTTAGCTCCCGCCTTTCACGCGGAGCCATGTGCCGAATGGGCAAAGAAACCGGCTTTGCATTATCCACCAGATAAATGCGGAAATCAATCTCTCGCTTAGGGGTAACCAACTTCACTTCCCCCAAGATATCAGGATATTCTCGGACCACCCTCACCGATTGCAAACTACCGATAGACGAGTTGAGGGATTCAAGACAACACAACATGACGGGACTCATAGGGTTACTAGAAATTTTTAGGGTATTACCGAGGCGAGTCATGAGCCTCACAACCCTATGCTCAAAAACCAAGGATGGCTCCAAAACTGGACAACCCATCCATGCCCAAAAATCAACCCATACCCCATGAAACCGAGAATATAAGCATCACGCGAGAATTCAAATCCACGTAGATAATAGACAAATGGGAGGAACCCCCAATTGGATTTGAAACACACACGGGATCATTAACTAGACTAGTACTTAGGTGCAAACTAGCAACAAGATCAGATGAGATAAAGCTATGCGATGCACCAGAATCAAACAAGGTACGAACTGAAAAAATCAGAAATATATACAAGGCTCTCAACAGAAATACTACCTCGATCGGGAACTGGAGCGGCATTGAGAGCATGAACTTGCCCTCCTGAAGGTCCAGCACGCTGAGTCTGACCCTGGCCTTGCCCTTGCTTCTTCGGGCAGTCCCTAGTGAAGTGTCCCATTTCTCCACAGTTAAAGCAAGTGCCCTTCCTTTTCCTGCAATCCTTGTTTAGATGAGTCGAGCTTCCATAAGTAAAGCACTTCTTTTCCTTCTTATCTTCAGACTTCTCCTCCTTCTTGTCACTCCTATTCTCTTCATTGAGTAGGGCCATATTCACCAAACTCTCGAAAGTTGCCCCCAAGGGTATATGAGTCATGGCTAAACCATGTAATGGCTCATTTAATCCTAAAGCAAAGTATAGGGCCTTCTTCTGAGCTGTGTTAACCAAGTCTAAACCGACCCGAGCCAGTTGATTAAACTTATCTATGTATTCCCTAATAGTCATGTCCCCTTGCTTCAGTGATAGGAACCTTAGTCCAAACTTTCCCCGAAAGTCATCCCAAGTCTCAATTGGCCTAGTAGCGGTGGTGACCACCCACCAACGTGCAGCTTCTTCCTTTAGCAACCACACTGCTAATAAAACCTTCCTACGGTCACCTATATCAAAGAAGGCAAAAAGATCTTCGGTTTCTTTCAACCAATTCCTTGCCTCTACATAAGTCTCGGTTCCAAAGAAATTCTTGCAACCCATCGCCTTAAAATCTTGGCAAATCTTTGCGAAGTCAGTTTGAGGATGCTGAGGGGAAGGAGGAAGAGGAACCTCAGCGATAGGAGGAGGAGGAACATTAACTACCGGAGGAGGAGGAGGAGGAACATCTGCGGGGCCGGCTTCGGTCGCCCTAGCCTCCAAAAGACTCCTATACCAAACGGGTACTTGTACTCCCTCCGGAATAACAAAGTTATCGGCCATACTGAAAACGAAGAAAAAGACAGATTCAGAATGGAGAAAAACGAAGGAATTTTGCTAATGGCTTTTTGGGGAATAGCCTTTAAAATAAACTAGACTTTTCTTTGGAAAATACTTTATACTCGGTTTTGAAAATAGTTTTCAAAAAGTTTTAAAAACCTTTTTGTTCCTTCTCGTAAACCATATGCTCTGATACCAAATGTAACACCCCACCTCCGCCAGGGTGTCTCTTGCAAGCACTCTGACTTTGGAGGGGCGTTTGAATCAGGTAAACATGCATAATGATATATCAAGGCAGAACAAGAACATATGTATATATGTAAACAGAGTAAATAACATAGATAAAACAGCGGAAGATTTCAAACCATTTCAAAACAAGTCTGGTACAACATAATGTCAACTTTCCAAATACACAAGTCTAGATAAAAACAACATTGCTGAAAAACAGAAATACATAAGTACTATCCCCAAATAAGTGATAACCATAGCTAGCTTCATGTCGAAACCGTACATGAGCTGAAATCCCACAAGCAAGCAATCTGAAATCCAAGCTAAGCTCCAACGTTCCCACCTTGAGAACCTGGGGGGGGGAACGGAAGAAAAGAGGCGAAAGAAAACAGGTCAGTCAAAAAGACTGAGTAAGCCCTACTACAATCAATGTAAACTGATAAAGTTAACTGGCATGAGAAGCAGGGATGAACATAAGGATAACAACATACTAGCATGATGATTAACTAACAAGGTAGATAAAGGTGTCATCACATAATCAGGATTAAGGTTTTTGCACCACAGGTGTACTAGCAAACTAACATGACTTGAATAAACAAGTATTGATCCCTTGGCCCAAGCTTTGGCCCAATAACATGAAGTGACCCTAACACGAGGTCCAATAACATGAAGTGACCCTAACACGAGGTCCAATAACATGAAGTGACCCTAACACGAGGTCCAATAACATGAAGTGACCCTAACACGAGGTCCAATAACATGAAGTGACCCTAACACGAGGTCCAACCAAACGGTCTAGTCGATCGGCTCCCTAAGCCTAACTCGTCACGTGTTGGTGTCAATACGGCCCAAACATAATTGTAGTCAGACTGTGTCGGGTCTCCCGTCGGGTGTATCAAACCCTAGGGTGGCAACCCCTGGACACCATAAACATGCGTGCACAGTCTCGATCTACTGGTACCCGTGCATGTTTTCCCCGACTTCGGACTATGTGCACGACCATAAGTCCGCCCGGAACTACACCGACGTACCACTCTGCCGTCGCTTTTGGTCGCTTACCTCCAGTTCAGTAATCGTGCCCCCACCCTAGCCTAGTCCCTAGGGTCATGATGATACAAACTTGGGATTACTGCTGGAGTGGACCCCCATTGCTAGGATTTTCTAGTGGGTTAAGTACGGTTTAACCCTCTTGCTAATCATGGATTAACTTGGTTAAGTGTAACGATGAGTTCACGACTTAACCCCGATTAATCTACCAAGCCCAAATTGGTTAAGTATTAAGTGGACCATAACTTAACCCTAATCACGAGGCATTAATTAATTTAATGCGCCTTAACCTCTCACATTAGACCTTGTTGTGGTTACTAGTTAAGCCGGGCGGGTCCGGGTAGCTTTACACCACAACTTGGTCTAACCTCGGGTTCAAGGTACAACATGACCAACTTCTCACATTGGGTCCTATTGTTTGTAGCAACTAGTTAAGCCGGTCGGTTCCGGGTAGGTTTACGCTACAAACTCAACCCAACCTCGAGTTGGTCACACTTATCTTTTCTAAGTGTCATGTCCATCATGTTTCCAAAACATGTTACAAGTTTTCAAGCATTTGGGTAGACCTAACTTAATAGGTAAATTCCCAAAGGGTAGACCTAACTTAATAGGTAAATTCCAAAGCTTATGTTTTTATGTCTTTTAAGTTTACCCAACCCCAAACGCAATCCCATCGCTTACATATCGCAATAGCGCATAAAGGATAGAAAGAGGGAACTTGGCATAATCATGACATAAAGGTGTTGAAGCCACAAGTTTAACATGGTGGCATATGAAATGTACATATGTTCATATACTTGCATATTACATTTTTAGGCCTCAAAAGCATGCATAAAACCAAACTTAACATATTGGTGATACATGGTGATAAATGACATGTAGTAATGGCCATAAGTTCGCATTTAGCCTCACATGCAAGTTATCATAAGAAATATGATAACTTACATGTTGCCAAAATGCAACCTTTAACATAAAGCTTGAAGCTTCATGTCCATATACTCAAGATAAACTTGCATATCATAACATGGCATACTTGCATAACATAACATGGCATACTTGCATAACAAAACTTGCATATCATAACATGGCATACTTGCATAACATAACATGATAAACTTGCATATCATAACATGGCAAACTTGCATAGCATAACATGATAAACTTGCATATCATAACATGGCAAACTTGCATAGCATAACATGGCATACTTGCATAACAAAATGTGCATATCATAACATCTCAAACTTGCATAACATGACATAGTAAACTTGCATATCATGTCAAACTTGCATATCATACATTTAACTTTAGAGTTTAAGTATGAAAGTAGAATAGGGCTTACAATGCTTATGAAGACACACAAAACTATGACAAAGCCCTTATGCAACCAATTAGACCCAAAATGCAAGCTCTAACATAAAAACCCTTGAGCCAAAATGATCAAAACCCTTGCTTTATGATGTAAATATGGAAACTTGACTTGAATGCAAGCTAATGATGCTCATACAAGCTTGAAAACACTTGTATGCATGGAAAATCTCTCTTAGAAATAATTTTAGAGATTTTATGAAGAGAGTGGAGGCCATGAGAGGTAAAATTTTGCCATAGTTTAGTTGTATGAGTGAATAACGATGATTTAGGGTTAGGTTAGGGTCTTATTTATAGGTTAGGCAAGTGTTTTAGGCCATAGGATTAAACCATAGTTGCAATCTCAGCCCTTAAAACCGAATCTGGCCCCCAAGCTCAACACAATCTCAAAATGGTGCACCAGGCAAAACTGCCCGGCTGGACCAAGTCGACAGCCAAGTCGACAGGGCTGTCGACTTGGGTCCAACCAAGTCGACTCCCAAGTCGATAGGGCTGTCGACTTGGGTGCTCTGGCAGGAATTTTCCCGCTTGGCCCAAACTGGCCCAAATTTCCAAATTCAAACTTGAATTTGAAATCTGTTTTTACTTTGAAATTTTCTGAAAAGTTCGTTGGGCCTTAATCGGGTCATACAGACTCCGATTTCCGAAAACTCGGACTCTATTTCGCGTATTTTTCCGAGACGAACGCAATGGCATAGCCCGTTTCCCTTGATTCAGAATTATAAATTAAATTCTGCCTCGATTTATGTTATAACAGGTTATTGAAAATACGGGTTGTTACACAAGTACCAAATCAACACTGTTTGTTGATTTTAAACACAACATAGGGGAATATTTATTCAACTATCACACTCAAACAGGTTTTACTACCATATGGGTTCAATCAGTTCAAATATCAACAATATAAAACAAACAAACAACATATATACTATTTTAGGAATTCGGTCGGATCCCTCCAACCTGTTCTTCCCTGCATCACAGCTCATTATACATTTCATAATAATATATGAAATAAATTTCAATCATCTATAAATTTAAAACGGTGAATTTTAAATAACAGCAACCAATCAACCAATAATCAACCAATAGCAACCAATCAACCAATTTATATTTTTAAAGGTAAATTATATTTTAATATGAATTTACCACATCACAGGATTCCAGAAGGTGTGAGAATTAACTCACCAAATTATTTCGGTTGGCGGTTGATGCGTTTGAACATTCAAAATTAGCTGAAATTTCAACTGCGTCAGATCAGTGCCTAGTTAGTGCCATCACCTAGGTCTCGTCCCTGCGATCCCAACGGATCTAGTTTTGTCCAATTTCGTTAAAGTATGTGAAAGTTATCACGGTTTTAAGTTTGTATAACTTATACGAGTATTAACTAATTAATTAATCAATAAAAACTTAATTACCTTAATTGGGCTGCCACGTCATTATCGTATTATGCTAATCACGCGTTTTCAACTTCACCTCTTCCTGAAACCCGACCGTGACTTTCTTTTACCCCATCGTTCCCCTTTTCATCAATGCACCGATCCTCTACTTCAACTCCGGCGCCACCCAGGACCACCGGAACCCTCGCCGAGACCACCACTGTCTCCGCCGTTAAGAGCAACCGCCACGCCCCCACACTGGACCCCCACCTCGCCGTCATCTCGCCGGAAAACTTGGTTGAACAGAAAATGCCTCAACGTCGAATTCTCCGACCACACGCCGTCGTACCCTTCACCACCGCCACCAATCGACGGCCATCGCTCCCCTGCACCATCGCCCTCATACACCATGGCCCCACGACCTACGTTCACGCCGAAATTGGAAAAAATCCGAATGCCACTTCCAAACATAAACCCAAAATGGACACCTCCGTTCATCTTGACCCCCACGCCACCACGGACCACCAGAGACCCCGAGACCATAGCCAAACGAAAGATGAAACTCTCCTCTACAAAACCCCCAAGGTCCCGTCTCCTCAAATCAAACCAATTCCCCAAATTTTAGCCAAAAACGGAAGTGGTTTATCTCGGTTTTTGCCAATTTCCGACCACCACCATCGTCTATTCACCACCAACGTTTTACAGTAGCTTGGCATCGAGCCGATCTACAACTTCCGTTCACATCACGATAGCAAATTCTTGACAGGTTGAGAGAAATAAACTGTTTTAGAATGGAGTGCCTTTCTGATTTAGGCTGAGGTGTTTAGGGGTTTATATAAGAGGAAAAATATTATTTTAACTTGATGTGACGAGCGACGTTGACTAGCGATATTTTATTTCGTGTCTATCGCGTTTTCGAACGTTGTTTATTCGCTCCGACGCTCACATCCGAACCCCGTTCGAGATGCGAATGGACGGCTTAGTATAATTTGAGGATACGGTCCTAATGAAACTTGTTTCGTCGAACTCCGAGTTCGTTTGCTCGAATGGCCCTCGTTCACGTCCAAATGGTCGTTTTTATTTGTATTTTATTTTTCCACGCTCACAAATTAACCCCGATAGATGCGCCACTTGAAACCTAGCAATAATTTACCGTTGTGGTCTCAATAAAATTTGTTTCGTCGAAAACTGAGGTCGTTTGAATAAAGTCCCTTTTATAACTGGCCAATTCAGATAAAATAAACCAATTTTAAAATACCTCAATATAATATTATTAAAATATTGAAATTGGCCATACACAACCAGAATATCGTATACTACCAAAATAAAATAGCTTGGCTTGAGTTTGAAGCAAAATCGATATTAGAATAATTTAAAAACCCCTTTATTTAATATAAATAACGTTATATTATATAATGAAATTCCACAACGACCTTTTCAAAATTCGATTTGGACATAAAATAAAATCTGCAACACGAAAAGTCGATTTTTCTCTTTCATTAGAAAAATATTACCCAGCAGATTCGGACGTTTCTTGTTTCAAGAAAATCCGACTCATTTTGGGCCCTGTACAGCCGTTTGAAGTTCAAAACGCCAAATTACGAACTGCCGCGCCGCTGCAGCTCGTTTTATAATATAATTATAGATTAAACGTTATAACGTCGTTTTATAAACGAAATCGCTACGATATTCCAATAAAAACCATATTAAACCAATTTAAATTGCCCGATCACTTTAACTGCAAATTCAATATTTTCCCCATATATGCCAAAAAAATATTATTATAATATTCAAAATAAATAAATATTCAAATTAAAATTGTTAAATTCGATTATATAACTCAAATCAATATTTTAAATAAATAAATTATTTCAATAAATGATCAGAAAATATGGGACAATAACCAACCCAGTTTTAGTCACGGTTACTCGAACAAACCAAATCATTTCATATCCCGAAGTTGTAAATCATTTTGCGACCGTAATCTACAAATACTTGTCGTTTTCAAAACATTTCAACATATCGGGATTCCAGTCATCAAAATCTCTTTTATAAACTATTCATCATATCTAAACTAGTTGGAAACCAAATTCGCCCAATTGAAAATAAAATTTTCAACTTTCAAGAATGCAATTTATGTTTCATATTTTGAAATCCATGATCGTATTTAAACCATTCAATCCTTTCAAATCTAATTTCATACGAATTCAAGCCTTTCTAGTTTCCGAAGTTTTCGAAAATCATTTACACTTCCTTCATTTCAAGTATCTTTGTATATCACAAGATAGAGTTTTCAAGAGCCATAAGTCGAAATCTCAGAAATCTCTTTACGATTCATATAGTTGAACTTTATTTTTTCCAAACCTACTCAGTCAATCATCATTTACACCATACTATAGACTTAATATTCATTCTTATTTAAAATATCAAAATGTGTTTGAAAAGGTTACAATTTCCTATAGTTAGAAAACCCTTGAAACATTCCTTATTCAAATATACCATCACGCTTTCGCTGCGCACTCTGATTTAGTACGTGCATGTTTCAAACCATCATTATTCAAAACATTAGAAATAAGTTTCAAAAATTTTAGAACCAATTCTTAAAATTCATCTTTCAAAATCCATTTTCCTTGCATAAATTGAATTTTATATTTCAAACACTTCCAATTTCTATGCAAAGCTTATTTGTTTAAGTTCCATTAACCTAATGTCTTAGATAAATCAAAGTTGTCTTGGTTGAGCTCAATCTTGGTTTTATTCGACAAACGACACAAAAGTATACATGCATGGATCAAGTCAAATTCCATACGTTCAAAACAAAAGCTCGATATCAAAATGAGCACTAAAAGGTATAATGATCTAAATTAAAACACACTTAAATCCAAAAGATAAACTACTCAAGATCAATAAGTTTGATTCAAATTCTCAAACAGGATCAAGACAAGAAAGTCAAGTGCACCCAAGGGTACAAGTATAGGCAGTTCAACAGTACGATGATTCGAGTCAAGATATTCAACCAAGCTTAACAAAAAGGGGATGAACGACACTACTCAACGGTTCAAATTAAATAATGGAACTAACTTAGGCCAAGCTAGGAAAAACGAGCGCACCTAAGGATATAGGCATAAGTAGTTTATTCTTGGGATATTCGTTTTTTTTCATTAACCACCTCTTGAGTAAATCTTACTTCAAATTTCCTTTTCATTTGTATCTTAAGAGATTACCTTTTAAATACTTTCTGTTGGATTGCTCATACAGTTTTAATTGGGGAAAAGTAGTTTAACCCCACTTAGACATTTCTTATCTTTGATTAAATATCATTATCAAGATCTGAAATATAAGTTGATATATCTCAAATATGATTTCTTAATAAATAATTTCACTTTCATACATTTTGAAATTTTCTCTTTCCAATTCTTTAAGTGGGTTTACTTTTAAAATTAAGATATTACCCAGGTTAAGGAAGTTTAGCTCTCACTATGTTATATTAACTTATGTATCATACGCAACATTTGTCGAAATAGTATTCCTCGACGCCCTAACTGGAATCATGTAGTCATCCCACTTCGAAATTCGAAAATAACTACTGATGGTGCCATGGTCATCAATAGAATCATCCTCGAGCGACTGGAGTGTGATTATATATCTATTGTGTACATATAAGGCTTCGTACATACGCCGGCCCTGCGTATAATTGAAGTCTTCATATATTCCAATAGTCCTATCACGACATCGATTAAAATATTCAAAAGTCTTATTAAAAATTATTTCAACATGATTTACTTAGTTCAACATAATTCACTTTCAAAAGATGCGCTCTCACTGAACTATTCCAAAATCTCATTCTAGGGTATTTCTAACAATATCTCTAACGAGATATTATAACGCTGATGAGTTCTATCTTCTATTCAAAATATGTCATACCTCGTAGCTTTGTATGAACCAAAGCTCTAATACCAACTTGTAACGACCCATCTTTTTACCTAGTTCTCGCTGGTAATTAAACCAACTTAAACCATTCCGAAAGACGAATTGTTATGGGTACATACATACATTGAACAGAATAACAGAACCTTTCATTGGATAATTCTATATTACATCAGAGTTACATGAATACAAGAGTTACAACATTACATATACAGCGAAAGAAAGAAAATATACTTCTCAGTGGAAGATAAAAATGATACAGCGGAAGCTTCAAATTTAGCGTGAACCCGAATCCAGAAAGTGCTTCGAATCTTGCTCCAATGATCTATAACCGTAAAACTAAACTACTAGCTGCCCATGTGAAATTTAATGGGCACCCAGATTTTAGGAAGGAACAATAAACTCTAGGTCAGTCATGGGACTGGTGTGAGAACATAAAATAGTTACTTTAGGATTTATTTGAAGTTGGGAAATTTACCGGACCACGCCGCTAACGCGGAACGGGTTTACTCCATGTGAATTCCCGTGCATATATGTACGCAATGACTTTTGAAAATGAAGCAATCAGAAGCTCGTCCCACATCGCACAATGCAAGTACACACCAGATGGGCGAGTTTTATCTTATGATAACCAAAAATGCCTTCATACGTGAAAATCCTCTTTCAGTGCCATAATACATATATATAGTGTGGAAAACATTTCGCAAATAAATGTATTAATCCTAGACGACATAATACCCCAATATATATATATGCACAATCAAAATCGTATAGCTCGTATTGGAGATTTGGGTTTCCAACTTGATGATTCGTGGCACGAAAGATCAGAACACAAACGAAATGTAATCACGGGAAGCGGACACTAATACAAATCGCGAGGTAGATCAACGGTTTTTGACCAGACACAGCCCCCTGAACATACACTATTCCATAAGTCATAAGTTGTTTCCCACTGCTGTAGCGGTCATCATCAATTCATATATATATATATATATATATATATATATATATATATATACACACACACACACAACCTAACCGCCAGTTTCTCATCATCTGGGGTGTGAGGTTTGTCGATGTCACGTCATACAGAAAGCATGCCTAGAAAGCAACGCCCTGATCGTACAAGCTCATTTCATCTCTTAAGTATGTCACATTATCCATTCACAACATGACCATTGATTTCCATCCATACATAACCACTTTGAGCTCATATGTCACAAACCAGATACCTATCAACGAAAATCAGTGTTATGCCATCAATTACAATGCCAGGCACACAATCCATACAAGTCTGTCCTGGGTCTGAACGGAACAAAATCCGAAAATTCTCCCAATACGTTCGGACTTTCTGCCACTCCGGTAATAGGGGCATCTCTCTACTGTAGCTATCAGTAAAGAAACCAATCGGTCATCAGTCCGTTCGATGGGAAGAATCGTGATCTTCATTCGTCGATTCCAAGTCTTGAATTTGCTTCACGCGTCATATTATTACTTGGAGTGGTTTCAGACTTAAATCCGATCCCGGTCTTCCCAAATAACCAGCGCATCATAAAACAAGTGTTTCTGGACATATATACATACATATATCCCTTAGTATTTTCTAAATCCAGAATTAATTGCTTAAAAGATGATCGTTTATAGATAGTCTTTTATTAATGCCTTACTTTCGAACAATCAGTATAACCCAAGGATCGTGATTTCAATAGTTCCTTAATTCAAATTCATTGAAATCATTCAAAACGGATTCATTATTTTCAAATCAAAAGATTCAGGACCGAAAAACAATTCCAGTTTAATTAAATAAATATTTGAAAATAATACATTTGTTATAAATTGATTATCTTTTAAAAATAGAAATGTTTAAAATAATTACTTAACATATATTTAACCTTGAAGAAGTATACAAATATAATACTTTAAACATATACATATCTTTTAAAACTAATAAGTTTTTATTTAAATAATTTAAAATTAACATATCATGTTTAAATAATTGAAAGCCTATATAAATATATATACTTTATATTGGAATTGTTTCCTTTCCATGCCGATGACTTGCATTAATATCTATACTCGAAGAGTATACTAGTTCCGAAAATCTTGAGTTAATCTAATCGATTCGAAGATAGTCACTTTCTGTTTCATTCACTTAGTTCCGTAACAACTTCTATAAATTGACATAGTCATATTTGAGTAACTCAATGACATTATCATATCTTTCAAGTTATTCTAACCGATTTACATTAGATATATATAGATACGATTGGTTAGAAATCGAAGTTCTTATATCAATATATGTTTCCATATTAAACTAATACTATAGGCGGATTTACAATATTTAAACTGTTTAATTCATCAAATAGTATTAGTCATCATCTACAGAACTTACATTAAATATCTAAAGGTCGCTTCCATCCAATATAAGCATATTTAAAAATTTCATTTGAACTCAAGATCTAATGATACAAATTTAGGTCATTGGAAAAAAACAAGTTATAACACTGCGTCAAATTATAATTTGGATAAAATCTAGGTTCCAAATTTACATTATACACCACACTTGATTCATAAGATGATTATCATTAACTAAATATTTAACCCATGAAATAATTAATATTTCTTAATATTCACTTTACATTTTTTTTCGTAAATATTATATCATTAACATAAGTGATAATTAAGTTCAACGCAAATTTCATTTAAGCTACATCAAATCAAAAATCAAAAATCAAAATACATTACAATAGCACTTATTGTTGATGATAAAATGTTAATTGGTTTCAAAAATGGAATTTAAATATACTATCAAATTAACAAGTTTCCCAGTATTACTAACCCATTATTTCATTCTATATTTCAAATTTTTTTATTGGCATAACTTAGTTAATACTGATATAATGTAAATCAACCTTATCAAATGTATTCAATACCATAATATGTTATAGAATCAAAGATTATTAGCATTATTAAATCAATAAATATTGTTAAGTCGATATTATTTAGTTAATAAAACACTAGCAAATCACTAAATTATTATTTAGTTAATAAATCGTTCCTTAATTAAATTTAGGAAATTTCCTAATTTTCCACTAATAATTGATATAAGGTCATAGTGAGTAATATATATAATATATGTACACATCCAACCACCGTTTTATACATTCATTTCCTACATGCAATCAACCAGATAAATTCCAAATACGCGTTATACACTAACACGCCCCCAAATACATTAGTTTGGCAACCATCATACTTTAATAACAATTAATCAGTCATTCATGTAACTGCACAATTTTAGATTCATTAACTATGCATGTAAAATTCAAATCATATAAAATAAAATAAAAATATATTAATTTGTTCTCACCAGTTATCTCTCCCATGATTAATAGTCTACCCAAAACACCTTGCATGCCTCTTCATCGACATATTCTCTCAGTGTCTTTCCTTCTCTTATTCTTTCTCTCTTCATTTCTCCTTTTCTTTTCTCTGTCTACGTTCCTCTTTTCCTTCCTTTAAAAAAAAAAAACTCTTCCCTTAAAATGAACTTTCCTCCTTTATTGCTTGCACACAGTCATGCATGAACATGAACTGGAATTGAATGCATGGCTTTCTTATCCTCCTTTTTTTCCTCTCTTCTTTTTTTTCTCTTTTTTTCCTTTTAAATGAAAACAAGGCTTTAGCATCAAAAGGGAAAATTTCGCATGCATCTGCATGGCACTCGGCCTGGTCTTTGCATGCGCATGTGACAATTTAGCTCTTCATTTCCCTTTTTCTTTTTCTTTTTTTTATTTGGCAAAGGGCGGAAACTAGCAATGAAAGAGGCAAAGTGGAAGATGGGCGGACGCTTTTAGGTGAGGAGGAAACTGGAATTTCATGTGGCTTCTCGTCGGTGGTTGGGAAAGAAGTTGAGTAGGATGCTAAGTGCAATAGAAGGCCTGACTTGAATGCGGGTGGAGAGAACAATGGGCGCAACAATTTTAAATGGAATGGAGGAGGAGAAAGATCGGCTCAAGTTGAGGGAAGCGGACCTGGTTGCAATGGTCATAAGCTTGGTTCGAGGTGCGGTGGAAGGTAAATCGTGAAAAGGGAGCTGAGGCTTCATGGCGTGAGGACGCTGGGGGCCCAGGATGAAGAAACCGACCGCATGCATTCACAAGAACAAGGCTTCATTTGATTCATTTTTTTTGTTTTTTTTCATCTTCTTATTTTCTTCTTATTTTTTTTAGAGAATGGCGGAACTTATTCTTAGCGAAGGAGAAGCAAACAGACAGAAGAAGAAATGCTAGAGACGCAACAAAGTGATGGGAAGGAAAAATGAATTTGTTAAATTTAATTGCATGTTTCTTTGAAGGAGAGCACGTGTAAACATTACTTTTACACTTGTCCCCTTTACTTGTATGTGCGCCACGATTTAAGATTTTACTTCTTTTTTTTTTTTTTTAGGGATGGCGTAACAGAGAAGATGAAGTGGAGAGTAGCAAAGTTTCTAAACCCATGTAGCAGGCAGGAAATGTGAACGGTAGAAAATGGTTAACACGTGGTGGGAAGTTTATATATAAAGGTACAAGTGTCCCCACTATCTTAAATACAATCCTATCTCCTAAGACTGGCACCTTGCGCATGGATGCATGTACATTCATTTTCCACGAGACCCATTTCATTTATTTGAAACTTAGACACCAAAATTTTCCTTTTCAATTTCTTACATTTTCAATTATCGATAACCCTCAACAACAAACTAACATTATAGTCGTGTACACTAATGTGTCACAATCCCAAAACAAAAATAAAATAGACCGGTTAATTAGTTCTGTAAAGTGTCAAAAGGGACCATAGTTACCCTAAAATACGTTAGAAAAATATATGTTTATTTTCCAAATTAAAATTTACAATAAAATTTTATAAAATATTTTAAGACTACGTGAACTGAAACTGAAGAAAAATTTGCGACGAATATTTAATTATAATTTAATTTCAAATCATAATCACCTTTCTTGACTGAACTACAACCAAATTTTGAAAGTTCGATTAACGACGAAACATTTTCTCCAAACAAAAATTGTTATAACTAATTTCACAACAAAATTAAACTTTCAGTCTATTAAAATACTATTATTGCCAGAATGGCGACTGAAAACTCTTTCTCTTTCTTGTTGAACAATTCTCGTTCTAGTTCTCTATTTTCTCAATCCTATTTGGGTCATTCTCAATTGTTTGCAAATGGGAATAAACCGAATGCAGTGGCTCGTTCAGATTGGACTTCGGCGAGTTCTCAGGTTCGCCGTGATGGTTGTTTTCATTGTGGAGATGGTAATCACTTTGCGAGGAATTGTAGAAATCAAATTAGATGCTTTAATTGTGGTCAATCAGGACATCGAAGTGGCAATTGCTCGGTTTCATCAAGTTCTTGGCGGAAACAGGCAAAGATCAAAGAAGTGCATCACCGATGTGATAGCCCGTAACTTCCACGGTAAGGAAAGTCCGGATTATCGTGAGAACACGACAAATTAGAACACAAACAGAAGAACATTTCATGGTTATTTACAACAATTCCATTAGAATATACAGAGTATGAATAAATACCAGAGATTACAATAAATTACATAGCAGTGGGAAAACAATACAAAACACAACTGAAAGTAATACACGGATACAGAGCTTTCTGAGCATCGTTCCAGCTGTAAATCAGGATCCTGTGAATATAAATCTGCAAAGCCAAAACTACTAGCTGCCCGCGTCGAAAATAGGGGCACCCAGAGTTTAGGTTAAAACAATAAATTCCGGGTCAGTCATGTGACTGGTGTGAGAACTAAAACAGTTATTAATCTTAATTTTTAAGTTAGGTAAATCAAGGGATCACGCCGTATAACACGGAACGGGTTTCCTCCCAAGAATACCAGTTCATAAAACAAATAGCGCAATGCTAAATAAAGAAAAATGAAGCTATTATAAGACCCAGGTCCCATCACACAATGTAACGCAAGCCGGGGGATAGGGTTTTTACCTTATAATAGCCAAAGCATGCTTGATACGTTAAAAACACATTATTTGATACTATAACAAATGCATAGTGTCAAAACAATTTCAATCATAAATATCAATCATAGGTGGCATAAATGATCCATACCACTATGTCGCCATACTAGGTTCTACAAATATAACCGAATATCACGTATTGGAAATTGGATTTCCGTCATGAGTCGAAGCAAGGGGCAAGCTCCTCTCCATTCGAGACACTCTAGCAAATGTCTCAGGACCCCACTATGATCCTTGGAATCGGTTGGGCCGGTCCTCTCCTAACTTTGGAGGATTGGCAATTCCTGAACACAGGTTTCCCGGTCCTAACAGACCTATATCCGAGGCGCCTCGCATTCCAACATCCACACAGGTAAAAAGTCTATAAATGTCAGGGCTAGTAGGTCACTGACATCACCCATAGCTAGAAAGAAACGTCGTGTTCTCCCAACGGTCCATATCCCGTTTTTGACTCATACCGAGGTGTGAGGCTCGCGAATTCACGTTATACACAAAGCTATGCCACACCGGCTGTGCTTTGATCATCAACCACAACACTTTGCTTTTCAACAGAAGCACTGATCATCTGCCACTTAGGCGTGCCACACAGGCAATTCACTCCATGCGACTGATGTCCATCGATATACAACCTCTGAGCTCGTACGTCTCATAGAAGGGCGTTAAGCAAGAGAATAAATTCTCCGCCTCCAAACAGATGTATATTTAATAGAGATCAATCAACACAGAATAAAATCCAATGTCAGACACACAGTCCATTTACAAGTTCGTTCTGGGTCTGAACGAAACTGGAGGCACTTTCGTTGCATATCCATCGATCTCCAAGTACGTCTGGATGATCACCAATTGATTCCCTCGTCTTGGGTGTACAACCCAATCAAGATCATCAGTAATCACCCAAACGATGTGAAGACTTCCGGTCTTCAACCACCGTCTTCATCTTCGACATATCGTCGAATCGGTTATTCAAAATGGGTATAGACCCGGCCTTTCCGAATAACCAGCGTATATAATAAACAAATGTTACACATACACAACATATGCCTCATTCCAATTCAGAATATCCTTTTATTCTGATATTCACATTCTTAAGGAAAGGTTCCCATTAATTTTATCAAAGATAAATTCTTCTAAATTTATTCTTTTATCTTCCTTTGAATATCATTTCAAACCATATTATGGTTTTTGAAACTAGTCCGGATTAGCGAACCACACCGAAGTAATTATTTATTTTATTTGCCAATCCCAACCTATTCATCCCATGGAGCAAAACTGGTAATACTCCATATCTAACACCACGGTGTTATCGGTAAAGTTAATTACCATTTCACATTCAAATCTAATTAAAGATTTAACTATGGCTTTGGGGCAAAACTGGTGATACTCCATTCTCGATCACATTCCAATTTTGATAATTTAAATTATCAATTCACATTTCAATTTAATTACAGATTCATTAAAACTCCACTTCGTTTTAATCTTCCCACAAATCAATACCCAGTCTTTATCTGGGTTAAAGAACCAATGTCATCTAAAACACGATTCACGATAAACCCAAAATCACTTTCAAATTCAATTCCAATTAAATATTGTTTAATTGGGCAATTTCACTAAATCTTAGTTAAAAGATTTATTCTTTTCTACACTGGGTCCAAGAACAGTGTTATTCAAGACACCATTCACGACGAACCCAATTTCCATATGATATTAAATACAAGGCTCTGAATAGAAAATATATCGTCTTATATTCAATATCAAATTCTACGACCAACAAATATCGTATTGGAAATAACGATATAAATATATCTTTCAAATTCCCACAACAATATCTGTATAATCACGAATTCCAACATCGAAATATTGCAAAGACAATTTTGATTCAAATCCATTTCCAATTCGTATATTGGAAATTCTGATTATTTTTAAAACCACTTTCAGATTCAATTTATTTATTTCAAAAATAAATTGATTTTAATTCTAGTTCAAAACTAGTTCATTTTGATAAAAATCTAATTTTATCTTTTCAAATATGGAATTTTTCAGCCCAAATTTTCCCAAATCATTTCTTATGATTTTACACAAATTATTACTATTTTTAATAATTTTATCAAAGCCCGTACAGTCGATTTCCATCAACGGCCATCGAACTGCACTTACAGTGACCTTTTCCAAATTTGATTTGGACATAATTCCAAATCCAACCATTAGATTTAAAATTTCTAGCATTCATTGGAAAGCTCTTTTCGATATGAACCCAACGGTTCTGGTTTCAGGAGAATCCGACGGTCGGATCTCCCGTAATGTCCATTCGAAGTCAATGGTCGAAATTCACGAACTACCGCGGTTCTTGTAACACCCCGTGAATTCTATAACGTTAAGCTTCAAGAATTAAAGTATAATTAATTATAAATGATGAAATCAAGGGAAATGGGTTACGCCATTGCGTTCGTCTCGAAATTCTACTTGAGATAGAATTCAAGTTTGCATAAAACGGATATCGTATGAAGAAGATATGAACGAACGAAGTTGGGTGAAAAACCAGAAAACGGGTCAGAATGCACTGGGCGCACTTGGGAAGTGCGCCAGAACAGAAATGAACTGGCGCACTTGGGAAGTGCGCCAGTACATTTTTAGCCTGGCGCACCTACCAAGTGCGCCCAGGTCAGAATGACCTGCTGGTTAGGTCAGAATGACCTGCTGGTTAGGTCAGAATGACCTGCTGGTCAGGTCTTGGCTGGCTTGATCAGGGTCTGGTCGAATTCTGATGCTTGGCTGAGTCACTAGGGCTTACGTGTCACCTTTTGAGTGGCTCTTTGAACTTTGTATGGTCTAGATTCCTCCTATCTTCATCCGACGGCTCAAAACAATTTAAAATTCTATAAATACAACTCAAACCTAACCCTAAAGTCACACAAATAATAGAATACAATAGCCGTCATGCTGCTGGAGAGGAACTAGGAATGGTCGTCAATTAGAAACCCTAGAGACAAGCCAACAAGCCTAAAAGACGAATCAAATTAAAAGAAGATCAAAGCTTAATCAAATCATTCAACGCAACTTTGCTACCCAAAGGAGAGCATCTCCAAATCAGAATAACAGAAATCAGAAAACAAGAATTCATCACACGTTGTAAGTATAGTAACCTTTCAGAATATGAATAAAAACTGTGATGTGATTCGATGTATATGAAAATAGAATTGTGTTATTATTCTATGTATTGCGATGGTTCTATCATGACTTATGTATTGATGTTTGTGGCATAAAATTGATTTATGCAAGCCTATTGAACAATTGTACATGCAAGTTTGTGGCGAAAATTAGAATTTGGTCATTTTATGTATATGGCGATGACATGGACTATGTCTAAGTTGGAATTTATGTAAACATGTTATAAACTTTGCAAGTTCATTTGCAAGTATAATTGGACCTATGTTTCATCAAGTATAATTAGATCTATGTTTCATAAACTATGCAAGATTTTGTTTATTTGCAAGTATAATTGGATCTATGTTTCATAAACTATGCAAGATTTTGCAAGTATAATTGGATCTATGTTTCATAAACTATGCAAGTTCATAGGCTATATGATTAGATGTTAAAATTGTACATTTTGGTGAACATACATCATGCTAGTCTTGTGTTTGACATTATGCCAAATTAAACACGTTTAAAACACAAGTTTATATTTGCCTAAACTATGCCATTTCATATGTCACCTACTTAGTCATACTTTGATTTGAATGCAAGTTCACATGGTCCATGTTATATGTTAGTTGAATCGCCAAATTGCAAGTACATGCGCCACACACCTTTATGTGTTACATGTTCATATTGATTATGCCAAAAACGCCAAGTTTACACCTATGTCTCCTTTACGTTTATGAATTCCCTTATGCTTATTTGTGTGCGCTAAATTAGGATAAGTTTTTAGCCTAATATTATATGTTAAAAACTAGGCGAATGAATATTAGGCTAAGATTTGTTAGCCTAATGTTTAAACAGGTGAACGTTGGGAATATTTGAAAACTTGACATAAAAATATATTGAATTGGCATGCTTGTCACATGCCAAAATACGTGGCATTTAAATGATACAAATTCTCATACCAAAAATGTTAAACTTGGAATGTGGGCCATAACATTTAATTGTTGACAAATTTACATATATCCAGTAATAAAGAAAAATATGTAAATTTAGAAAACACGATATGCTTAACCCGAGGTTGGATTGAGTTGTGATGTAAACCTGTCCGGACCCGCCCGGCTGTCCAGTAGTCACAACAATACCTATCCAATGTCGGTGGTTAAGCATTGAGCCCAATAAGGACCCGAGGTTAGACTGAGCTACGGTGTAAACCTGCCCGGAACCGACCGGCATATCCAGTAACCGTAGCAATACCTATCTAATATGAGTGGTCTGGTGCTCCTAAGAGGCTAAGAACAGATGGTAGGGTTAAGTCAACTACAACACTTAACCAAATTCAACATGTTAACAAGAATTGATGGGTGGGGTTAGGTAAATACAGACACTTAACCACTTAACATGTTTGACTAGAAAATCTTGGTAACGAGGGACCCGTTTCAGCAGTAACCCAAAGTTAGGTATCAACGGTACCCTGAAACTAGGCAGGGTGGGGCACGATTACTGGGCTGATTGTAAGCGGTCAAACGACGGTGGTGGGTGCACAGTGCAGGTCTAACGGGGTGCGGGCGTGCACACACTCTGGAGCAGACAACCAGGGCACTGGGGACACCAGTGGTATAACCTATGTCTTCTAGTTTTGTGTCGGGGCCGCCCGCATGGGTCTTGATACACCCCATGGTGGGACTAGCATAGGTATCTACAATTGTTGGGGGCCGTATGACACATGTTAACGCGAGTAGGAGCCGATCTTTAATAAGAATGGGGATCACTTCACCCTCACCATGGGGTGCCAGTTAGAAAAACTCGAGTAGGTGCAGAGAAGAAAAATTAGTTCGATAACGGTGTGTGTAACGGAAAAGATAGTAAAATGAGAATAATTAATTTTAGAATCAGGAATTAGGTAAAATGGACATCACCATTGCGTTCCTCTCGGAAAAATACATGAAATAGAGTCCGAATTTTCGAAAATCGGAGTCCGTATGACCAAGATATGGCCAAAACAAGATTCAGAAGGTTTCGGTCAGCACAGAACTGGCCAGGTCGACCAGGGGGTCGACCTGGGGCCCAGGTCGACCAGGGGGTCGACCTGGGAGTGGACCCCCCCATGGGGGTCGACTATAGTGTCGACCCCCCTGCAGGTCGACCTGGTCGGCATGTTTCGGTCCAGAACGCGTTTTTGAAGCCCTGGGACGATTTTTGATGGTCCGGATTGGTTTTAGGGTTAATCTGATGGCTGAAATGAGTTCCTACACCTATAAATACACCCTAAGACCTAGCCTCCTCTACACACAATTCTATTCTTCTTCTTCTCTGCCTCTGTTCTAAATAAAAATAAAAATAAAAACGGCGTCGCTAATCTGCTGGAATCAAAACTAGAAGCTAATCAACATCAACCTAAGCAATTCAATTCAAATTAGAGATTAAAGCTTCTATAACAATTCTGCAACAACTAAAGTTCTTTCTTTAATCCAATCAAGGCAAGTGCATTTATTTTCCGATATAAACGTTAATTCTGATTTGTGACATGAATTGTAAATCTGAATCTGAGGTTATATCTGTTCTGTTCTGTTTGGATCTATCTTATTTTGTATCTTTTCCTCTTTCTGTTCTATAGCCAGGCTACCACGAGCCTGAGCCAATCTCATAAGAGATTAACCTACGCTAAAATATTTGGGATAGTAAAATGAATGATGCATAAATGGGGCATGACCAATAGGTGACTGATTTGAGGAAAGAACATGGACTGTAGCTAGAACAAAATCTGAGACATATGACTGGACATGTTATATTTATAACATAAATGGGTATTGAACATATGATTTGTGATAAAAAGAATATGGCTTAAGTATAAAGATTTACATGAGGGTAGGGCATCTATTAATGTAAATAAACACCTAAGTAAGGGATCTTTGGGATATATGACATGCATAGTAATAGATGGCTATATTTGGTATATAATCATATTGTGAAGCATGACAATTATTTATGCATGTGAACTTAGGCAAGATTTATAGTTAGGCAAGATATGTTTGTGAAACTTTAAGAAATGATTAAATCTGTTATATTTGCCTAATTTGCTAGTTTTGTTACATTGCCTAATCCGCTAGTTCTGTTATATTGCTTAATCTGCTAGTTCTTCTCTACTGCTTAGTCTGCTAGATTTGTTCATCTGCCAAATCTGTCATCTGCTAAGTCTGTTGAAAATGCTAAATCTGCTAGTTTGCTTAATCTGCTAAGTCGCCTAATCTGAGAAATCTGTTATCTGCTATATCTGTTGAGTTGATATAATTAGTCCGCTATTGACATAATCTGAATTGGCTATAGTTATGAATAATTGACATGTATATTAGGCGTGGGTATAAATGGTTAATCATTAATTAATTGGCCGCAAAGATAAACATGGCTAACTCGAGGTTAGAATGAGTTTGCGGCGTAATTCTGCCCGGAACCACCCGACATATTCCAGTGGTCGCAAACAATAGGTTCTAATGTGAGAAGTTAGTCATAACATGCTTGAAACCTGAGGTTATACTCAGTTTGCGATAGAAACCTGCACGGAACCAACCGGCCTAACCAGTAGCCGCAAACTGTCAGTCTAATGTGAGAGGTTTGGGCATTAATATTTAATTAATGAAAATATGAGATAATTATGATGTCTAAAACGTGTTGGGTAAGGTTAAACCAATTGGACCAATGAATCTGATAAACCCGTTTTCGTGAATCCGTAGGCCCAATACAAAGTTAGATAATCTTAACCGGTTAATCTGTAGGTCTGTTAATCGGTAAGCCTGTTAATCCGAACATCTGATCCGTTAGTTCGAAAATCTGTTAACTTGATTGTCTGATCTGTGAACTAGTTAATCTAAACTTTGTATGTATGAAACTTGTAGACAAGTTAAGCTGAAATCTGTTAGTCTGGGGACACAAGGTTAGGAGGGGAATTACTTGTGTCATCCGTTGTTTGGGACCCATATTAGTCAGTAACCCTTTCTGGTATCAAAACATTGACCTAACAGTAAGTAGGGTCCGGGCATGCTTACTGAAATAATTATAAGCGGTTCATTCTGATAATGGCGAGGGGTGTTGATGGTGCGTTCCAACCGGGTCATGTGCGTGCATGGATCCCGGTCTGCCTTTGAGGATGTAAGACGCCGTGACATCTATAAATAGGTCTGTGCCAATTGGTTGTCACTTTAGGGAGTGAAACACCCTACTGTGGGACCGACACGGGATATTTATGTATTAGGGAGCCGATCGCTTGGGGTAGGGTTTTAGGGTACACTTAGTTCTGTCTGCTTCTGTTGGTACCGTCTGTTTCTGTTGGATGGTAACACCTGTCTGTTTCTGCGTGGTACCGTCTGTTCGGGTGGTAAAGGCCCATTACTAGTGTACACCTAATTCTACATTCTGTTTCCGTAGGGATTAATCTGTTTTTGCTTCTGTCTGTTTCTGATCGGGTAGTAAAGGCCCATTATTAGCGTTCTGTTTCTGTTAAATTATTCTGTACCCGCTTCTGTTTCAGTTTAGACATTAGGGTGACACCTAATCCTGTTAAACTAGTATTAGTGCAGAGAAGTGTAAAGAAATAGCTTATGTTATTCTGTTCTTCTGTTTTATCTGCTACACCTGTTACAGTTATCTCTCTTCCAGTTTTATGTTCATGTCATGTTATTATTATCTGTTCATAACTGAAAATCACTGGACTTGCCAGACTTTTTGTCTGACCCTTGTTGTTTCGCCTCCTTTCTTCCGTTCCCCCCAGGTTATCCAAGGAGGGAATACTTTAGCTTGATGCGGATTTCTTCTGCTTGAAGTGCTTAACGTATGGGTTGGCTCTGTATAGCTTCCGTTTTATGGGGATTATGACTTTAAACTATGCATTCTGAAGGCTTTTGTACAAGACTGATATTTTGTACTTGAATTCTGATAATGTAATTTGAAAGGATGTAACCAAGTTTATTTCGGTTTCTGTTGAAATAAAGTTATAAACTTTTCAAGTACTATTCTATCTGTCTTGTGAGTTTCTGTTCTGTTTACTAAAATACTCCACCAAAGTTAAGGCATTCCCTTTGTGAGTGACCTTAACGGAGGTGGGGCGTTACAGATGGAGTTTCTCGCCTCATATGATTTTGAAATTTCCTATACTCCCGGAAAAGGCAATGTGGTAGCAGACGCGTTGAGCCGAAAGAAACTGACCTTAAGCCCTCTCTTTATGGAAAGGCAAAACTTGGAGTACATAGCCAGTTTTAACTTTAGGCCCTCCTCGGATTTTGTACCGGGTTTGTTAGCATCTCTCGAAGTACGCCCTACTCTCTTAGACTCAATAGGGGCCGCCCAACGTGAAGACCCTCAGCTTGTTGATGTGATTGATAAACTTATTAGGGGTGAGACTTCTAGTCACCTCAGTAGATACGCCATCGATGATAAGGGTTGGCTGAGACGAGATGGAAGAATATGCATCCCACAAGCAAGGGAGTTAACAAAGAAGGTTCTCGAGGAAGCGCATCATTCCAAGATGACTATACACCCTGGCGGTGATAAGATGTACAAGGATATAAAAAGTACTTTCTTTTGGAACGGCATGAAGCAAGACGTGGCAGATTTCGTTTCTAAGTGCATGACCTGCCAACGGGTCAAGGCGGAACAAAAGAAGCCTGGAGGACTACTTCACCCTCTAGAGGTCCCACATTGGAAGTGGGATAGCATTTCAATGGACTTCATTGATGGACTGCCTAGGTTGAGAAGAGGCAACACTAGCATTTGGGTAATTGTGGATAGGCTTACTAAAAGCGCCCACTTTATACCTATCAAGAGTAGGAGGACTGCCACGTCTCTAGCATCTCTTTATCTCAAGGAAATAGTTCGACTCCATGGGATACCCTCCAGCATTGTTAGTGACCGAGACCCTATTTTCATGAGTGAGTTTTGGCGGAGTCTGCAAGAAGCTGTAGGCACACAGCTATGTTTGAGTACGACCTATCAGCCCCAAACAGATGGCCAGACAGAAAGGGTGAACAGAGTTTTAGAGGATCTTTTAAGACTTTGTGTTCTTAACTTTGGAGGGACGTGGGAGGATCACCTTCCTTTAGTGGAATTTGCCTACAACAACAACTACCAAGCTACCATCGGCATGGCACCCTTCGAAGCCTTGTATGGAAGACCGTGCAAATCACCAACTTGTTGGTGGGAGTCTATAGATAAGCTTATACTTGGGCCAGACATGACTCGAGAAACTTCAGAGAAAGTTGACTTGATACGTAGGAGAATGAAGACAGCCCAAGACAGACAGAAATCCTACGCCGACAAAAGAAGGACCGACCTTGAGTTTGAGGTTGGGGACAGGGTTTTCCTTAAGGTATCCCCTTTAAGGAATGTCGTTCGCTTTGGATCCGCAGGAAAGCTAGCACCAAGATTTGTAGGACCATTCCCTATCATCGAGAAGATTGGGAAAATGGCTTATAGAGTAGATCTGCCTGAAAGGTTGGCTGGAATTCACAACGTCTTTCACGTTTCTCATCTCCGGAAATGTCTACATGAATCAGCGGAAGTGGTGGAGCCAAGCATTCTAGAAGAAGCTGAAGTGGAACACGAAGCAACTGTGAGGAGAGTTCCAACCCGCATCATAGGAACTAAAGTGAAAAAGCTACGCAACCGTGAAGTCAAACTCATTAAAGTTCAGTGGAGCGACGCCGAGGAAGACGCGACTTGGGAAACTGAGGACAGAATACGCGCGACATACCATTTTCTTTTTTAGGGTACATCTTTGGCCTCTCTTTTTCTTAAGTTGTGCTTGTATCTATCTTTTTAGGTATATCTCCTCGATATTATCCTTTATACTTAGGTAGAAACCCCTTTGGATGTAAACATGTATTTGAAACATGTTATGGTTGATGGCTGCAAGTGGTTGCAAGTGGTTGCTAGTGGATGCTCGTGGATGCATATACACACACAACCTAGGTCTTAGATCGGCTCAATCACTTCATACTGCATATGCATATATGTTTTCTTATTTGTATATGGTTGTAAACTTGATATGCTGTCATATGGACGTCGCATTTGTATGAATAGTTGTGCACTCATGTAGAATTATGAGTAGGAAAATTTGCATACATAATAGATTCATGGCACTTACATGATTCGCATTAAGGAGGTCAACTGAATCAGTAGACCGCCTGATTTCTGCATTAGATGAGGACATGTACACACACTATGCATATGATCATGAAGCATTAGAAGTCTTTTAAGGACAGTGGATGCCTATGTTTGTTGGTTGAGTAGATGGACTGTTGGATGGTAGAATATACATTCTTCCTAACTTGAAGATTTCGGGGACGAAATCCTTTTAAGTGGGGGAGAATGTAACACCCCGTGAATTCTATAACGTTAAGCTTCACGAATTAAAGTATAATTAATTATAAATGATGAAATCAAGGGAAATGGGTTACGCCATTGCGTTCGTCTCGAAATTCTGCTTGAGATAGAGTTCAAGTTTGCATAAAACGGATATCGTATGAAGAAGATATGGGCGAACGAAGTTGGGCGAAAAACCAGAAAACGGGTCAGAATGCACTGGCGCACTTGGGAATTGCGCCAGAACAGAAATGAACTGGTGCACTTGGGAAGTGCGCCAGTACATTTTTAGCCTGGTGCACCTGCCAAGTGCGCCCATGTCAGAGTGATCTGCTGGTCAGGTCTTGGCTGGCCTGATCAGGGTCTGGTCGAATTCTGATGCTTGGCTGAGTCACTAGGGCTTACGTGTCACCTTTTGAGTGGCTCTTTGAACTTTGTATGGTCTAGATTCCTCCTATCTTCATCCGACGGCTCAAAACAATTTAAAATTCTATAAATACAACTCAAACCTAACCGTAAACTCACACAAATAATAGAATACAATAGCCGTCATGCTGCTGGAGAGGAATTAGGAATGGCCGTCAATTAGAAACCCTAGAGACAAGCCAACAAGCCTAAGAGACGAATCAAATTAAAAGAAGATCAAAGCTTAATCAAATCATTCAACGCAACTTTGCTGCCCAAAGGAGAGCATCTCCAAATCAGAATAACAGAAATCAGAAAACAAGAATTCATCACACGTTGTAAGTATAGTAACCTTTCAGAATATGAATAAAAACTATGATGTGTTTCGATGTATATGAAAATAGAATTGTGTTATTATTCTATGTATTGTGATGGTTCTATCATGACTTATGTATTGATGTTTGTGGCATAAAATTGATTTACGCAAGCCTATTGAACGATTGTACATGCAAGTTTGTGGTGAAAATTAGAATTTGGTCATTTTATGTATATGGCGATGACATGGACTATGTCTAAGTTGGAATTTATGTAAACATGTTATAAACTATGCAAGTTCATTTGCAAGTATAATTGGACCTATGTTTCATCAAGTATAATTAGATCTATGTTTCATAAACTACGCAAGATTTTGTTTATTTGCAAGTATAATTGGAACTATGTTTCATAAACTATGCAAGATTTTGCAAGTATAATTGGATCTATGTTTCATAAACTATGCATGTTCATAGGCTATATGATTAGATGTTAAAATTGTACATTTTGGTGAACATACATCATGCTAGTCTTGTGTTTGACATTATGCCAAATTAAACATGTCACCTACTTAGTCATACTTAGTCATATGTCACCTACTTAGTCATACTTTGATTTGAATACAAGTTCACATGATCCATGTTATATGTTAGTTGAATCGCCAAATTGCAAGTTCATGCGCCACACACCTTTATGTATTACATGTTCATATTGATTATGCCAAAAATGCCAAGTTTACACCTATGTCTCGTTTACGTTTATGAATTCCCTTAAGCTTATTTGTGTGCGCTAAATTAGGCTAAGTTTTTAGCCAAATATTATATGTTAAAAACTAGGCGAACGAATATTAGGCTAAGATTTGTTAGCCTAATGTTTAAACAGGGGAACGTTGGGAATATTTGAAAACTTGACATAAAAATATATTGAATTGGCATGTTTGTCACATGCCAAAATAGGTGGCATTTAAATGATATAAATTCTTATACCAAAAATGTTAAACTTGGAATGTGGGCCATAACATTTAATTGTTGACAAATTTACATATATCCAGTAATAAAGACAAATATGTAAATTTAGAAAACACGATATGCTTAACCCGAGGTTGGATTGAGTTGTGATGTAAACCTGCCCGGACCCGCCCGGCTATCTAGTAGTCACAACAATACCTATCCAATGTGGGTGGTTAAACATTGAGCCCAATAAGGACCCGAGGTTAGACTGAGCTACGGTGTGAACCTGCCCGGAACCGACCGACATATCCAGTAACCGTAGCAATACCTGTCTAATGTGAGTGGTCTGGTGCTCCTAAGAGGCTAAGGACAGATGGTAGGGTTAAGTCAACTATAAAACTTAACCAAATTCAACATGTTAACAAGAATTGATGGGTGGGGTTAGGTAAATACAGACACTTAACCACTTAACATGTTTGACTAGAAAATCCTGGTAACGAGGGACCCGTTTCAGCAGTAACCCAAAGTTAGGTATCAACGGTACCCTGAAACTAGGCAGGGTGGGGCACGATTACTAGGCTGATTGTAAGCGGTCAAACGACGGCGGTGGGTGCACAGTGCAGGTCTAACGGGGTATGGGCTTGCACACACTCCGGAGCAGACAACCAGGGCACTGGGGACACCAGTAGTATAACTTATGTCTTTTAGTTTTGTGTCGGGGCCGCCACCATGGGTCTTGATACACCCCATGGTGGGACCAGCATAGGTATCTACAATTCTTGGGGGCCGTATGACACATGTTAACGCGAGTAGGAGCCGATCTTTAATAAGAATGGGGATCACTTCACCCTCACCATGGGGTGCCAGTTAGAATAAACTCGAGTAGGTGCAGAGATATAGTATGAGTGTGATAGTACATTCGACACTTCCTTAGCTTGTGACACTTTCCTATTTTTAGTTTACATCCATCATACCCCTTTTCTTATTCACATATTGAAGAGTTACTAGATTTACTCAGGCTTTATGTCTGACCCTATTTTCTTTTCGTCTTGTTTTCTTTCGTTCTCCCACCCCCCCCCCCCCCCCAGGTCCACAGGGAGGAAACAACTCAACTCAGTCGGGCTCTTTACAAGCACCAAGAACATAGATGTATGATTTGGATCTTTCTTGCTCGGATAATGGCTTTGGATATCACTATGGGGATTTTTGTCACTTTATTTATGTTTTCATGCTTCTTTAATAATCAAGGCAGTTATGAGGTTGTAATGTTGAAAGTATTTTGAGACAATTATGGAAATCTTTGTTTGATACACGTATTGATGAAATAAAAGTTTGTTCGGTTTCCGCTATTTAAAATATGTGTATTTATATCTATCTTGAGTTCATCTGTGGCTTTTACTTATAAACCTCCACCAAAGTTAAGGCATTCCCTTTGTGAGTGACCTTAATGGAGGTGGGGTGTTTCAGCGCGGCGCGTTCTATTCAGGCCATTATATATATAATATATATATATATATATATATATTATATATATATATTTCATTGATTTTCTTTTTAAAATGAATTTTATAAATCGTTTTAAATTCGTTTTCAAAACCATTTCAACTCTATATTCAATTTCAAATCAAAATTGAATATTTCATATCATTACTATATAAATGATAATATTTTCAAACATTATATTTTGAAATCACTTCCTTTTCTATAATTATTATAAAAATGAATAAAATCAATACAAATATCGCTCACGTCAAAATGGAGCATCTCTAATCAACACAGCTTTATATATTTCAATAAATTCATTATTCTATTCAACAAATGAATATTTATTCTATTCAACACATGAATATATATTTCTTTCAACACATGAATATTCTCAACACATGAGCACTGTCAACACATGACAATTTTCATTATTTAATATATTTTATAAAATTATGGTATCTATCGTTTGATTTTTAAATTAGACTCCGACCGTAAAGTAGTAAGAGAATGATTCCCTAAGTATTAACCCCGTAGGCCGAAACCAATATAAGATCAATACCCAGGAAACCACTCATCTTATCTATTTTCCAGTTAGTTTCTAACTTTAAATATGATAAATATGTAAATTTTATTGTTAAAATATTTCTTTCAACACATGATTATTTATATTTTATAATATTCTTTATTTCCCAATTGGAATGAGGCCCAATCCATTACCATATTATGTTAATTATATGGATCCCATACAACACATGTATATAATAGCAACGATAAATAATAAACCATCATCCAAAGTGCACAACACTGTATAAGCATCAAATAAAGATATCTAACGCTAATAACTGCCTGTCAATCAATCGATCGACATACAACTAATTATTGGGATTAGTGTATGCCGTATTTTACCCAATACCCGTGTGGGGTTTCAAATCAACAAACACATATTTTTATTTATTCACATACCCATTAAAAATTCTATTTTTAACGATAAAATATTTTTAGCTGTATAAATATTTTATTTCATCTCACAACACACAATAAATTTTCACCACAACAAACAATCAAACATAGAAACCATCCATGGTCTATGGACGACGGGTGTCGGGTGCTGCTAAGCACCGTCTGCATCCTAGTATATATTTTTTACTAGAAAAGAAAATTTAAAGTGTGAAGTTCTCACCCAAGCTAATCCAATACCACGACTCTTCATAGGTAGAAATCTTCGTCGTGTTCGCCTTTTGTCAATTTCGTCGTCCGTAGCCACTACATATATAAAAATCACATTTTTATATTTTTATTATATAGATAAAAATTCTTTTTTCGTTCCGCTGCTATATAGATAAAAATTCTATTTTTACACCGCTACTATATAGATAAAAATTCTATTTTTATTTCTACATCATATATAAAGATCGAGTTTTTAATACTTCTATAATATAGAAATCATATTTTTAATACTTCTACCATATAAAAATTATATTTTTGTATTTCACATATGATAAAAATCATATTTTTATTATTTTTATAATATAAAAATCATATCTTTCCTACTTCAAAGATATAATCTTTTCGCTATTTCATTATAAAAATCATTTCTTTATCTCTTCTATAAATTAAAAATCGAATTTTTTTATTCTTCCTATACTATAAAAATCATATTTTTATAAATAAAAATATTATCTTTTCACCTAAAAACATATAAAAGACCACATTTTTGGTTCGCTTCATACATAAAGATCATGTTTTTAATCCTCTACGCATATAAAAATTAGATCTTTACCATGCTAATTATATATATTAACTAAAACCGGGATTTAAAAAATGTATTTACATTAAAACCGAATTCAAAATAAAATATAAAAGGGGCTCACTGTTTTTCGACCTTGGTGCTTGGTGGAGAAGTCGCTGGAGTTAGAGGCAGTGCATCGGTCGTCCGAGCTCGCTGGTTATGGCACAAGGGGGTTCGGCGTCGGCTAGGGTTTAGGGGGAAAGGGGGGCACTATCGATTAGTAGAGGGGGAGGGGGTCTCAGGCTCGAGGTGGGAGGCTGCACGAGGAGAGAGGAGGGGAGAAGAAGAAGGTGGAGGTCGCGGTTGGGTGGGGCGACGCGGTTTAGCTGTAGGGTTTTGTTTTTTTTGCTTTATTTTGCACCCGGTACATTCATTTGAATTTCGAAATCGAATTATCGAACTACCGCGCCATTTTCAATTCCTTTTATAATTATAAATAATTATTTATATTCTAACGACGACATATATAAATATATACGTTCGATTTCTATTCAAAATAAATTTCTCGTCATTATTATTTAAAATAAATCATTTTAAATGTTCAAAATTCGTTAAAATTGCCAAAATAAAAAATTTAAATTGGGTCGCATTTTCTGGGTTATTACAACCGAGTTCTGTGTTCGGGTACGATTTTATTAAAGAATTTTATAAGCATCGATGATCAGATTCTAATCGTTAATAAATGCCAAGAATTAGGAATTGGGGATGGTGGATTCTATAGACCAGGTTATTACAATGGCGCTGCATTTAATCTCCTAATGATGTGTTTGGGTAAAATTTCGAATCCACAATCTAGGTTATACGAAGACAGGAGGAAAATTGATGGTGCTTCCCCTCCAGTAATTCCATTAGAATTCAAGAAGATGGTTAGTAATTCTATGATTGTTGCGCATAAAGAAATAATGGACAGTGGGGGAAAAGCTGATGATCTACTATTTATGTCCCCTGATGTTTGTATTATCAATTAGTAAAATCTAGATGGGAAATTGGGTATTCATCAAGATAAGGATGAAAGTATTGAAAGTCTTTTTCTTAGCCTACCTATAGTTTCTTTTTCTACAGGTGATTCGGCTGAGTTTGTATACAGGGAAGAGAGATTCAATTGTTTAGACAGGAAAATCATACTGGAATCAGGTGATGTCCTCATATTTGGAGGAAAATCAAGAGGAATCTTTCACGGCATTTCAGGTATTCGCAAAGATTCGGCTCCGGAGCTGATTAGAAAGAGAACCAATATGAAAGTGGGTAGACTGAACTTGACATTCAGACAGTGTGGATACTCAAAGGAAGAGGCGAGTCATAATATTCCATCAAATTCTGTTTGTCAAGTACATCAGTTCTGTTCATTTGCAGATGTAGTAAGGCTGCCGTTGACCATTATACCCAAATGGGAACTCGTCAATATCTAAAAATATTCGGTTTAGAAAAAATGTGGTTGATCGTTTTTGTTTTTGATGTGGCGATTCCTTTCATATTGCGAAGGATTGTAGAAATGGCCTACGATGTTTAAATTGTGGAGGAGTGGGGCGTCGTAAGAATAACTGCCCAATGAGGTTTAATGGCAAAACAGTGGTGGAGTTGTTGCACTACAATTGTTTGATGATATGCCTGAGAATATCTGATTTACTGGATTTGTACACTCTGGATTTTACAGTCAATGAGAACGAAGGGGCTTATTTGTTGTTGTCGATGGGGTGGAATCTGGAAGGTATGGTGGATGGGATACTGTGGAGTAAGTGTGAGGATGTTGTGAATATTTACCCTCCATTACCTTGTCCGATGACAAGGGAAGAGCTTGCCTTTACTTTTAGTTTGAATATATTAAGTTAAGGAGACTATACACTGATTCTGAAGCAACCTGAACGTCCCCGGTCTCCGAAGAGAAGAGAAAGGACGAATCACTATGAGGACAAGACGAATCAGAACGCAGACGGAAGAACATTTCATTGTTAATTACAACAATTCATCAGAATACAAGAATATACAGAGTATAAACAAGAATATACATCAGAAAAATACCAGGGATTACAATACATTACATAGTAGTAGAAAATAATACAAAACACATCTAGAAGTAATACACGGATACAGAGCTTTCCGAGTATTGTTCCACTTGTAAATCAGGATCCTATGAATATAAATCTGCAAAACCAAAACTACTAGCTGCCCGTGTCAAAATAAGGGCACCCAGAGTTTAGGTTAAAACAATAAACTCCAGGTCAGTCATGTGACTGGTGTGAGAACTAAAACAGTTATTAATCTTTATTTTAAAGTTAGGTAAATCAAGAGACCACACCGTATAACACGGAACGGTTTCCTCCTAAGAACACCGGTGCATAAAACAACAATGCAATGCTAAATAAAGAACAATGAAGCTATTATAAGACCCAGGTCCCATCACACAATGCAACGCAAGCCGGAGGATAGGGTTTTTACCTTATAATAGCCAAGAATGCTTGATAAGTTTAAAACATATCATTTGATACTATTACAAGTGCATAGTGTATGAAACAACTTCAAATCATAAGTATCAATCATAGACGGCATGAGCGCCCCATCCCACTATGTCGCCATACTAGGCTCTACAATCAAAACCGCAAAGTCACGTATTTGGAAATTGGATTTGCATCTATGAACCGAGGCCAGGGATCGTCCTCTACCGATTCGAGACTGTCTAGCCCAAGCCTTAGGCAAGTACTCAGTCAAGCCTTTGGATCGTCAAGGCCGGTCCACCGATGTGGATTAAAATGCCTGAACACTGCGTTTCCCCACCCTTTGGGGTGTAAATGAGCCAACGAATGACTCCATCGGCTTCACATAGTCACCGATATATCCAAGGCGCCTCGCAACAGCAACAACCACATAAGTCAAACTCGTCAGGGCGTGTAAAACCACTGACGCCACTTCTAGCTAGAAAGAAACGCATGTCCTCCCTGAGGTCCTTCTCCCGTTTCTGGTTCACAACCGGGGTGTGAGGCTCGCGAATCCACGCTACACAAAGCTATGCCACACAGGCCGTGCTTTGATCATCAACCACAAGACTTTGCTTTTCAACAGAAGCCTTGATCATTTGCCACATAAGCATGCCACACAGGCAATTCACTCCATGCGTTTGATATCCATCAATATATAACCTCTGAGCTCGTACATCTCAGAGAAGGGCGTTAAGCAAGAGAATAAATTCCCCGCTGCCAAAGAGATATATATTTAATAAAAATCAATCACACAGACTAAAATCCAATGTCAGACACACGGTCCATTTTCAAGTTTGTTCTGGGTCTGAACGAAACCGGAGGCACCTAGTACCCCGCATATCCATCCATCTCCAAGTACGTCTGGACGACCACTAACTGATTCCCTCCTCTTGGGTGTACGGCCCAATCAAGATCATCAGTAATCACCCAAACGACGTGAAGACCTCCGGTCTTCGACCACCGTCTTCACACTTTTGACTTACCGTCGTATCAGTTATTCAGAATGGGATAAACTCGGTGTTTCCGAATAACTCACGTATATAATAAACAAGTGTTACACAAACACAACATACGCCTCATTCCAATTCATCAGTGACTAATTGTAAACTAGTAAGAGAACAATTCCCCAAATATTAACTCCAAAGGCCGAAACCAACATCAGATCAATACCCAGGAAACCGTCCTTCTTAGCTAACCCACAGTTAGTTTCTAAATTTCACATTCTTAGGGAAAGATTCCCATTAATTTTATCAAAGATAAATTATTTTAAATTTATTCTTTAATCTTCCTTTGAATATCACTTCAAAC
This sequence comes from Allium sativum, assembly GCA_030737875.1. Taxonomy (NCBI): domain Eukaryota; kingdom Viridiplantae; phylum Streptophyta; class Magnoliopsida; order Asparagales; family Amaryllidaceae; genus Allium; species Allium sativum. The sequence goes on from CM060925.1 coordinate 275,986,280, forward strand.
TAGTCGGGATTAGCGAACCACACCGAAGTAATTATTTATTTTATTTCCCAATCCCAACCTATTTATCCCATGAAGTAAAACTGGTCATACTTCATATCTAACACCACGGTGTTATCGGTAAATTCAATTACCATTTCACGTTCAAATCTAATTAAAGATTTAACTACCGCCTGGAGTAAAACTGGTGATACTCCATTCTCGTTCTTTTCAATCTAATTAAAGATTCATTAAAACTCCACTTAGTTTTAATCTTTAACTGGGTTAAAGAATGAGTGTCATTTAAAACACGGTGCACGATAAACCCAAATCACATTTGATATTAAATACAAGGCTCTGAATAGAAAATATATCGGCTTATATTCAATATCAAGTTCTACGACCAACAAATATCGTATTGGAAATAACGATATATATATATATATATATATCTTTCAAATTTCCATAACAATATCTGTATAATCACGAAATCCAACATCGAAATATTCCAAAGACAATTTCGATTCAAATCCATTCCCATTCAAATATTGGAAATTCTGGTTACTTTTAAAACCCTTTTCAAATTCAATTTATTTATTTAAAAATAGATAGAATTATAATTCTAGTTCAAAACTAGTTCATTTCGATAAAAATCTATTTTTATCTTTTCAAATATGGAGTTTTTCATCCCGATTCTTCCCAAATCATTTCTTATGATTTTACACAAATTATTACTATTTTTAATAATTTTATCAAGGCCCGTATAGTCGATTTCCATCAACGGTCATCGAACTGCACTTATAGCGACCTTTTCTAAATTTGATTTGAACATAATTCCAAATCCAACCGTTAGATTTCAAATCTCTAATACTCGTTAGAAATCCCTTTTTGATACGAACCCAATGGTTTCGGTTTTAGGAGAATCCGACGGTCGGATCTCCCGTAATATCCGTTCGAAGTCAATGGTTGAAATTCGCAAACTGCCGCGGCGCGGCGCGTTCTATTCAGGCCATTATATTATATATATAATATATATAATATATACTTCGTTGATTTCCTTTCAAAACGAATTTTGTAAATCGTTTTAAATTCGTTTTCAAAACGATTTTAACTTCCGTCTCAAATTCAAATCAAATTTGAATCTTTCCAATATAAATTCATTTTAAATTCATTTCAAATTGATTTCAATTCAAATCGATTTTTAATTCAATTTCAGTTTGTTTTGAATTCTATTCAATTTCAATTCGAATTAAATTCTGTTCAATTTCAATTCGAATTCATTTCTAATCAATTTTAATTCGAATTCATTTCTAATCAATTTAAATTCGAATTCATTTCTATTCAATTTCAATTCATTTCTAATCAATTTCAATTTGAATTCATTTCTATTCAACATATCAGATTTTGAAATCACTTTCGATGTTCATTATAAAATGAATAAAATCGATATAAATATCGTTCACGTCAAAATAGCGTAAATCTAATCAACACGGCTTCATATATTTCTATTTTCAAATATTCTATTTCAAATATTCTATTTCAAATATTTCTTTTTCAAAACCAGAATGAGGCCCAATCAATTACCATATAATGTTAATTATATGGATTTTCTACAAAACACGTATAAAATAACAACGATAAATAATCAACCATCATCCAGAGTGCATTCTACACTGTATAAGCATCAAATATAAATATTTAACGCTTATGACAGTCTGTCAATCAATCGATCGACATACAACTAATTATTGGGATTAGTGTATGCCATATATCATCCCAATACCCGTGTGGGGTTTCAATCAATCAAACACAGATTTTATTTGTGCAGTTGGGCGATGTGTAAAATTTATCGTACCAATCAATATTAGTCAAATGTGTGTATATAAACAAATCGTCCGATTTGTTTATGTTTATTTCATTTTAAATACACGTTAAAAATTCTATTTTTAACTATAAAATATTTTTAACTACATAAATATTTTATTTCATTTCACATCACATTACCCAATCAACTACACATCAAAATCAAACATACAAGCATACAAGCCGTCCATGGTCTGTGGACGACGGGTGTCGCATGCTACTAAACACCGTCTGCATCCTTGTATATATTTTAACTAGAAATAAAAATAGAAATAAAAGTGAGGAGTTCTCACAGAGGGTTCCACTCCGCCGTGCTTTGTTTCTGAATTGCTGAACCGTCTGGATCTGACTGAAATTCCAATGTAGTCTTTACTACGCTGTTCATAATAAAAATTATATTTTTATTATTTCATTTAATAAATAAAAATCATATTTTTATTTATACTTCATTTATTTTTACAACGCTTCATTCTATATAAAAATTATATCTTTATATATCTACTTCTTATATTTAGATCGAATTTTTATTTCATCGCTATAAAAATCACATTTTTATTCCACCATATAAATAATAGAAATCCAATTTTTATTTCGCTACATATATAAAAATCAAAATTTTATTATCTATATAATATAAAAACCGTATCTTTATACTTTCTATACTATAAAAATCATATTTTTAATATCCACATTATATAAAAATCATATAAAAAATCATATTTTTAATATCCACATTATATAAAAATCATATAAAAATCATATTTTTATAATCTCTACTTTATAAAAAATATATTTTTAACCTTTCTTTAATATAAAAATTATATTTTTATTCTTCCTATCACATAAACATTACAACTTCTCTTAGCTAAAATCAAATTTTTACCACCTAAAAATCCAAGCTTTTATCGTATAAAAATTTAAGCTTTTTCCTATAATCAAAAATCAGTTTTTCCCTAATGATAAAAATCATTTCTTCACTAATAAAAATTCATTTTTTTTCTCTATAGTTAAAAACCAGAATTTTATTTAAATAAAACTATATATAAAAGGAAAACTCACCGCGCTCATGTGTAGGAAGGAGGGGTTTTCTGCAAATTGAAGTGGAGGGGAGGGTTCACTGCGAATAAAAGTGAAGAGTAGGAGGAAAGACTAGAGGGGGTGCTGCGTGGAGGCTAGGTGAGGCGGATGGAGATCGCCTGCGGCGGCGCTAGCCCTCTGGCGTGGAGCGGCGGCGGTGGAGCGTGGGTCGATTTGGCGATGTCTTCGAGTTTGGAGTTCTAGGGTTTGTGACAGGAGGGGTTTCAGGGAGAGGAAGGACGAGGCTGGAGGGAGAAGAGAGAGAGGGGAGGATGGGAGGGCGCGACGGCGCCTGGCGGCGACGGTGGAGGATCGCCGACAAGCGGGGGGTCGCCTGCTCCTCCGATCTTTTCCCTCTCTTTTTTTTATTAAAATCTGAAATCGGGGAAGAGAAAGAAAGAGGGGGGTTTTAAATTTTTATATTATTTTATTTATTTTCAATTTTTAAATCCATGAAGGTTGACTTTTAATTCGAACACCAAATCAAGCCCACCGACAGTCGTCCCTAGCATAATACCCCCATTCCAAACATAATGGGTTATGTATCGTAGGCTGATTCGATCGTTTCGATCAGTTTTCATCAAAATCAAAATATAACTCTATATATTGAATTTAAACGCGCATTTCAATTTACCGGGGCCACATGCTAACTCGAAAAATTCCAGAAAACTATTTTCTAGCCTCATATTGACGATACGGTCCTAACAAAACTAGTTTCGTCGAATTCTGAGACTGTTTGAAAAATGGCCATTTTCCAATCGATTAAAATCAACTGAAATTGATCAAATGCATTTTCCTTTGCCACGCTCACATATTGATTCGAAAAATTATGAATTTTGAAACCTAGCAATAACTTGACATCATGGATCCAACAAAAGTGGTTTTGTCGAAAACCGAGGTCGTTTGCAAAATGGCTATTTTTAAGGGCCGAAATTCCATAGCGACTATTCTGAATTTCCAATTGGACATAACTTTTTATCCCCGCTATGAAATTTTGATTTTTCGGGTTCGTTGGAAAGATATTCACAAATAGATTCTAATATTTTTGTTTTCGCTAAAATCCGATTTATTTTGCACCCGGTACATTCATTTGAACTTCGAAATCAAATTATCGAACTACAGCGCCATTTTCAATTCCTTTTATAATTATATATAATTATTTATATTCTAACGACGACGTATATAAATATATACGTTCTAATTCTATTCAAAATAAATTTCTCATCGTTTTTGTTTAAAATAATCCATTTTAAATATTCAAACTTCACTAAAATTGCCAAAATAAAAATTTTAAATTGGCTCGGATTTCCGGGTTATCACAGATTCGATGACAAAGAATAAGAGGGTGGTTTTTAGGTTGTTGGATAAGATACCTGAGCACTTCGATACAGTGAATACTGTTATAAATCGTGAGTATAAGGATGTGGATCTTCAATACAAGCCTGTAAGTGTTATGCTGGTTAATACTGGGATGGAAAATATTTGCCAAACAGTGGAGGATATGGGTGTCAATCCAGACTTGGCGGATGTTGAAGGGGATTGTCTTGAAGGTGAAGGGAGGGACGATGTTGGTTTTTATTGGCCTTTGTTGAGTGATCCGATGCTATTGGACCCGTATGTGCTGCATTGTATGGGTCTTGGAGATGACGATTGAGTAAGTGGTGGTTTTAATGATGGGTTTAATGGTGGTAAGATCAGTTTTAATGTGAAGGTAAGGGAAGTGATGACAGGTGTGGACGTAGAGGACATGGGGGACTATGTTTCTGACTGTGGCAACGAGAATGAACCTGATAGTGTATCAAGCGAGGTGGAAAAGTTGAACTGGGTTGTGGCAAAGGAGGTGTTACTTTCGAATAGCTTTGAAATGTTACAGGATTATGATGAGAGGATGGATACGACGGTGGGGACTGATGGTTCTAAGGTGGAGGTTGTTTTGAAATATGGCTCTTGGTCGAGGAGGGGTTTTAGAGTTGGAAGGGATAAATGTGGTAGGGTGGCACAAAAGATGGCTCGTGGAATGTTCGTTTAAAGCGTGGCAAACAATTGTTGGGGATTCATGAGAGTAAGTCCAAAGTAATGAGTTGTTTAACAAATGCTGATTTTTTGGTTGGGGTGCAGGTGGCAAGTTTTTTGAGCAGTGCCATTAATGTGGATCAAGTTATGTGTTGGCAGGCAGGTCAGGGTGATGAGGTTGTGAAACAATTTAGTGAGGATGGTGCAATTATTCATTTGTCGGCCAGGGATGATTTGGCTCTAGTGGATAATGGCTTTGTAGGTATTGATTATGTTTTGGACTGTGATTCGTATGGTTTCACTTTTTCATGGGACAAAGGTCAAAGCTCGGTGATTGTATGTGAGAAGTTTATGAAGCTTGTTTTCCTATATTTGAGACCGAGTCCGGGTATTATTAGTTGGGAGGGAGAATATATGCGTTCGGGTCTTTCTACTGAACTTGATTCTAGATCCTTGTGTAGTGATGGATTGATCGAATCTGTTGGGGATCTAGTTTAGAGCGGGGTTGTTAACAATTCTTTGTCTAGGAGGGGAAGGCGCAGGAGAGTAATCCCCAGTTCGGGATTGGTTTATCGCAGTGCTAGGATCAGATCTAGTTCTTCTCCTTTTAGAGGTAGGTCTTCGAGTCCGAATGCTAGTAGTAGCAATTTGGATTTGGGCTTAGGTATTACTTCTGTTTATGGCAGTGAGTATTCTCCTTATGCCTTGGGTAGTCTTTTGACTAGTCAGCTATTTCAGCTTGCCAATGATATAGCTTTTATTTTTATGGATATCGAGTTAGATGCTAACTTTATTAGGAGTAGAGAATTAGAGAGAGTTTCTTCTTTGAGTAGATGAGGATTATTAGTTGGAATATTAGGGGTTTAAATAAACCTAAAAAATGTAATAAGATTAGGACTTTCTTTGTTGATTATCATATTGATATTGTATTGCTGCAAGAGACTAAAATTGAAAGCCCTGATTTTAGTTTTTATGCGAGGTTAGGTGGGTCCCTTTTTCGTAATTGGGCCTGTCTACCGGTAATTGGTAGTGCAGGTGGCTTACGATTGGTTGGAAAGACAACCAAAATAGACTTGTGCAGGAATTTCCTAAGTCACATTCACTGCACGTTATATTAGCTTCACTTATTGATAATTCTTCTTTGGCCATTACTAATGTGTATGGTCCTCACACTAAGATTGAGAGGAGACGTTTGTGGGCTGAATGTTCTGACTTTAGGAATCTTGCCCCTAATCTTTGGATTGGGGAGGGGGGATTTCAATGTTACTAGGTTTTTTGGTGAGAGATCTCCTCGAGAAGGAGATTTCTATGATATGGAGGAATTCAATGATTTCATTCTTGATAATAATTTGATAGAGATTCCACTTAACAATCGATCATTTACTTGGTCTAATGTTAGGGACAGTCCATCTTTTGCTTTATTAGATAGATTTTTTTATAAGTACGGAGGTTGATGATAGATTACCTATTTGTAAAGTAAAGGGTTTACTTTTTTTATATTCGGATCATTGTCCTTTAATTCTTTCGTGTGAATCGAACATTTTGATTAGTAATAATTTTAAATTTGAAAAGATATGGCTTTTGGACACTAGTTTTATTAAACTTGTCACTGTTAAGTGGAATTCGTTATTCTATTTTAATAATATATACAATGGTAATTCTGTGAAGATTTTTGTTTCAAAACTTGGTAAATTAAGATTTTTTCTTAAGAGGTGGAATAAATTTATTTTTGGAAGTGTTAGAAATAAGAAAGATAAGATTTTATGCGAATTGCTAGATTTAGACAAGTTGAGTGAGTCAAGGACTCTTAATCTCGTTGAGAGAGATAGACTTTTTAATCTTAGAAATGATTTCAAATTGATATTAGAAAAGGAAGAAACTATATGGAGGCAAAGATCTCGAGTTCAATGGATTAAGGAGGGGGATAATAACACGAAATTTTTTCATAGTGTGGCAAATAAAAGGAGGCGAGATAATCTGATTCACTCTATATTTATTAATGATGAGGAATTGACAGTTCATCGGGATTTAAATGAAGCTTTCACCAATTATTATAAACAAATTTTTCGGACTAGGTTCAAGATAAGAATTAACGTTAATTGGAAGGACATTTACCATAATGATTTTAAGGGAGAGTTAGTAGATTTAGATAAGCCTTTTTCTGAGCAGGAGATTTGGAAGGCTATTTGTGATATGCCTAGTGACAAAGCTCCGGGGCCTGATGGTTTTTCTGTTCTATTTTATAAACAGTTTTGGGAGGTCTTGAAATCTGATGTTATTAAATTATTTAATGATTTTTATAGAGGGGATTTGTGTCTAGGTAACTTTAATTTTGCTAATGTCATCCTTATCAAGAAGAGAGAGGATGCAAAATTTTTAAAGGATTTTAGACCTATCTCTTTAATAAATGTATCTGTTAAGATTATTTCTAAAGTTCTAGCGAATAGGCTTAGTAGTAAGATGAATGATCTCATAGATCATTCGCAAACTGCTTTTATTAAAGGTAGACAAATAGTGGATGGAGTGGCAGCTGTACAGGAGTACATTAATGTATGTGTTAAAAATAATTTTCATGCGCTATTTTGAAAATAGATTTTGAGAAGGTATTTGATTCTATTGATTGGGATTACATCTGCGAAGTATGTCTTGCTAGAGGTTTTAGTGTCAGATGGATTAACTGGATAATGCTTTTACTTAGATCGGGTAGTTCTAATATTGTTGTCAATGGGGTTGTGGGGAAGAAGATCCAATCTAAGAGGGGTCTTAGACAGGGAGATCCCCTGTCACCTCTATTATTTAATTTAGCGGTTGACGTTTTTACTAGAATTATTAAGAGAGCTGGGAGATTAGGTGTTTTTGGCAATGTTGGTAATGAGGAATTTAATAATGAATTATCTATTCTTCAATTTGCGGATGATGCCTTATTATTTTTGTAGCGACCTGAAATTCCGGTCCAATTTGAGCTGACCAAATAACGCAAGTCCAACCCCAATTACACCGGAAAATCAGAAAACTAATAGAAAGAAAATAGAGGGTGAGAATAGATAAGATATAAACTTAGAATAGAAGAAGAAGAAGAAGAAGAAGAACACAACATTAGAGTAGCACAGCGGAACGAATAACATATAATATATATAACATAACTTTGAAATATAAATCTGTACTTGAATATATATCATTATCACAGTACAACACTTACAACACAACGGAAATAAACAATAGCTATATGATCCTGAACCCTCCTGCTCCAGCTCTTCAAGTATCTGTAAATCCCGACTACTTGACCGCCAGTACAAAATTGGGCACCCAAGAGTTTAGGGAAAACAAAACAAAATAAACTCCGGGTCAGTCATGGGACTGGTATGAGTAAAACAGTTTAAAACAGTTCGAACAAGTAAACGATATCTCATAAAACCACGCCATATAACGGAACGGGTTTTTCCTTATGAGAATCCAAAATATCTTTATATAAAAAACCTTTTGATATTATAATAATGTCTATCAACCACAATATAGTAATCATCTAGCATAACGCTTTCATCTCACGTTCTACATATATAGCATACAATCAAAACCGCAAGCACGTATTGGGTAATGGATTTCCAACAACGAAAAGGTATGGAACCACCTTTCGCTAGTGTACCTCTAGAAAGGAATACACTGCGTTCAACAAGAACATCTTGCAACCCGGCCACACATGACCGACCACTCATTTCGCTTGAGTGTATCGAATGTATATCACCATCGGTTGGGATCAACAACTGTTTCCCGAATGGGACAGCATCAACAATAGATTTTTAGAAGTAAATGAAGCTCTAGATTAGGTGATTATACAACCTAATATGTGCGACCTACATAGCCATGTTGCCTGCCCGATTTTTGTCATTTCCCCATTGATGAGGCTTGAGGTTACGCTTTATCATCACATCATATTCACTTCGAATGCCACATTGTCATATCCATCGAAAATCACTAATTGACATCTATAACAGTACATTACGTGTTAGCTAAAGAAGTATCCTTCTCAGCTTCCACTCTTGGTACGGTTGAAGAAATCAATGTACATGACCTTTTTGGAAATACTCTGTCAGACATTCAACCATACAAGTCATCCAGGAACAGGATGAACCAAAGGCACTATTCAGTACATCCATCTTAGGCACTGTTATCTAAGACTTATACAATAGCCCTTGCACTTTACTCTGTCTTCAATTATCTTTGGCATATATGATTCGCAACGCTTATGCCAATATAGAGTGGTTCTTTGGATAATAATCCAACCGGTCTCTCCATATTAACAACGTTAAAATGGTCAAAACTTCGATAGTCTATGATTTAACCATCAAAGAAAAACAAGTGTGCAAACAACAATATTATTTCCAGGAGGAAATTATATCGATCAATCATCATTCAACATTTATCTCTTTATTTAATTAATTTACTTTTCTCCTGTTCCCATATATTCTAAATTCTTATTTTCTATTATCAGAAAACATTTCTGATTCTCGTTTGGAAAACATTTCCAAAACTTCTTAATTGGGATTTAAATAGATGTTTAAAACTATATTGCGATGACGACTCAAACCACTATACTAAATTACTAAATCCACTTAACCACTTCACCCTCGAACCATAACCATTTCTTAATTAAAAACGCAGTCAATCAAGTTGGGGTATAGCTACCTCTCAGACCTTAATTGAACCAACTTTCAAATCTAGAAATAGATAAGACTCACATTTTTAACTCTTTAACACTTCCTTATGAACCCTCGGATTCTATTTATGAACCCCCTTCTTTTACAAGTTTTACGTGATTATAACAATGGTGCCATAATCTCCTGCATCCGAAATGTATTATCTTTAATATGACTTTTATTTCCTATCTCAAATGATGTAACGACAACTAATTTATTTACTCCTATTTGGTTAACTCTAATCTATAACTCTTATTTGAATAACTCCAATCTAATAACTCTTACTGGATTAACTCTTATTCGAATAACTTATATTCGATTTGCTTACTTTCGAATACTTATATTCGAAAATCTATTTCTTCGAATAAATCTTATTCGATTTAACTCTTTTCGAATAACTAGATTCGATCAACTCACTTCGAATATTTCTGATTCGATTAACTCATTTCAACTCTATTAGAATAAACTAAATTCGATTAACTCTAGTTCGATTTAACTCTATCGATTAAACTCTAACTGATTAACTCTAACTGGTTTAACTCTACGGTTTAACCTAACTGGTTAACCCAAATGGTTTTACTCTAACTGGTTAACCCTAACAGATTAACTCTAACTGGTCTACCCTAATTGATTAACTCTAACTGGTTAACTCTAACTGGTCAACCCTAATTGATTTACTCTATTCGATTATCTCTAATCGAATAACTAATATTTGATTAACTCATTTCGATTTACTCTTTCGGGTTAACTCATTTGAATTAACTCATTTGATTTATCTCTTTGAATTATCTCCTTTGATTTATTTCTTTGAATTTATTCCTTTGAATTATTCCTTTGGATAATTCCTTTGAATTATCCCTTTTGAAATACCTCCTTTTGAATTATCTTCTTTGAATTAACTTCTTTGATTAATTCCTTAATTAATTCTTTTGATTAATTCCTTTGAATTAATTCATAACTCCTTTAATAAATCCCTTTTCTATTTGTTTACTTAACAAATAACTATTACCCTTTTTCCATTCTGTTTATTTAACAAATAAATATTTCTTTTATCTTTTCTATTTAACAAATAAACAACTCCTTTATCTTTTCTATTTATTCCCTAAATAAATAAATCCTTTTTCTATTTGTTTACTATAAATAAATGATCCTTTTACCTTCTATTTGTAATTGTTTTACAAATATTCCTCTTTCTAATCTATTTGTTTTGCAAATATTTTCCTTTATATTTGTTTGACAAATATATTTCCTTTATATTTGTTTGACAAATATATTCTTTTATATTTGTTTGATAAATATATCCTTTTAACCCTTTTGATTTTTATAATTATTTCCTTTTCTAAAAATCCTTTTTCCTTTTATATATAAAATCCAGTGATTTTATATAAATAAATGACATGACCCGAACTTCCCCATGAAGGAAAGCCCGAATTGCGTTGAGGACAAGACCAATCAGAATGCAGACGGAAGAACATTTAATTGTTTATTACAACAATTCCATCAGAATACAAGAATATACAGAGTATGGATAAATATTACACATTTGACAAATATCAGAGATTACAATAAGATACATAGAAGCGGAAAAATAATAAAAAACACAGCTGAAAGTAATACACGGATACAGAGCTTTCTGAGCATCGTTCCAGCTGTAAATCAGGATCCTATGATTATAAATCTGCAAAACCAAAACTACTAGCTGCCCGTGTGGAAAATAGGGGCACCCAGAGTTTAGGTTAGAAACAATAAACTCCAGGTCAGTCATGTGACTGTTGTGAGAACTAAAACAGTTATTAATCTTTATTTTAAGGTTAGGTAAATCAAGGGACCACGCCGTATAACACAGAACGGGTTTCCTCCCAAGAATACCAGTGCATAAAACAAACAGCGCAATGATATATAAAGAAAAATGAATTTATTATAAGACCCTGGTCCCATCACACAATGCAACGCAAGCCGGAGGATAGGGGTTTAACCTTATAATAGCCAAAGCATGCTTGATACGTTTGAAACACATTATTTTGATATTACTATAAGTGTATAGTGTTAAAACAATTTCAATCGTAAATATCAATCATAGGCGACATGAATGACCCATACCACTATGTCGCCATACTAGGTTCTACAAATAAAACCGCAATATCACGTATTGGAAATTGGATTTCCGTCATGAGTCGAGGCAAGGGGCAAGCTCCTCTACGATTCGAGACACTCTAGCAAATGCCTTTGGACCCCACTATGATCCTTTGGAACCTCCAAGGCCGGTCCTCTCTTACTTTTGAGGATTAATTATTCCTGAACACACGTTTCCCGGCCCTATAGGACCTATATCCAAGGCGCCTCGCATTCCAACAACCACATAGGTGGAAAGTATATAAATGTCAGCCAGTTTAAGCACTGACACCACCACTAGCTAGAAAGAAACGTCGTGCACCCGTTGGGTCCTTATCCCGTTTTTGACTCATACCGAGGTGTGAGGCTCGCGAATTCACACTATGCACAAAGCTACGCCACACAGGCCGTTCTTTGATCATCAACCACAAGACTTTGCTTTTCAACAGAAGCCTTGATCAATTGCCACTTAGGCGTGCCACACAGGCAATTCACTCCATGCGACTGATGTCCATCGATATACAACCTCTGAGCTCCCACGTCTCAGAGAAGGGCGTTAAGCAAGAGAATAAATTCTCCGCTACCAAACAGATGTATATTTAATAGAGATCAATCAACACAGAATAAAATCCAATGCCAGACACACAGTCCATTTACAAGTTCGTTCTGGGTCTGAACGAAACCAGAGGCACTTTCCTCGCATATCCATTGATCTCCAAGTACGTCTGGACGATCACCAACTGATTCCCTCATCCTGGGTGTACAGCCCAATCAAGATCATCAGTAATCACCCAAACGATGTGAAGACTTCTGGTCTTCAACCACCGTCTTCATCTTCGACATATCGTCGAATCTGTTATTCAGAATGGGTATAACCCGGCCTTTCTGAATAACCCGCATATATAATAAATACGTGTTACACAAACACAACATACGCCTCATTCCAATTCATAATATTCTTTTATTCAAATTTTCACACTCTTAAGGAAAGGTTCCCATTAATTTTATCAAAGTTAAACCCTTCTAAATTTATTCTTTAATCTTCCTTTGGATATCATTTCAAACCATATTATGGTTTTCCAAGCTAGTCGGGATTAGCGAACCACACCGAAGTAATTATTTATTTTATTTCCCAATCCCAACCTATTTATCCCATGAAGAAAAACTGGTAATACTCCATATCTAACACCATGGTGTTATCGGTAAAATTAATTACCATTTCACGTTCAAATCTAATTAAAGATTTAACTATCGCTTTGGAGCAAAACTGGTGATACTCCATTCTCGATCACTTTCCAATTTTGATAATTTAAATTATCAATTCACATTCAATCTAATTAAAGATTCATTAAAACTCCACTTAGTTTTAATCTTCTCAAAAATCAATATCCTGTCTTTACCTGCGTTAAATAACCAATGTCACCTAAAACACGATTCACGACAAACCCAAATCACATTTGATTTTAAATACAAGGCTCTGAAAAGAAAACATACCGGCTTATATTCAATATCAAATTCTGAAACCAACAAATATCGTATTGGAAATAACGATATAAATATATCTTTCAAATTTCCGTAACCATATTTGTATAATCACGAAATCCAACATCGAAATATTACGAAGACAATTTCGATTCAAATCCATTCCAATTCACGTATTGGAAATTCTTATTATTTTTAAAACCACTTTCAAATTCAATTTATTTATTTCTAAAATAAATTGATTTTAATTCCAGTTCAAAACTAGTTCATTTCGATAAAACTCTATTTTTATCTTTTCAAATGTTGGATTTTTCATCCCAGTTCTTCCCAATTCACATATTATGATATTACACTAATTATTAATATTTTTAATAATTTTATCAAGGCCCGTACAGTCGATTTCCATCAATGGCCATCGAACTGCACTTACAGCGAACTTTTCCAAATTTGATTTGGACATAGTTCCAAATCGAACCATTAGATTTCAAATTTCTAATATTCATTGGAAAGCCCTTTTCGATACGAACCCAACGATTCTGGTTTTAGGAGAATCCGAAGGTCGGATCTCCCGCAATGTCAATTCAAAGTCAATGGTCGAAATTCACGAACTGCCGCAGCGCGGCGCGTTCTATTCAGGCCATTTAATATATGTAATATATATTATATATATTTCGTCGATTTCAATTCAAAACATATTTTATAAATCGGTTTAAATTCGTTTTCAAAACCATTTCAACTCTATATTCAATTTCAAATCAAAATTGAATATTTCATATCATTACTATATAAATGATAATATTTTCAAAATGTTATATTTTGAAATCACTAGCTTTTTCTATATTCATTAGAAAAACGAATATAATCGATATAAATATCGTTCACGTCAAAATAGCGCAACTCTAATCAACACGGCTTTATACATATCATTAAATTCGTTATTCTATTCAACAAATGAATATTTATTCTATTCAACACATGAATCTATATTTCTTTCAATACATGACTAATCTCAACATATGAGTACTATCAACACATGACTACTTTTGTTATGTAATATATTTTATAAAATTATGGTATCTATCGTTTGAATTTTAATTAGACTCCAACCGTAAAGTAGTTTCTAATCTTAATTATGATAAAGATGTAAATTTTATTGTTAAAATATTCTACTCAACACATGAATATTCTCCACATATGAATATTCTCAACACATGAGCATCGTCAACACATGACTATTTTTATATTCTAATATTCTTTATTTTCCCAATTGAAATGAGGCCCAATCAATTACCATATAACGTTAATTATATGGATTCCATACAACACATGTATATAATAGCAATGACAAATAATCAACCATCATCCAAAGTGCATCACACAACTGCATAAGCTTCAAATATAAATGATTAACGCTTACACAGCCTGTTGACCAATCGATCGACATATAGTTAAATAATTGGGATTAGTGTATGCCAAATATCATCCCAACACCCGTGTGGGGTTTCAAATCAACAAACACAGATTTTTATTTATTCACATACCCGTTAAAATTTATATTTTTAACGATCAAATATTTTTAACTATATAAATATTTTATTTTATTTCATATCACACAATCAATTTTCACCACAACAAACAATCAAACATACACGCCATCCATGGTCTGTGGACGACGGGTGTCAGGTGCTGCTAAGTACCATCTGCATCCTAGTATATATTTTAACTAGAAAAGAAAATTTAAAGTGAGAAGTTCTCACCGACTAGCTAAACCAACACCACGACTCTTATTATGTAGAAATCTTCACCTTTCCTTTGTCACTTTCGTTGCCCGTATTCACTACATATATAAAAGTCACATTTTTATATTGTTGCCATGTATATAAAAATCATATTTTTATAATCACACCATATGGATAAAAATTCTATTTTTACATCGATGTTCATATAATAAAGATTATATTTTTACTTCTTCTACATAATAAAAATTATATTTTTATACCTCCTACATAATAAAGATCAAATTTTTATTATCTATATAATTTAAAAATCCTATTTTTATTATCTCCACTATATAAAAATCATATTTTTATATTTTATATAAATTAAAAATTGAATTTTTATTCCTCCTAAAATATAAAAATCATATTTTTATCTTCTACATCATATGAAAATTATATTTTTAACCTTTCTATATTATAAAAATTATATTTTTAACTTTTCTATATTATAAAAATTATATTTTTAACCTTCTTTCAAATATATAAAAATACGATTTTTATACTTCCTTCTCCTATTTAAAAATCCGATTTTTATATGCCTTTTACATATATAAAAATACGATTTTTATACTTAAAGATCAGATCTTTTTAGTTTATAAAAATATAACCTTTCCTCACATTAAAAATCAAATCTTTACAATATTTAAAATTTCTATCTTTATCATAATAAAATTCAGTTTTACTATAATAATAATAAATAAATTAAAAAAATCAGTTTTATTCCAAGAAATAAATAAAAAAATGCAAAGAAATAAAACTCACATTTTGAAAAGGAGGAGGGGGAGATTTCATGTCGGGTGTTGTCTTCAAGGAGGGGGGACTGTCAGGATCGGAGGTGGCGGCGGAATAGGTCGGCGGTGGTCGCGCTGGTCGGGCAATGGCCGGAGGAGTGTGAGGTGGAGGCATAGGCAGGTTCAGGCATCAGGCGGTGGGCTTCTTCGATGTGGGGGTTTGAGCGTTGGAGCTTGTGCCAGAGGAGAGGGAGGTGGAGGCGAGAGGAGAGAGGTTGGACGACAGAGAGGGGATCGACCTGAGGCGCCTCCGCCTATGCGGCGTCGAGGCGATCGATTGCCTGGGGGGGATCGCGATTTCCCCCCCTGTTTTTATTTTATTTTATTGTTCTGAAAAGGGACGGGGGAGACAAAGGGGGTTGGGCCCTTTTTATATTATTTAATTTTTATAATTAATTATTCCAACAAGTTGACTTTTTATTCGACTTCCAGATGAGACCCACCGCCAGTCGTCCATAGCTAATTACCCCCATTCCGAACACAATGGGATATATATCGTAAGCTGATTCGATCGTTTCGATCAGTTTTCGTCAAAATCAACATATAACTCTATCTATTGAATTTGAACGCGCATTTCAATTTACTGGGGTCACATACTAACTCGAAAAATTCCAAAAAAATATTTTCTAGCTTTGTATTGACGATACGGTCCTAACAAAACTAATTTCGTCGAATTCTGAGACCATTCGAAAAATGGCCATTTTCCAGTCGATTAAAATCAACTAAAACTGGTCGAACGCGTTTTCCTTTGCCACGCTCACATATTGGATCAAAAAATTATGAAATTTGAAATTTAGCAATAATTAGACATCCCGGATCCAACAAAAGTGGTTTCGTCGAAATCCGAGGTTGTTTGCAAAATTTCCAATTTTAAGGGCCAAAATTCCATAGCGACTGTTCTGAATTTTCAACTGGGCTTAACTTTTGATTCCCGCTATGAAATTTCAATTTTTTGGATTTGTTGAAATGATGTTCTCAATTAGATTCTAATATTTTGGTTTCACTAAAATCCGATTTATTTTGCACCCGGTATGCTCATTTGAAGTTTGAAATCGAATTATCGAACTACCGCGCCATTTTCAATTCCTTTTATAATTAAAATAAAATATTTATATTCTAACGATGACTTATATAAATATATATGTTCTAATTCAATTCAAAATAAATTTCTCGTCGATATTATTTAAAATAATTCATTTTAAATTTTCAAAATTCATCAAAATTGTCAAAATAAACATTTTAAACTGGCTCGCATTTTCCGGGTAGTTACATTCTCCCCACTTAAAACTTTTCGTCCCCGAAAAGGAACGAAGCGGAAAGTTGTTTTACTAATCAACTCCACTTCCAATATTTTCTTTACGGCTTAAGTTCTTCAACTTTTCAGTTTCTAAGAACTTTTCAAATTTTTCAAAAATTTGGCTAACACCCTAAATTTTCGAATTTTTTTGCCATAACCTCCCCTGCACCGAGGACTTCCGAATATTTCATATAGCCTCCCATGGCCTTCTTCAATCCAAAAGAAAAAGAAAAAGCCAAGCGGCTAGTCAATCGGCTCATTAAATCATCATCACCCAAACAAAACAGTAAATTATCGTAAACATGTACCTATTTGTCGGGAAAACAAATTTTATTCTACTGCTCTAGCCTCCTTGCTATGACCTATTCAATGTAAGTACACATATATGCAAGCAAATGTGACTAATTTTCAATACAATTCAATATTAGGTTCAATTTGGCCTACATGGTTCAAAATATCAAACAAACAAACAAGCAACACAAACATCAATCAATTAGTGGATTATCGTTTCAAATTCATAATTTGATATATATATACAGAAAATCATGTTTTTGATGCCAAATCACAACAATAAACCTATCTAGTTTTGGTTCTCACACCAGTCTAATGGAAATATATAGAAATTCACACCTTCGAAACTCGAACACACACTACTGATGCTATATAGTCATCAGTAGAATCATCTTCGGGCGACTAGAGTGTGATTCTATATCTATCTAGTATATTAAAACTTCAAATATACGTTCATGACACGTATATGCAAAACCTTTATATACTGGATTGTCCAAATTCAAAATAAATAAATATTCAAATACTAATAAAATGGTTTAAATTTTCAAAACAAAATTGTTTTTATTTGAAAAATATACTCTTCACACTCGTTCTAGGATACTACTGATCCTATCTCTAACGAGTCATTCTAATTGGATATTACTAATCCAATATCTGATGAATTCTTTCATTCGTTCTAATGTGTCTTGTTCTCGGGCTCTGTAAACCAAAGCTCTGATACCAAACTGACACGACCCGAACTTCCCCGTGAAGGAAAGCCCGGATTGCGTTGAGGACAAGACCAATCAGAACGCAGACAGAAGAACATTTCATTGTTTATTACAACAATTCCATCAGAATACAAGAATATACAGAGTATGGATAAATATTACACATTTGACAAATATCAGAGATTACAATAAGTTACATAGCAGCGGAAAAATAATACAAAACACAACTGAAAGTAATACACGGATACAGAGCTTTCCGAGCATCGTTCCAGCCGTAAATCAAGATCCTGTGAATATAAATCTACAAAACCAAAACTACTAGCTGCTCGTGTGGAAAATAGGGGCACCCAGAGTTTAGGTTAAAAACAATAAACTCCAGGTCAGTCAAGTGACTGGTGTGAGAACTAAAACAGTTATTAATCTTTATTTTAAGGTTAGGTAAATCAAGGGACCACGTCGTATAACACGGAACGAGTTTCCTCCCAAGAATACCAGTGCATAAAACAAACGGCGCAATGATAAATAAAGAAAAATGAAGCTATTATAAGACCCAGGTCCCATCACACAATGCAACGTAATCCGGAGGAAAGGGTTTTTACCTTATAATAGCCAAATCATGCTTGATACGTTTGAAACACATTATTTCGATATTACTATAAGTGTATAGTGTTAAAACAATTTCAATCATAAATATCAATCATAGGCGGCATGAATGACCCATACCACTATGTCGCCATACTAGGTTCTACAAATAAAACCGCAATATCACGTATTGGAAATTGGATTTTGTCATGAGTCGAGGCAAGGGGCAAGCTCCTCTCTGATTCGAGACACTCTAGCAAATGCCTTTGGACCCCACTATGATCCTTTGGAACCTCCAAGGCCGGTCCTCTCTTACTTTTGAGGATTAATTATTCCTGAGCACACGTTTCCTGGTCCTATAGAACCTATATCCGAGGCGCCTCACATTCCAACAACCACATAGGTGAAAAGTATATAAATGTCAGCCAGTTGAAGCATTGACACCACCACTAGCTAGAAAGAAACGTCGTGCACTCCTTATGTCCTTATCCCGTTTTTGACTCATACTGAGGTGTGGGGCTCGCGAATTCACGCTATACACAAAGCTACGCCACACATGCCGTGCTTTGATCATCAACCACAAGACTTTGCTTTTCAATAGAAGCCTTGATCAATTGCCACTTAGGCGTGCCACACAGGCAATTCACTCCATGCGACTGATGTCCATCGATATACAACCTCTGAGCTCGTACGTCTCAGAGAAGGGCATTAAGCAAGAGAATAAATTCTCCGCCGCCAAACAGATGTATATTTAATAGCGATCAATCAACACAAAATAAAATCCAATGTCAGACACACAGTCCATTTACAAGTTCGTTCTGGGTCTGAACGAAACCGGAGGCACTTTCCTCGCATATCCATCGATCTCCAAGTACGTCTGGACGATCACCAACTGATTCCCTCATCCTGGGTGTAAAGCCCAATCAAGATCATCAGTAATCAGCCAAACGATGTGAAGACTTCTGGTCTTCAACCACCATCTTCATCTTCGACATATCGTCGAATCGGTTATTCAGAATAGGTATAAACCGGCCTTTCTGAATAACCCGCGTATATAATAAACACGTGTTACACAAACACAACATACGCCTCATTCCAATTCAGAATATTCTTTTGTTCAAATTTTCACACTCTTAGAGAAAGGTTCCTATTAATTTTATCAAAGATAAACTCTTCTAAATTTATTCTTTAATCTTCCTTTGGATATCATTTCAAACCATATTATGGGTTTCCAAACTAGTCAGGATTAGCAAACCACAATGAAGTAATTATTTATTTTATTTCCCAATCCCAACCTATTTATCCCATGAAGAAAAACTGGTAATACTCCATATCTAACACCACGGTGTTATCGGTAAAATTAATTACCATTTCACGTTTAAATCTAATTAAAGATTTAACTATCGCTTTGGAGCAAAACTGGTGATACTCCATTCTCGATCACTTTCCAATTTTGATAATTTAAATTATCAATTCACATTCAATCTAATTAAAGATTCATTAAAACTCCAATTAGTTTTAATCTTCTCAAAAATCAATATCCTGTCTTTAACTGCGTTAAAGAACCAATGTCACCTAAAACACGATTGACGACAAACCCAAATCACATTTGATATTAAATACAAGGCTCTGAATAGAAAACATACCAGCTTATATTCAATATCAAATTCTGAAACCAACAAATATCATATTGGAAATAACGATATAAATATATCTTTCAAATTTCCGTAACCATATCTGTATAATCACAAAATCCAACATCGAAATATTACAAAGACAATTTCGATTCAAATCCATTCCAATACACGTATTGGAAATTCTGATTATTTTTAAAACCACTTTCAAATTCAATTTATTTATTTCTAACATAAATTGATTTTAATTCTAGTTCAAAACTAGTTCATTTCGATAAAAATCTATTTTTATCTTTTCAATTGTGGGATTTTTCATCCCAGTTCTTCCCAATTCACATATTATGAGTTTACACTAATTATTAATATTTTTAATAATTTTATCAAGGCCCGTACAGTCGATTTCCATCAACGGCCATCGAACTGCACTTACAGTGACCTTTTCCAAATTTGATTTGGACATAATTCCAAATCCAACTGTGAGACGACCCGATTTCCCGTTCTCACGGAAACAAGGGTTATCTTTGGAATATAACACAGAAACTGATAATAGCAGAACAAAATTAAATAAATACACCAGATAATGAACAATAGAATATACTGGATAAAGTAATCATCAGAGTTACACAGTATACAGGATCTTACTTAGTACAAATACAGTTCAGCTATACATAAATGTCTACAGCGGAAATAAACAAAATATGTAAAATAGGAGCTGAACAGCATAAAAAGAGATAATTGATAGAATCCATCTTCAGCTCCAGCTATCCAGAAAGAACCAGCTAAACCTGAATACAAGGCTGCCCGTGTAGAAAAAGGGGCACCCGAGTTTGAGAGTGGAACAAACTACGAGTCAGTCATCGGACTGGTATGAGAAATCTACTCAACACATATATATAATTTGGCTAATCACAGGACCACGCCACCTTCGTGGAACGGGTTTACTCCATTGGATTGCCAGTGCTTAAAACAAATCTTTCTTTTAAACATCACTATGCTTTTTATAAAAATGAAACCGTTATAAGACTCAGTTCCCATCACACAATGCAATGCAAACCAGAGGATAGAGTTTTACCTTATAACGGCTAAAATATGCGTGATACGAATTAAACAAAGGCATTTGATATTATTGCTAGTGTTTATATGTTTTGAAAACAATTTCAAATCATAACTATCAATCATAGATGGCATGGGTACCATATATCATGTCGCCATATATATATATACAATCAAAACCGCACGATCACGTATTTGGAAATTGGATTTCTATCATGAACCAAGGCAAAAGATAGTCCTTACCGAATTCGAGACGCTCTAGCCCGCCCCTCAGGAACAGCCGCAACTGCCCCTTGGATCGTCAGGGCCGGTCCACACGAAGTGGATTATAATGCCTGAACAATGCGTTTCTCCACCCTTTGGGGTGTAAATGAGCCAACGAATGACTCCATCGGACCCGGATCGTCCGATCAAACCGAGGCGCCTCGCAACAGCAACAACCACATAGGTGAAAAGTATATAAATGTCAGGGCTGGTAGGTCACTGACACCACCCTAGCTAGAAAGAAAACGCACGTCCCCCCTGAGGTCCTGCTCCGGTTTTAGGTTCATACCAGGGTGTGAGGCTCGCGAATTTACGTTATACACAAAGCTACGCCACACAGGCGGTGCTTTGATCATCACCACAAGACTTTGCTTTTCAACAGAAGCCCTGATCACTGCCTCTTAGCATGCCACACAGAATAAATCCTATGTCAGACACGCAGTCCATTTACAAGTCCGTTCTGGGTCTGAACGAAACCGGAGGCACTAAATACCTCGCAAACCCATCGATCACCACGTACGTCTGGACGATCACCACTCATTATCCATATTTCGGGATGCCTCCCAATCAGGACCTCGGTTACCATCCAAACGAGGTGAAGATCTCCGGTCTTCGACCATCATCATCATCTTCGACTTTCAATCGTCGGTCAATTATTTGAAATGAGAATTAACTTGGCCTTTTCAAATAATTCACGCATATTTAGAATTTCAAATCAATTTGTTTTAATGGTTAAATTATTCGACAACATCAATTTTGTTCTTTAATGTAATTTTCACACCAAACACATTCAACCATCAAAAGCCACATAAATCAAGCAAATTCAGTTTATTTACATTCCATATCGCTTATGATATTTTATAACTATTTATCGCTATTTTTATTTATTTTAAAATAGCTAATTTATTCAAAACGACGCTTCGGGCCATAAAGCGGCCGTGGCGCTATTTTTCTTCAGATTTGATTTACACATATCTGAAAATCTAACCGTTGGATCTTCACAAAATTTACATCATTAGAAAGGTCTTTTCAAAACGAATCCAACGGTTCCAGTTTCGGTAAAATCCGACGGTCGGATCTCCCGGTACAATCGTTTGAATTTTCGATTTCAAATTACAAACTGCAGCGTCGTTATTCGATTAAATATATAATTATATTTATATATATAAATATAATCGCTTCCGGCGCTGTTTTTCATCAGTTTTGATTTAAACATTCCAGACAATCCAACCGTTGGATTTTTACAAGGTTGGTGCCGTTGGAAAGATTTTTCCAAGGCGAACCCGACGGTTGTGGTTTCGGGAAAATCCAATGGTCGGATTCCCCGTACTAGTTGTTTGAAATCATGGTTTCAAAATACGAACTGCACGGCTTCGTTTCGTTTTAATTTTATTTATATTTATATATTTATATAAATATAGTTCATTCAATGATTTCCATATCGTTTTCACTTCAAATATTTTTCTAACACCTTAAAATTTTGGAAAATTTCGCCATAACCTCCCCTGCACCGGGAGCGTCGGGAAATCGCAAATAGCTTTCCCGGTCCTTCTAATCTCAAAAAGAAAAAGAAAAAGCCAAGCGGCTAGCCAACAGGCTCATAAAATCATCACCCAAACAAAACAGTAAATGTGTACCTATTTGTCGGGCACAAAATTTTATTCCTCTTCTCTAGCCCCTTTGCTATAACCTGTTCAATGAATATGCATGTACATATATATACAGTTCTTATCATTTATCATTTTCTATTCGACTTCATATTTGATTTCTATTTGGTTTAAAAACACCATTCATTCTAATGTTACATAAATAGGTGCAAACCATTTCATTAGCTAATTAATGAATATTTCAACTCATATATGTTTATTTTGAACAAGTGGCTATTTTTAACACTTCACATTTCAACGATTTATGCATACAATAAAAATGTGATTTTTATTGTAAAACAATTCATTTCAAAACACTATTTTTCTATATAGTTCATGTTGGTGATAAAAATGAGCTCTTTATCATAAAACAATTTCTTTTAAAATGAGATTACTTTACACAGTTCATATAGTCGATAAAAGGTGATTTTTATTATCAAACAATTTATTTCAAAATATGAATACCATTCAACACATGAATTCCTAATCAACGAATGAATATCAATCCAACACATGAATGTTTTCTATAGTTTTTATATATAGATAAAAGGTGATTTTTATTATCAAACAATTTATTTCAAAATATGAATACCATTCAACACATGAATTTCTAATCAACGAATGAACATCAATCCAACACATGAATGTTTTCTATAGTTTTTATATATAGATAAAAGGTGATTTTTATTATCAAACAATTCATTTCAAAATATGAATACCATTCAACACATGAATTTCTAATCAACGAATGAATATCAATCCAACACATGAATGTTTTCTATGGTTTTTATACATAGATAAAAGGTGATTTTTATTATCAAACAATTTATTTCAAAATATGAATACCATTCAACACATGAATTTCTAATCAACGAATGAATATCAATTCAACACATGAATGTTTTCTATAGTTTCTATATATAGATAAAAATGTGATTTTTATTATCAAACAATTTATTTCAAAATATGAATACCATTCAACACATGAATTTCTAATCAAGGAATGAATATCAATTCAACACATGAATGTTTTCTATAGTTTTTATATATAGATAAAAGGTGATTTTTATTATCAAACAATTTATTTCAAAATATGAATACCATTCAACACATGAATTTCTAATCAACGAATGAATATCAATTCAACACATGAATGTTTTCTATAGTTTCTATATATAGATAAAAATGTGATTTTTATTATCAAACAATTTATTTCAAAATATGAATACCATTCAACACATGAATTTCTAATCAACGAATGAATATCAATTCAACACATGAATGTTTTCTATAGTTTCTATATATAGATAAAAATGTGATTTTTATTATCAAACAATTTAATTCAAAATATGAATACCATTCAACACATGAATTTCTAATCAACGAATGAATATCAATTCAACACATGAATGTTTTCTATAGTTTCTATATATAGATAAAAATGTGATTTTTATTATCAAACAATTTATTTCAAAATATGAATACCATTCAACACATGAATTTCTAATCAACGAATGAATATCAATTCAACACATGAATGTTTTCTATTCAATGAATAAATATAGTTTAAGCAAATGAAAATAATTCAAACACACGAATATTATTCAAAATTTCGGCAGCATAACGGCAGGGTAGTTAAAACCGGGACCGTCCCTAGTACAGCTCCTCGCTCTACCTTAAAACCTCGCGGTTTTTGACAATGGGGATCATGCATCTAGTTCGCACGCAGGCGGCATGTATATATTTATTTCATTTCCACAAACTAATCCTATGTGGTTTCAACCAAATATTTTCCAATCACAAACGGGTATTTTTCAACCACAATCAACCAATATCAATCACCAACAATCCCAAACAATCATTCGCTACCAATCAATTTTCATAACAATTTCAACCAATAAATATCGTCCATGGTTTGTGGACGAGGGGCGTATATATATATATATATATATTTATATATAGCAATTCACTTTCATTTCACACACACACACATATATATATATTTAAATCAGAAATCTCACCGAATAGCTAATTCAATCCCACGACTCTTCTTTGCATAAAATCTTCGCCAATCTCTCTTTTTGTCGCTTTGTTGCCCGTATTCTCTACATATGTAAAAATCGAATTTTTTTACTATGTTATTCAATATATAAAAACTGCATTTCAAAAATATACATTCCGCCTTTTCAAAAATAAAGATTATATTTTTAATATTCCTATGATGTAAAAATTATATTTTTATTGCTTTAAAAATATAAATTTTCATATCTTACTTCTTTTACTTAATAAAAATTCCGTCTTTTCTATTTTAAAAATATGATCTTTTCCATTCTAAAAATCTGATCTTTTCTATTTTAAAGTTCAAACCTTTTCTATTTTAAAGCTCAAACCTTTTCTATTTTAAAGTTCAAATCTTTTCTATTTTAAAGCTCAAACCTTTTCTATTTTAAAGTTCAAACCTTTTCTATTTTAAAGCTCAAACCTTTTCTATTTTAAAGTTCAAACCTTTTCTAAATCAGTTTTTAAACGCTTTTAAAAATCAGTTTTAAATGCTTTTAAAAACCAGTTTTTAAATGCTTTTGAAAATCAGTTTTTATAACCCTTTAAAATCAGTTTTTATAACCCTTTAAAATTAGTTTTTATACCCTAAAATCGAAATTAGTTTTAAAGAATTAAAATAAAAATAAAAATACAATAAAATACTTACTGTATCTCGAAGAAGGGGGGAGACAGCTAAGCTCGGAGCTGGCTTCGAGGGGGCGGCGCTAGGGTTTCGAACGGGGAAGGCGGCGCTAGGGTTTCGAACGGGGGAGCGGATGCGTCGCGGGGGGGAGGAGCGGGATCGGCGCGTGGTGGGGGGGGGGGGGTTCGGCGGTCGTCAGGGCGGTGGCGTCGTTGCTGCTCCGTCCTTCTTCTTTTTTTTTTTTACTGATTAATGAAATCGGGGGGGGGGGGGGGGGGGAGGGGGCCAAAAAGAGAAAAGGAGAGGGAAGGAATATTAAATTTTTTTTATTATTATTATTTAATTATTTTAATTATATAAATTGACTTTTACCCACGACCTCTAAACGAGGCCCACCGCCTGTCGCCCATAGCGTTTTACCCCCATTCCGAACACAATGTGATATGTATCGCAAGCTGATTCGATTGTTTCGAATAGTTTCCGTTGAATTTACATTTAAATCCTTATGTTGAATTTTAAACGTACATTTCAAATTACCGGAGTCACATACTAACTAGAAAAATTCCAGAAAAATAATTTCTAGTTTCGTATTGATGATACGGTCCTAACAAAACTAGTTTCGTCGAATTCTGAGACCGTTTGAAAAATGGCCAATTTCCAGTCGATTAAAATCAACAGAAACTGGTCAAACGCGTTTTCTTTTGCCACGCTCACATATTGATTCGAAAAATTATGAAATTTGAAACCTAGCAATAACTTGACACTGCGGATCTAACAAAAGTGGTTTCATCGAAATCCGAGGTCGTTTGCAAAATGTCCATTTTTAAGGGCCTGAATTCCATAGCGACTATTTAGAATTTTCAACTGGACATATCTTTTGATTCCCGCTATCAAATTTCGATTGGTTAGATTTGTTGGAAAGATATCATCGATTAGATCCTAATGTTTTTGGTTTCACTAAAATCTGGATTGTTTTGCACCCGGTATATTCAATTGAAGTTTGAAATCGAATTATCGAACTACCGCGCTATTTTCAATTCTATATATAATTATAATTAATTATATTCGTTTTCAAATGTCGATTCAAACTCAGTTTTCATCGCCATTATTTAAAATATTTATTTTAAATATTTAAAATCCATTTTTTTAGCCAATTTAAAAATTTTAAATTGGTTCAGATTTTCTGGGTTGTTACAAACTGTTAGATTTCAAATTTCTAATATTCATTGGAAAGCTCTTTTCGATACGAACCTAACGATTCTGGTTTTAGAAGAATCCGACGGTCGGATCTCCCGCAACGTCAATTCGAAGTCAATGGTCGAAATTCACGAACTGTCGCAGCGCGGCGCGTTCTATTCAGGCCATTTAATATATATAATATATATATTATATATATTTCGTCGATTTCAATTCAAAACGTATTTTATAAATCGTTTTAAATTTGTTTTCAAAACCATTTCAACTCTATATTCAATTTCAAATCAAAATTGAATATTTCATATCATTACTATATAAATGATAATATTTTCAAAACGTTATATTTTGAAATCACTACCTTTTTCTATATTCATTAGAAAAACGAATATAATCGATATAAATATCGTTCACGTCAAAGTATCGCAGCTCTAATCAACATGGCTTTATATATATATATATCAATAAATTCGTTATTCTATTCAACACATGAATCTATATTTCTTTCAACACATGACTAATCTCAACATATGAGTACTGTCAACACATGACTATTTTTGTTATGTAATATATTTTATAAAATTATGGTATCTATCATTTGATTTTTAATTAGACTGCAACCATAAAGTAGTTTCTAATCTTAAATATGATAAAGATGTAAATTTTATTATTAAAATATTTTACTCAACACATGAATAGTTTTAACACATGAATATTCTCCACACATGAATATTCTCAACACATGAGCATCGTCAACACATGACTATTTTTATATTCTAATATTCTTTATTTTCCCAATTGAAATGAGGCCCAATCAATTACCATATAACGTTAATTATATGGATTCCATACAACACATGTATATAATAGCAACGACAAATAACCAACCATCATCCAAAGTGCATCACACAACTGCATAAGCATCAAATATAAATGATTAACGCTTACACAGCCTGTCGACCAATCGATCGACATACAATTAAATAATTGGGATTAGTGTACGCTAAATATCATGCCAACACCCGTGTGGGGTTTCAAATCAACAAACACAGATTTTTATTTATTCACATACCCATTAAAATTTATATTTTATACGATCCAATATTTTTAACTATATAAATATTTTATTTCATTTCACATCACACAATCAATTTTCACCACAACAAACAATCAAACAGACAAGCCATCCATTGTCTGTGGACGACGGGTGTTGGGTGCTGCTAAGCATCGTCTGCATCCTAGTATATATTTTTAACTAGAAAAGAAAACACCGACTAGCTAAACCAACGCCACGACTCTTCTTATGTAGAAATCTTCACCTTTTCGTCCTTTGTCACTTTTGTTGCCCGTATTCACTACATATATAAAAGTCACATTTTTATATTGTTTCCATGTATATAAAAATCATATTTTTATAATAACGCCATATGGATAAAAATTCTATTTTTACATCGATGTTCATATAATAAAGATTATATTTTTACTTCTTCTACATAATAAAAATTATATTTTTATACCTCCTACATAATAAAGATCAAATTTTTATTATCTATATAATATAAAAATCCTACTTTTATTATCGCCACTACATAAAAATCATATTTTTATATTTTCTATAAATTAAAAATCGAATTTTTACTCCTCCTAAAATATAAAAATCATATTTTTATCTTCTACATCATATGAAAATTATATTTTTAACCTTTCTGTATTATAAAAATTATATTTTTAAACTTTCTATATTGTAAAAATTATAGTTTTAACTTCTTTCAAATATATAAAAATATGATTTTTATACTTCCTTCTCCTATTTAAAAATCCGATTTTTATATGCCTTTTACATATATAAAAATACGATTTTTATACTTAAAGATCAAATCTTTTTAGTTTATAAAAACCTAACCTTTCCTCACATTAAAAATCAAACCTTTACAATATTTAAAATTTCTATCTTTATCATAATAAAGTTCAGTTTTACTATAATAATAATTAAATAAATAAATAAAATCAGTTTTATTCCAAGAAATAAATAAAACAATGCAAAGAAATAATACTCACATTTTGAAAAGGAGGAGGGGGAGTTTTCACGTCGGGTGCTGTCTTCGAGGAGGGAGGTGGCTGTCAGGATCGGAGGTGGCGGCGGAATAGGTCGGCGGTGGTCGTGCTGGTCGGGCAATGGCCGGAGGAGGGTGAGGTGGAGGCATAGGCGGGTTCGGGCATCAGGCAGTGGGCTTCTTCGATGTGGGGGTTCGAGCGTTGGAGCTTGTGCCAGAGGAGAGGGAGTGTAACACCCCGTATTTTCTGTGAACATAAAAATAAAAAATAAAAAAAATCAAGATATAATTAATTTTTAGAAAAATAATTAGGTGAAACGGGTTGCACCGTTGCGTTCGTCTCGGAATTCTGCTTGAGATAGAGTCCGAGTTTGCGTAAATTGGACTCCGTATGAAAAAGATTTCCTTAAATTAAATATTGCAGCAAAACATGGAAAAAGAGGAATGAGAAAAGAATAATGTTTAGCATTGTTCTAAGAATTGTAAGTAAAAGACATAATAGCTCATTTGGTTGGAACATGTGACTTGCATACAAGAGGTGCAGAGTTCGATCCCCGCCAACGCCATATTTTTGTTTTAGGGGAATGGCTAAAAAGCGGCTTAGTGTGAACGCGGTTCAAAAAAAAAATTAAATATATATATACTGAATATATATATGTGTATATATATATAATTGAGAAGATAAATACAGTCAATTTATCTGGAGGGAAAGATTTATGCATAAGTAGATATGTATGTATGTAGGTAACTTCATTATGCATTGATTTTGCATGTTGCAAGGAAAGCAGAGAAAAAAAGGGGAAATTAAATTATATGCTCGATTCCCTTTTTTTTTCAGGCAAGCAATTAATTTGCATTATTTGAATTCATGAATAGGTGCGTGTATATATATATATATATATATATATATATATAAATGGGCAGTTAATGTAAACATGAATAGAAGTTTATTAATTTGCTGAGTGTTTGCTGAGTCACTTCTGACTCATTGCTGAGTCAATAAGATAAACCCCATCTTGTCTGAATGGCTGTGGTTATTTCTAGGTTAAATCTAATGGCCTAAATGAATCCTAAATTCTATAAATAAGTGGGTAGTCTCTCATTCTAATTCATATGAAAAATTAGAGAAGCCGCCGTCATGCCGTCGCCATGGAACTCCGAGTAGCCGCCGCAAATCAAAGTTGAAGAAAGCTAATCTAATCCAATTCTAATCAATTCTAAAAGCAATCTAGACTCTCTCTTTCTTCTTAAATTGTGAGTATGATGATTCTCACAAGATTATTAGCAAACTAATTTGATTAAGATGTAAATGGAACATAAGAAAATGATGTGAATTGTCATATATGTTATTGTAAAATCTTATGTTATCATGTATGTTCTAAATGTTTTGTTATGCTATGATGAAAATCATGCTATGCTATGTTATGTTATCATGCCATGCTATGATGAAAATCATGCTATGCTATGTTATGCTATCATGCTATGCTATGTGTAAATCATGCTATGTTATGTCATAAATCTTATATATGTTGTAGATCTCATGTTAACACATATGTTGGAAATCCATAAGTTATATGATTATGATATCATGTTAAGTTGTGTTGAGTCGTACAAGTTGTAAAATCATGATGTTGTTATTTATGCAAATTGGATCATGTTTTAAAGTTTATGTTTTTTTTTCTTAAGATTAAATGGATCATGATTATGGGAATTTGTCTATTAAGTTAGATGTACCCATATACATGATTCTTAATTATCCTTGGATTTTGATAATGGGAATTTGTCTATTGAGTTAGATGTACCCATATACATGATTATCCCTGGATCTTGATTATGGGAATTTGTCTATTAAGTTAGATGTACCCATATACATGAACCTATGTTATTAAGTTAGATGATGATATGTTGTAAATGATGTCACATATGTTACATAGTCACGATGTTAGTATCCATGTTGGTTAGTTCATGTTAGTCAAATCATGATATTATATATGTTTGGGCTATGATGATACATACATGTACCTATGCAAGTTTTGGCACTGATTAATAAAAATTGTGTAGGTTTCACTTATTTTAGATCTAAAATTAGATCCATGACACGTGTGAGTTCTATACTAGTTCACACCACCATTATGTTGCAAGTTTATACATGAATTTGGGTTATATTATGTAGACTGTGACATTTAACCAAACAAGTTGACACCTTTAACATGTGTAGCTTATGCAAGTTATAGTCTTAGCCTATGCAAGTTTAAGTGTTGGACCTCTATCACATATGCAAGTTTTACCCCTTTTTATGAGTAGATCTATTTTAGTCATATACATATATGTTGTTGTTGTGATAATTTATCTTTGTGCTATGAGTTAGACTATTCGAGTCTAACGTATATTTTACGTTTAACGTATGAACGTACAACGTGGGATAGGGGTGATATTAAAAGAATTAATATTGAGAATTTGCACGAAATAGCCTTAAAAAGGCATATAACAAATTTGAGATATGTGAATTGCCTTAAAAGGCGAAAAATGGAATTAAGACATTAATTGGAAAATTAATGTGTAGAAATGGTCATAAGTTAATTATGGATTAATTTGAATTTGAATAGGGATTGAGAAATTGGTATAAAATGCCTTTAATGGCATATAATGAATTTGTGGTGAAAAAGGGTATGATTTATCATACCATAAATGGATGGACATAATTGAGTCAATTATGGACATCATTAAATTTTGAATAAATTATTAATTTGGATAGGGAAGTTAATTCAAATTTGGGAAAGATTAATTAATTAATTAATCACTTAAGATAATTAACATTCTTTCTGTCTACATACACCAGAAGGTTCTAGGGTGACAGAGAGGATAGTGTCTAGGCTTGGGTTTGGAAAACAAGTTTCCTGCCCTCCCTGGCTATCCCTAACTGACCCAATGAACGGGATGGTCTTGAATTTAGAAAGAAAACATGTGGTGGGACATGGGAATCTAGTGGGTGCTTTGGGTGGCATGAGGAATCTAGTGGTTGCCTTTAGTGGCATTTGAAATACGATTAGTAAGACTTAACCAAACACACATGCAAATGAACATGACTAAGAAGAGGGTTAAGTGGGTGCCTTGGGTGGCATGAGAAAATACGATTAGTAAAACTTAACCAAAATAAATATGTAAGTGGGATATAGGGTTTAAGTGGGTGCCTTGGGTGGCATGTGGAATTACTAATAGAAACCCTTAACCAAATTTAAAACATGTAAGTGGACATGAAGGGGGTTAAGTGGAATGTGTTAGAGGGGACCAAGCGTAGGTGGAAAGCTTGGTGGGAGGCCCATTTCAACCAGTATCCCAAACGTATCTTTGTGAGCTCGACCCAAGTCGAGGACGGGACACGCATACTGGGCTTGACTATAAGAGGCCAAAACGGGTTAGCGGTGGCAACGCAAGTCCAACGGTTTCATATGCGTGAGTGGACCCGGGCTGGTAGGTAAGACGTTGTTGCATCGTGTAGGTATAAGTTGTGCATCCTTAAGTTGTATATGGTTGCCACTTTAGGGGAGTGATACACCCCATTGTGGGGCCAGCACGGGTATCTACGAGTTAGGGAGCCGATCGAATGGGGCATGGTAGTGGGTACACCTAGTAGTACACAAAGCTACCATTATTAATTAAGTATTAAAAGGGTACACCTAGTGGAGATAGGGGCAGACGGCACCTATGACGTCAGCTAGGAGTACGTGGAATTACCATTATTAAGGGGGTACGTCTAGTAGGGATAGGTACACGTTGGGTACCTAGGATAGCAACTAGAGATACACAGTCAAACGCGGAGGATAGTGGGTACATCTAGTAGTACACGAAGCTATCATCATTCTATTTAGGGATCAAAGTGACTAGTAGGGGTGCAGTTAGTGCTAGTACAGTACAGCACGGTACAGTACGGTAGAGTATAGTAATTATCCTATATTGATTAGGAAGCGTCATTAACGTTAGTGATTAGTAACAGGTGTGGTGCAGCGTAGTAATTATTCTTCAGTAGGTATGCCTTTAATGTTACCATGGTTAACCTCATTTCCTTTTCCTGTTCTGTCGCACCCAATAGTTCATAGGCATTTCCTTATTCTCCAGCTTATGCCTTAATCTGATTACTTTGAAAATAGTATTGTTAGAATTGTCATACTCGCCAGACTTTATGTCTGACCCCCTCTATTTCTATCTTTTTCCCCCTCCAGGTCCTCAGGTTGGGCCCAGCTCTAGTGATGTTTGATTGGATTTCTTATCTCCTTTGGAGAGCTTGGACTGCTAAAGTAAAGTCCAGCTTGTTATCTTTTGTTTTTTGGCTATTTATGTAATGGGATTATGTATTTTGTTTTATCAATATAGATATTGTACTTGACTCTGATTTATGGTATTATGATGTAATCAAACATGTTTTGACTTCTGCTGCAATGAAATAAAGTTTTAAATTTCCAAGTACTATTTTATATCTGTCTTATTGTAATTTTACAGTTCTATACTCACTTAAAACCTCCATGGAAGTTAATGCATTCCTTTTTTGAGTGACATTAATGGACGTGGGGTGTTACACGTGGTATCAGAGCTTAAGTTTACCAGAACAGATAAGATATTTTGTAAAACTATTTTTCAAAAGCATTTTTATAAAGAATACTTCCAAAAATATGTTTGTAGAAGAGTATTTTTGAAAGAAAGGTTTATTTTGAGAACATAATCCCCAAGAGCCATATATCCTTCCTTCGATTCTCCATTTTGAATCTCTTCCTCTTTCTCTTTTTGAATTTCCCCTCCGCGTATAGATGCTTTTTCTAAGATAAATAAGGACTTCCGTACGAAGGACGGAAGAACCACTTCAAGGGACTTAGACCTTTGTCGGGCTAGAAGTTAGTCCAAGGAGGTGGAGGGTTGTGGGAACCTTTAAGATGGACGATGGGAGGAAGGTTCAAATAACTGTTAGGTTAATAAAGGACGAAACCTCATCTTGGTGGGAGGTCACGAATGGAGAATGTGAAGAAGAAGGCTAGTTGTTTTGGAGAAACAGGACACCTTATTAGGAATGTCCAAAGAGGCAAGAATAAAGTACATGATCTTCTGGAGGGTTGTTGTATTCCCTCACGGCTGGTATACCTGATGGGGGTAGGACCGTCTAGGTTGAAATTTGGTTTTCTTTATCATCCTGTTCGAACCTTGTTTGATTCTGGCGCTTCATACTCGTTAGTATCTGCTTCGTTAGTTGAAACACTGCACCTAAATACTAGTCTAGTTAAGGATCCCATCCTAGTCTCAAATCCTGTTGGTGGTTCGGCTCATCCTTCAATGGTTTGTCGGGATTTGAGAGTGTCCATCTTGGGCGTTGGGTTTGAATGCAGCGCCTTCATTCTTGGTTTCACGGTCTATAGTTTGATTCTAGGGATGGATTGGCTAGCCAGGCATGGTGCCATCCTAGATTGGGGAAGGAGGGTAGTTAGCCTATTGGTTCGTTATGGAAAGACCCTCATATTTCTTGTGACCATAGGAGTTTAGTGATGCTTAGTTGCCTAGAATCTTCTGATGTATCCAACAATGATTTGGGATCTGTTTGTGTGGTCCGTGAGTATGGGGATGTCTTCGATGTAGAGCGGGGTTTACCTAGAGGAGCGAAGTAAGCTTTCGTGTGTGCCTAGTGGATAATGCAAAGCCAGTTATGAGATCAACGATGGTTTTGGAGCAAGACTGGCAAGGACAGCCAGTATCCGTTAAGTGCTCAGTTATTTGGCCGATTTACTAGAATCATCTCATGTATGTCATCTGAATTCGAAGGAGGTATCCCTTGGGTGTTTGTCTGATATTGGTTTAGGCCTTTGGGGCTTGCACTTGGGGGATGTCGAGTTCGACTAGGATGGTCTGCGTGAGAGATGGACAGTTGTGACAAATTTTGCATGGAATAATATCCTGGTTTTCTCTAGAAGCGGAGAAGAGCATGCCCTACATCTTAGGGAAGCCTCTGGGGAAGGGTGATGTGTTATGGAGGAAGACTATCGAAAGTCCATGAGGGGAATTACCCTACCCACGACTTAGGAGTTGCTTTCAGACCATAAGTTGCTAAGGTATTTGTTCTCTCAGAAAGATCTGAACTTGAGGCAGCAAAGGTGGATGGAGTTCTTGGCGTCCTACGATTTCGAAATAGCATATACCCCTGGCAAGGGTAACGTTGTGGTGGGGGCCTTAAGTAGAAAAGGGTTGACACTAAGTCCTTGGTCTGTTGAGCGACATAGCTTAGAGTTTATCTCTACCTTTGACTTTAGACCATCCATTGATTTTGTACTTGGTTCGCTAGCATCCTTAGAGGTCAGACCTATGCTTTTGGGACGGATTGGAGAGGCACAGCGAGCTGACCCACAGTTGGTTGAGTTAGTAGAGAATCCCACAAGAGGGGAGTCATCAAGCCATCTTAGTAGGTATACCCTAGATGATAAGGGTTGGTTGCGTAGGGACGGTAAACTTTGTATATTACGGGACGAAAGTTTGAGGAAGTGTTTACATGATACGGCGAAAGTGGTGGAGCCGAACACGCTTAAGGAAGTGGAAGTAGAGCGAGATGCCACGATCAGACTAGCTCCTACATGCATTCTTGGGTCGGAGATTAAGAAGTTGAGAAACCGAGAGGTCAAGCTAGTCAAAGTGCAATGGGAAGAAGATCAAGGAGACGCTACTTGGGAGACGGAAGAGAAGATTCGTTTGTTGTACCCCTTCCTTTTCGGGGTTATGTCTTTTATATTCTCCTTTATCTCCTAGCTTATACTTGTCCTATCTTTAGTACATCCTCTCGTTTAAGTCTTTGACCTTTAGAAGGGTAGTCCTATGGTTGAAACATGTGTTTGAGACATGTTATGTTTGATGGATGCAAGTGTTTGCTAGTGGATGCTCGTGGATGCATATACACACACTTTAGGCACTAGATCGGCTCAGTCACTCTCATATTGCATATAAATATGTGTGCATATTTAAATTAATGAATGAATAGTGGTTGTATTATCATATGGATGTTGCATTAAGATGAATGGTTGTGCACGCATATAGAAATAATATGTATCATTAGGAATCTTTTGCATACATAATGGACGCATGGCACTATCATGGTTCGCATTAAGGAGGTCAACTGAATCAGTAGATCGCCTGATTTTTGCATTGGATAAGGACATGTACACACACTATTCATATAAACATGAAAGCATTAGAAGTCTCTTAAGGACAATGGATGCCTGTGCCTGATGGTTGAGTAGATGGATGATTGGATGGTAGGACACATTCTTCCTAACTTGAAGATTTCGGGGATGAAATCCTTTAAGGAGGGGAGAATGTAACACCCCGTATTTTCTGTGAACATAAAAAAAAAATCAAGATATAATTAATTTTTAGAAAAATAATTAGGTGAAACGGGTTGCGCCGTTGCGTTCGTCTCGGAATTCTGCTTGAGATAGAGTCCGAGTTTGCGTAAATTGGACTCCGTATGAAAAAGATATCCTTAAATTAAATATTGCAGCAAAACATGGAAAAAGAGGAATGAGAAAAGAATAATGTTTAGCATTGTTCTAAGAATTATAAGCAAAAGACATAATAGCTCATTTGGTTGGAACATGTGACTTGCATACAAGAGGTGCAGAGTTCAATCCCCGCCAACGCCATATTTTTGTTTTAGGGGAATGGCTAAAAAGCGGCTTAGTGTGAACGCGGTTCAAAAAAAATATTAAATATATATATATATATATATATACTGAATATATATATGTATATATATATATATAATTGAGAAGATAAATACAGTCAATTTATTTGGAGGGAAAGATTTATGTATAAGTAGATATGTATGTATGTAGGTAACTTCATTATGCATTGATTTTGCATGTTGCAAGGAAAGTAGAGAAAAAAAAGGGGAAATTAAATTATATGCTCGATTCCCTTTTTTTTCAGGCAAGCAATTAATTTGCATTATTTGAATTCATGAATAGGTGCGTGTATATATATATATATATATATATATATATTTATATATATATGGGCAGTTAATGTAAACATGAATAGAAGTTTATTAATTTGCTGAGTGTTTGCTGAGTCACTTCTGACTCATTGCTGAGTCAATAAGATAAACCCCATCTTGTCTGAACGGCTGCGGTTATTTCTAGGTTAAATCTAATGGCCTAAATGAATCCTAAATTCTATAAATAAGTGGGTAGTCTCTCATTCTAATTCATATGAAAAATTAGAGAAGCCGTCGTCATGCCGTCGCCATGGAACTCCGAGTAGCCGCCGCAAATCAAAGTAGAAGAAAGCTAATCTAATCCAATTCTAATCAATTCTAAAAGCAATCTAGACTCTCTCTTTCTTCTTAAATTGTGAGTATGATGATTCTCACAAGATTATTAGCAAACTAATTTGATTAAGATGTAAATGGAACATAAGAAAAAGATGTGAATTGTCATATATGTTATTGTAAAATCTTACGTTATCATGTATGTTCTAAATGTTTTGTTATGCTATGATGAAAATCATGCTATGCTATGTTATGTTATGCTATCATGCCATGCTATGATGAAAATCATGCTATGCTATGTTATGCTATCATGCTATGCTATGTGTAAATCATGCTATGTTATGTCATAAATCTTATATATGTTGTAGATCTCATGTTAACACATATGTTGGAAATCCATAAGTTATATGATTATGATATCATGTTAAGTTGTGTTGAGTCGTACAAGTTATAAAATCATGATGTTGTTATTTATGCAAATTGGATCATGTTTTAAAGTTTATGTTTTTTTTCTTAAGATTAAATGGATCATGATTATGGGAATTTGTCTATTAAGTTAGATGTACCCATATACATGATTCTTAATTATCCTTGGATTTTGATAATGGGAATTTGTCTATTGAGTTAGATGTACCCATATACATGATTATCCCTGGATCTTGATTATGGGAATTTGTCTATTAAGTTAGATGTACCCATATACATGAACCTATGTTATTAAGTTAGATGATGATATGTTGTAAATGATGTCACATATGTTACATAGTCACGATGTTAGTATCCATGTTGGTTAGTTCATGTTAGTCAAATCATGATATTATATATGTTTGGGCTATGATGATTCATACATGTACCTATGCAAGTTTTGGCATTGATTAATAAAAATTGTGTAGGTTTCACTTATTTTAGATCTAAAATTAGATCCATGACATGTGTGAGTCTATACTAGTTCACACCACCATTATGTTGCAAGTTTATACATGAATTTGGGTTATATTATGTAGACTGTGACATTTAACCAAACAAGTTGACACCTTTAACATGTGTAGCTTATGCAAGTTATAGTCTTAGCCTATGCAAGTTTAAGTGTTGGACCTCTATCACATATGCAAGTTTCACCCCATTTTATGAGTAGATCTATTTTAGTCATATACATATATGTTGCTGTTGTGATAATTGATCTTTGTGCTATGAGTTAGACTATTCGAGTCTAACGTATATTTTACGTTTAACGTATGAACGTACAACGTGGGATAGGGGTGATATTAAAAGAATTAATATTGAGAATTTGCACGAAATAGCCTTAAAAAGGCATATAACAAATTTGAGATATGTGAATTGCCTTAAAAGGCGAAAAATGGAATTAAGACATTAATTGGAAAATTAATGTGTAGAAATGGTCATAAGTTAATTATGGATTAATTTGAATTTGAATAGGGATTGAGAAATTGGTATAAAATGCCTTTAATGGCATATAATGAATTTGTGGTGAAAAAGGGTATGATTTATCATACCATAAATGGATGGACATAATTGAGTCAATTATGGACATCATTAAATTTTGAATAAATTATTAATTTGGATAGGGAAGTTAATTCAAATTTGGGAAAGATTAATTAATTAATTAATCACTTAAGATAATTAACATTCTTTCTATCTACATACACCAGAAGGTTCTAGGGTGACAGAGAGGATAGTGTCTAGGCTTGGGTTTGGAAAACAAGTTTCCTGTCCTCCCTGGCTATCCCTAACTGACCCAATGAACGGGATGGTCTTGAATTTAGAAAGAAAACATGTGGTGGGACATGGGAATCTAGTGGGTGCTTTGGGCGGCATGAGGAATCTAGTGGTTGCCTTTAGTGGCATTTGAAATACGATTAGTAAGACTTAACCAAACACACATGCAAATGAACATGACTAAGAAGAGGGTTAAGTGGGTGCCTTGGGTGGCATGAGAAAATACGATTAGTAACACTTAACCAAATTAAATATGTAAGTGGGACATAGGGGTTAAGTGGGTGCCTTGGGTGGCATGTGGAATTACTAATAGAAACCCTTAACCAAATTTAAAACATGTAAGTGGACATGAAGGGGGTTAAGTGGAATGTGTCAGAGGGGACCAAGCCTAGGTGGGAAGCTTGGTGGGAGGCCCATTTCAACCAGTATCCCTAACGTATCTTTGTGAGCTCGACCCAAGTCGAGGACGGGACACGCATACTGGGCTTGACTATAAGAGGCCAAAACGGGTTAGCGGTGGCAACGCAAGTCCAACGGGTTCATATGCGTGAGTGGACGCGGGCTGGTAGGTAAGACGTTGTTGCATCGTGTAGGTATAAGCCGTGCATCCTTAAGTTGTATAGGGTTGCCACTTTAAGGGAGTGATACACCCCACTGTGGGGCCAGCACGGGTATCTACGAGTTAGGGAGCCGATCGAATGGGGCAGGGTAGTGGGTACACCTAGTAGTACACAAAGCTACCATTATTAATTAAGTATTAAAAGGGTACACCTAGTGGAGATATGGGCAGACGGCACCTATGACGTCAGCTAGGAGTACGTGGAATTACCATTATTAAGGGGGTACGTCTAGTAGGGATAGGTACACGTTGGGTACCTAGGATAGCAACTAGAGATACACAGTCAAACGTGGAGGATAGTGGGTACATCTAGTAGTACACGAAGCTATCATCATTCTATTTAGGGATCAAAGTGACTAGTAGGGGTGCAGTTAGTGCTAGTACAGTACAGCACGGTACAGTACGGTAGAGTATAGTAATTATCCTATATTGATTATGAAGCGTCATTAACGTTAGTGATTAGTAACGGGTGTGGTGCAGCGTAGTAATTATTCTTTAGTAGGTATGCCTTTAATGTTACCATGGTTAACCTCATTTCCTTTGCCTGTTCTGTCGCACCCAATAATTCATAGGCATTTCCTTATTCTCCAGCTTATGCCTTAGTCTGATTACTTTGAAAATAGTATTGTTAGAATTGTCATACTCGCCAGACTTTATGTCTGACCCCCTCTATTTCTATCTTTTTCCCCCTCCAGGTCCTCAGGTTGGGCCCAACTCTAGTGGTGTTTGATTGGATTGCTTATCTCCTTTCGAGAGCTTGGACTGCTATAGTAAAGTCCAGCTTGTTATCTTTTGTTTAATGGCTATTTATGTAATGGGATTATGTATTTTGTTTTATCAAGATAGATATTGTACTTGACTCTGATTTATGGTATTATGATTTAATCAAACATGTTTTGACTTCTGCTGCAACGAAATAAAGTTTTAAATTTCCAAGTACTATTTTATATCTGTCTTGTTGTAATTTTACAGTTCTATACTCACTTAAAACCTCCATGGAAGTTAATGCATTCCTTTTTTGAGTGACATTAATGGACGTGGGGTGTTACAGGGAGCAGGAGGCGAGAGGGGAGAGGTTGGACAACGGAGAGGGGGTCGGCCTGAGGCGCCTCCCCCTGCGCGGCGTCGAGGCGATCGATCGCCCGGGGGGAATCGCGATTTCCCTCCTTTTTTATTTTATTGTTCTGAAAAGTGATGGGAGAGACAAAGGGGGTTGGGGCCTTTTTATATTATTTAATTTTTATAATTAATTATTCCAACAAGTTGACTTTTTATTCGACTTCCAGACGAGACCCACCGCCTGTCGTCCATAGCTAATTACCCCCATTCCGAACACAATGGGATATATATCGTAAGCTGATTCGATCGTTTCGATCAGTTTTCATCAAAATCAACATATAACTCTATATATTGAATTTGAACACGCATTTCAATTTACTGGGGTCACATACTAACTCGAAAAATTCCAAAAAATATTTTCTAGCTTCGTATTGACGATACGGTCCTAACAAAACTAATTTCGTCGAATTCTGAGACCGTTCGAAAAATGGCCATTTTCCAGTCGATTAAAATCAACTAAAACTGGTCAAACGCGTTTTCCTTTGCCACGCTCACATATTGAATCGAAAAATTATGAAATTTGAAATTTAGCAATAATTAGACATCCCGGATCCAACAAACGTGGTTTCGTCGAAATACGAGGTCGTTTGCAAAATTTCCATTTTTAAGGGCCGAAAATCCATAGCGACTATTTTGAATTTTCAAATGGGCATAACTTTTTATTCCCGCTATGAAATTTCAATTTTTTGGATTCGTTGAAAAGATGTTCTTCATTAGATTCTTATATTTTTGGTTTCACTAAAATCTGGTTTATTTTGCACCCGATATGCTCATTTGAAGTTTGAAATCGAAT
Source organism: Allium sativum (assembly GCA_030737875.1). Taxonomy (NCBI): domain Eukaryota; kingdom Viridiplantae; phylum Streptophyta; class Magnoliopsida; order Asparagales; family Amaryllidaceae; genus Allium; species Allium sativum. The sequence continues at coordinate 276,028,035 of CM060925.1, forward strand.
TATCGAACTACCGCGCCATTTTCAATTCCTTTTATAATTAAAATAAAATAGTTATATTACAACGACGACGTATATAAATATTACGTTCTAATTCAATTCAAAATAAATTTCTCGTCGATATTATTTAAAATAATTCATTTTAAATTTTCAAAATTCATCAAAATTGCCAAAATAAAAATTTTAAACTGGCTCGCATTTTCCGGGTGGTTACAATAAATTGTTTTCAAAATATTCTTTGAGAATCTCCATTTCCTATTCCGGTATTTCTGTCTTACATAACACATCAAATCACGTTGACTAATATCGTCCAAACACATGTAATCAACCACAGATTATAAATCACATCATATATCACAATATATGAACTCAACAGTATTATAAATATTGAGGAGTCCAGTTGGACCCCTCCAACCTGTTTCCCTGCATCACAGATGTTAAATCATATAATTAACATCAACTTCATTTCAATATGAAATGTTCTGATAAACAACATCAATGTATATTTAACGGTTTATATATATATATATATAATTTCAACTAACTGACTAGCAGTTCAATCAACCAAATCAACACATAGCAATTAGTCATCATTTATCAGTTCTAAATGTACATTGTAAAAATAGAACTGTTCAGAGTTGGTGAGTTTTACTCACATTGGCAGTTCATCGTTAAAGAACGACAAACTGTTTGTTTGATTTGAATCAAACAATTTATTTCGCCATAATTTCAAACGAGCTCCAATCCACTCCCAGTCAGTCCTATGTTGTAGTGTCCGTCCATACGATCCTGTCGGATTTTGTTTCGCGCAAATTCGTTTACGTATGAATAAGTTATGGTCAGTTGAAGTTAATTTAGTAATTTAAATAATTAAAACTTGGATAGCTAATTTAAATGGGCTTTACCCGTTTAAAAACCCCTGGCCTATACTATTCATTTAGTAACCCGGCACGTTCCCCTTTTATTTCCTTCTCCCCCAAATGGAAAACGCGGCCTTCTATGAGCCATTGCCACTACTTTCTACCCGAACCTCTCCTTCATCCCTTCACTAAATCACAAACCAACATCACGGTTCTCCTCCTCTTCCACAGCCGCACCATCCTAAGAAAACTGACACTAGCAGTTTTTCGACGATGTACAGTGCACTCACGACGAGAAATGGTGCCGGATTTCACCCAAAAACACCCCGACGACTCAAAACTCCACCCTCAACACAATCATCACCTTCAAGTTTCCCCAAATCGCATCCAAACTCCTCAAACACCGAACCCTAAATCACTATACATAAACCCATCGATCGAAAATTGGCGTCGCACCCTGTACAAACTACACAGAAATGAAGTTCCTCTTTCGCTGAATCCAGAAATGTGTATACATTGATTTTAGGAATTTTGTATGTTTTAATTTCATTTTTCTAAGTGTCACTGAATTGGTTTTATACGGTATATATATGCGGTTTGGGGTTGTTGCCATTTGTGGCTGAAAAAGAAGGCCGCGTAGCCTCTCCTTTGACCAAGAAATGGGATTGGATGTTTTTGTATTTGATTTATTTATTTATTTAATTTATCGATTTCCTACTCGTTCCTGGTCCTTAAAAATTCCTGCGACCACATACGATACCCAAAAATTACCAAACTGGACATGCAACTACAGTTCGACATTTACGTCCCCAATGAAACTAGTTTCGTCGAATTCCGACTTAGTATGCTCACACAACGTATTTTTAACCGTCGAAATACTGACTGTTTGTGACGGCCATGAATTTCGCTCGATCCGAATCAGTCGTTAAACCGATCTAGACCGTTCGAAACCCCTGATCGTTGAGAACAGGACAAAATAGAACGCAAGCAGAAGAACACTTCATTGCTATTACAACAATTCCATCAGATACAAGAATATACAGAGTAGAAATGAATAAATTACATTCGATAAATATCAGAGATTACAATAAATTACATAGCAGCGGAAAATATTATAAAGCACAACTGAAGGTGATATACGGATACAGAGCTTTCCGGATATCATTCCAGCTGTAAACCAGGATCCTGTGAATATAAATCTGCAAAACCAAAACTACTAGCTGCCCGTGCGGAAAATAGGGGCACCCAGAGTTTAGGTTAAAACAATAAACTCCAGGTCAGTCATGTGACTGGTGTGAGAACTAAAACAGTTATTTAAAGCTTTACTTTAAAAGAGAGTAATTCAAGGGACCATGCCGTATAACACGGAACGGGTTTCCTCCCAAGAATACCAGTGCATATAATAAACAGCGCAGTGCTTTTTCGAAAAATGAAGCTATTATAAGACCCAGGTCCCATCACACAATGCAACGCAAGCCGGAGGATAGGGTTTTCCCTTATAATAGCCAAACATGCTTGGTACGTTTAAAACAAATCATTTGATACTATAATAAGTGTATAGTGTCAAAACAATTTCAATCATAAATATTAATCATAGGCGGCATGGGTACAATCTATCATGTCGCCATACTAGTTTTACAATTAAAGCAGAATTACACGTATTGGAAATTGGATTCCGTCATGAGTCGAGGAAAGGGGCAAGCTCCTCTCCGCGTTCGAGACACTCTAGCAAATATCTCAGGGTTACGCACTCTGGGCAACCCATGGATCTTCAGGGCCGGTCCTCACTTACGTTAGAGGATTAATTATGCCTGAACACACGTTTCCCGGTCCTTACAGACCTATAATCGAGGCGCCTCGCATTCCAACAACCACAAAGGTGAAAAGTATATAAATGTCAGGGCTGGTAAGTCACTGACACCACCAAAGCTAGAAAGAAACGTCGTGCTCTCCCTGCAGTCCGTATCCCGTTTTTAACTCATACCGAGGTGTGAGGCTCGCGAATTCACGTTTACACAAAGCTACGCCACAAAGGCCGTGCTTTGATCATCAACCACAAGACTTTGCTTTTCAACAGAAGCCTTGATCATTGCATCTTAGCGTGCCACACAGGCAATTCATGCCATGCGACTGATGTCCATCGATATACAACCTCTGAGCTCGTACGTCTCAGAGAAGGGCGTTAAGCAAAAGAATAAATTCTCCGCCGCCAAACAGATGTATATTTAATAGAAATCAATCAACACAGAATAAAATCCAGTGTCAGACACACAATCCATTTTCAAGTTCGTTCTGGGTCTGAACAAAACCGGAGGCACTTTCCTCGCATATCCATCCATCTCCAACTACGTATGGACGACCACCAACTATTTCCGTCCTCTTGGGTGTACAGCCCAATCAGGATCGTCAGTAGTTACCCAGACGATGTGAAGACTTCCGGTCTTCGACCACCTTCTTCATCTTCGACTTATCGTCGAATCGGTTATTCAGAATGGGTATAAACCCGGACTTTCCAAACAACCCGCGTATATTAAAAACAAATGTTACACAAACACAACATACGCCTCATTCCAATTCATTAGTCACTAACCGCAAATTAGCAAGAGAAAAATTTCCCAAACATTAACCCCGAAGGCCGAAACCAACATCAGATCAATACCCGGGAAACCATTCTTCTTAGCCAACCTACAGCTAGTTTCTAAATTCCCCATTCTTAGGGAAAGGTTCCCATTAATTTTATCCAAGATAAATTCTTTAAAATTTATCCTGTAATCTTCCTTTGGATGTCATTTAAAACCAAATTATGGTTTTTCCAACTAGTCGAGATTAGCGAACCGTAACGAAGTAATTATTTATTTTATTTCCCAATCCCAACCTATTCATCCCATGAAGCAAAACTGGTAATACTCCATATCTAACACCATGGTGTTATCGGTAAAATTAATTACCATTTCACGTTCAAATCTAATTAAAGATTTAACTATCGCTTTGGAGCAAAACTGGCGATACTCCATTCTCGCTCATTTCTAAATTTGATAATTTAGATTATAGGTTCACATTTCAACCTAATTACAGATTCATTAAAACTCCTTTTTCTAGGTTAAAGAACTAGGTGTTATTTAAAACACAGTTCACGACAAACCCAAATCACATTCTATTTGTTATCGGGTTAAAGAACTAGTGTTATTTAAAACACTGTTCACGATAAACCCATTTCAAATTCAATCAAATATATTAGACATTCCGATTCTTTAAAACCCCTTTTTAAATCTAATTTATTTATTTAAAAACAAATCGGGTTTTAAATTTAGTTCAAACTAGTTCATTTTGATAAAATCTATTTTTATCTTTTCAATTATGGAGTTTTTCATCCCAAATTTTCCCAAATTATTTCTTATGAATTTACACAAATTATTGACATTTTTATTTATTTTATCAAGGCCCGTACAGTCGATTTCCAACAATTGCCATCGAACTGCACTTACAGCGACCTTTTTCGAATTTGATTTGGACATAACTCCAAATCCAACCGTTAGATTTTGAATTTCAAATATTCGTTAGAAAGCTCTCTTCGATACGAACCCAACGGTTCCGGTTTTAGGAGAATCCGACGGTCGGATCTCCCGTAATGTCCGTTTGAAATAAATGGTCGAAATTCACGAACTGCCGCGGCGCGGCGCGTTCTATTCAGGCCATTATATTATATATATAATATATATAATATATATTTCGTCGATTTCTATTTAAAACGAATTTTATAAATCGTTTTAAATTTTTTTCAAAACCAATTTTCAACTTCCATTTCAATTCAAATCAAAATTGAATTCTTCCTTATAAATTCGTTTTAAAATTCATTTCTATTCAATTCAAATGTCAATTCAATTTGAATTCATTTCAATTCGTTTTAAATTCAATTCGAATTCGAAGTCGTTTTCAATTCATTTCCTTTCGAAATCGTTTTCAATTCAATTCATTTCGAAATCGTTTTCAATTCAATTCATTTCGAAATCGTTTTCAATTCAATTCATTTCGAAATCGTTTTCAATTCAATTCATTTCGAAATCGTTTTCTATTCAATTCATTTCGAAATCGTTTTCAATTCAATTCATTTCGAAATCGTTTTCAATTCAATTCATTTCGAAATCGTTATATATTCAATTCATTTCGAAATCGTTATATATTCAATTCATTTCGAAATCGTTATATATTCAATTCATTTCCTTTCGAAATCGTTTTCAATTCAATTCATTTCGAAATCGTTTTCAATTCAATTCATTTCGAAATCGTTATATATTCAATTCATTTCGAAATCGTTATATATTCAATTCATTTCGAAATCGTTATATATTCAATTCATTTCGAAATCATTATATATTCAATTCATTTCCTTTCGAAATCGTTTTCAATTCAATTCATTTCGAAATCGTTTTCTATTCAATTCATTTCGAAATCGTTTTCTATTCAATTCATTTCGAAGTGAATAAAATTGATATAAATATCGTTCACGTCTAAATGGCGTCAATCAAATCAACACGGCTTCATATATTGATATTTTCAAATATTCCATTTCGAATATTTCTATTTTAAAGATTTCTATTTCAAATATTTCTATTTCAAATATTTCTATTTCTAATATTTCTATTCCAAATATTTCTATTTCAAATATTTGTTATCATCAAAATATTTCGTTCAACACATGACCAATCTCAATGGATGAGTACTGTCAACACATGAACCTTTATTTTATATTGATAAAGATGTAAATTTTATTACTAAAATATTTCGTTCAACACATGACCAATCTCAATGGATGAGTACTGTCAACACATGAACCTTTATTTTATATTGATAAAGATGTAAATTTTATTACTAAAATATTTCGTTCAACACATGACCAATCTCAATGGATGAGTACTGTCAACACATGAACCTTTATTTTATAATATTCTTTATTTTTCAAATTGGAATGAGGCCCGATCAATTACCATATAAAGTTAATTATATGGATTTTCATACAACACAAGTATAATAGCATTGAAAAATAATCAACCATCAACCAAAGTGCACTACACTGTATAAGCATCAAATATAGATATCTAACGCTTATAACAGCCTGTCAATCAATCGATCGACATATTTAATCAATCAGGATGAGTGAACTTCAAATTTCATCCCAACACCCGTGTGGGGTTTCAAACAATCAAACATAGATTTTTGTTGTGCAGTTGGGCGATGTGTAAAATTTATCGACCCAATCAATGTCCTTTAAATAGGTGTACATAAACAAACCATCCGGTTTGTAAATGAATATTTTATTTTATTCACTTTCACTATATTCATATTCACGTTAAAAATTATATTTTTAACGATACAACATTTTATTTTAACATATGAATTTTTATTCAGTTCACTTACACAATAAAAATGATATATTTTTTTTCTAACATATTTTAGAAAATTCCGGCGGCATAACGGCACGATACTAGAAACGGGACGAGGCCTAGCCTTATCCCCGGTCTAGTGAAGGCCCACGCCATTCACACATCAATCAAATCCATTCATTTCACCAAACAATTCAATTTCAACCAAATAATCTAACTAATTTTTTGCAATCAAACAAACAAGTCCATGGTCTGTGGACGATTGTGTCGGGTGCTACTAAACACCGTCTGCATCCTAGTATATATATAACTAGAAAAAGAAATTGAAAGGTGAGAAATTCTCACCGATAGCTATCCTAGCTCCACGGCACTTCATTGATAGAAATCTTCATCGCTATCGCATCTTCGTTGCCCGTAGCCACTACATATATAAAAATCACACATTTTTATATTTTGATGTCTTTAAAATAAAAATCACATTTTTATTTATTCACCTTCAATTTAAAAATCATATTTTTATAATTGCTTCATACCTTTTAAAAATTGAATTTTTACTTCGCTATACTTTATATAAAAATCAAATTTTTACTATGTTATTCAATATATAAAAATCGACTTTTTATTACTATGTTATATAGATAAAAATTATATTTTTATCACGCTATTTTCCATATAAAGATTTCGCCTTTATAAAAACACAGACTTCGCCTTTACAAATTTAAAGATTTCATCTTTATAAAAATCTCATTTTTATTTTTCTACACATATAAAGATGATATTTTTAATATTCCTATCATGTAAAAATCATATTTTTAATCCACTACATAAGTAAAAATCAAATTTTTACATCTTTTATATACTAAAGATTATATTTTTGATACTTTAAAAATATAGAAATCATATTTTAAAAATATAAAAATCATATTTTTAATACTTTAAAAATATAAAAATCATATTTTTACTTGCCAAGAATATTTTCTTTATAGCGATAAAAATCCTTTCTTTTTGGCGATAAAAATCCAATCTTTTAACTATTAAAAATCAAACTTTCACGTACACAATACCTTTCTATGAAAATTTGATTTAAACAATATGGTATATAGAATAAAAATCGAATTTTTATAAACAATGTATTGAATAAATTTAAAACTCACTTCTTTATGATGGAAGAGGACGGGTAGGTGGCGCAGCAGCTCAACAGGGTGAAGAGGATACTCGCTGATCCGAGGTGGGGCTGGAAAGGGGGAAAAAAGGGTGCGTCGGCTCCCGCAGTGACCTCGGGGAGGTCGGCTATGGTGGCAGGGATCTCGAGCTAGGGGATGGAGGGGGGGGTCTGCGAACCGAACAGGTGGGCGGGGGGGGGGGGGGGGGGGGGGGGGTGGCGCGAGCAAGGAGGAGGGGGGGGGGTCTGAGGGGAGGGTGCGGCGCGACTGAGGAGGTGGGGGAAGAAGAAGAGGGGGCGGCGACGCCACGTTGGGGTGCGGTGGTCCTTGGGGTAGCGTGGCGGTGGGTGGCGGAGGGCAGGGCGACGGCGAAGTCTCCTTCGATTGGGGGGGGTCGGGATTTTCGAAGAGAGGGGGGGGGGTCTGAAATGAGAAAGTAACGGGGGGGGGGGGGTCTGAAATGAGAAAGTAACGGGGGGGGGGGGGGGGTTTATAAAAGAAAATATATTTAATTATTTATTCAATTAATTCTCCATAAAGTTGCTTTTTCGTTCGGGCTTTGAATTGGACCCAACGACTGTCGTCCCTAGCGTAATACCCCCATTCCGGATACAATGGGATATGTATCCCAGGCTGATTCGGCTGTTACAATCAGTTTTGGTTAAATTTACATTTAAATCACTATATTGAATTTTAAACGTACATTTCAATTTACCGGGGTCACATACTAACCAGAAAAATTCCAGAAAATTATTTTCTAGCTTCGTATTGACGATACGGTCCTAACAAAATTGGTTTCGTCGAATTCTGAGACCATTAGAAAAATGGCCATTTTCCAGTAGATTAAAATCAACTAAAACTGGTCAAACGCGTTTTTCTTTGCCACGCTCACATATTGATTCGAAAAATTATGAAATTTGAAACCTAGCAATAATTCGACATCACGGACCCAACAAAACTGGTTTCGTCGAGATCCGAGGTCATTTGCAAAATGTCCATTTTTAAGGGCTTGAATTCCATAGCGACTATTCAGAATTTTCAAATGGACATATCTTTTGATTCCCGCTATGAAATTTCGATTGGTCGAATTCGCTGGAAAGATATTATCAATTAGATCCTAATGTTTTGGTTTCACTAAAATCCGGATTGTTTTGCACCCGGTACATTCCATTGAAGTTTGAAATCGAATTATCGAACTACCGCGCCATTTTCAATTCTATTTATAATTATATATAGATATTTATATTCTAACGACGACGCGTATAATATATACGTTCGAATTATATTCAAAACAAATTTCTCGCCGATATTATTTAAAATAATTCATTTTAAATAATCAAAATTCGCTAAAATTGCCAAAATAAAAATTTTAAACTGGCCCAGATTTTCGGGTTGTTACACTGTTTCTCACTCTAAAAATCCGTACGACCACACAGTGACTCTAAAAATCACGAAACTTGAAATCTAACAACTATTTGACATTGCGGATCCAACAAAATTAGTTTCGTTGAATTCCGACTTCGTTTGCAAAAGTGGCTATTTTTAACGCTCTAAATAGCTTATTTAAATATATGAATATATTTAAAGACAAATAAATTAAATATAAATAAATTTATATTATCGTATATACTCACAGTGGAATACCATACCGCTCAGAATAAATCCTATATGGGTTTCTAATTCGTTATCTCAATCTGGGTCAACCCGATATTCGATTTATATTGAAATTCCTTTTTAAAATATAAATAATCCCTTTATAAATTATAAAGGAATTCCACAGCGACTTTTCTAAAATTTGATTTGGACATAAATCAAAATCTACACAACGAAATCTAGTTTTTTCTCTTCCGCTAGAAAGATATACTCTACCAGCTCCATACGTTTCTTGTTTCACAGAAATCCGATTTAAATCGGACCCTATATATCCAATTGAAGTTCAAATCGCCAAATAGCGAACTGCAGCGCCATTTCCATCTCGATTATAATTATATTATAATTTATACATTCAAACTTTGTTCAAATAATATATTCATTAATATAATTCAACTCTAAACTGAATTATATATTTTAAATTGTCCAGTTCACACTAAAAATGCCAATTCACTATTTCTTATTATATTCAGAAATTAAATATATTATTTAATTATTAAATTTTATTAAATTTAATTAAATATTCAATATAATTTAATTAACGACCATTAAACCCCCTAAAACACTATATAAATAATTAAATAAATTAGTTATTATGTCGCCGAAAAATGCGGGTCATTGCATTCTTCCCCACTTAAAATAATTTCGTCCTCGAAATTGCTAAGGTAGAAATCAAACCCTATTAACTGGTTAGAACTTATTTGCTCACTTCTTAACTTCAATCTCAACTGAGCCAATTTAATTTTAATTAAAATATCAATTAATCCTTATCAACGAAAATTTTCAAAAATCCTGAAAATATTCTAACACCCGAAATTTTCGAAAAATTTCGCCAGCACCTACTTTGTACCGATCAATCGGTAAAACTACAACTCGCCTCTCTGGGCCATCTCCAACCCAAAAGAAAATCAAACAGCGAAGCGGCTTGCTAATTCAGCTCATAAATCTTATATCCAATAGAAATATAAACTTGTACCCTTTTTTTGGGCATATCCTTATATCCTTTCCACTTGTTATCAATTCAGTAGATGCAAGGGTCATCCCAATCAAATTCCAATCTTCTTTTATCCACAACACAACCATTCGCTTATATCCGAGCCAAATATCATTTCAACTCGAGTTTCTTCTCGATTCCCAACTCTTAACTTGATTATCACATTACACTTCAAATTTGAATCTCACAATCTAATTTGTCTTGATATTATTATCTCAGTTACCACTTTACTGGCTTTACTTTAATTCTAATTTGCTTTCACAAATTTCTGTTAAATTTGTTTTTTATTCAAACAGTCTTTCCCTGGGAGTTTTTTTAAACAGTTTACTCTTTTAAAAAATCAAAATTTCCTTTTTGAAATTCAACACCACTTGTCTTTCCCAAAACAAATTCAAAACAGTATCTCTGGTAGTAATTCGTCACTTATAATTCGAAAATGAATATTGATGATGCAACTGTCATCATCAAAATCTATTTTCCAGTGGTCGAAGTGAGTTCAATACTATAAAGCCATTTCTAAACATTTCCACATTGAAATTCATTTCAAAATATAATTCACACTGCTTGTAAAACAATTTAATATCTCCCAGGATCTTAAATTTTCCTTATTTTTAATCCAAATCCATTTACAAACACTTATCCAATTTTCCAGAATTTCAATTCAATTTTTGGTTTAAATTTCAGATTTAACTCATCTGATTTCACGTATTTCACTTATATGAATTCTGATTGGTTATTTACATAACCATTTAATTTATAATCTTACTCGATTATAATAACAATCAATATATCCACTATATTATAATTTTGATATATATATATGTATACATATCTTCTCTATATCAAGATATACCTTGGGTAAACTTATTTTAATTTACCCTCTTTTCAAAACATATCGTGTCGACCCATCGTATTCGAGTGCTTAATAACTCCTACTGATACAGTGAATCAAACTGATCGACCAGAACTCATAAACAACTCAACCAATAAATCTTCACAATATAAAATTATTTTTATATCATCTACAAATACGTTCACTCGTATACATACACTCAACTCAATCTAGGGTATTACTAACCCTATCTCTACCGAGTCACGCCACAGAGCCAAGGTAATACTTAACCTTATGCTCTGATACCAACTGCAGCGACCCGAAATTTCGGTCCAATTTGAGCTGACCAAATAACGCAAGTCCAACCCCAATTACACTGGAAAATCAGAAAACTAATACAAAGAAAACAGAGGGTGAGAATAGATAAGATAGAAATTTAGAATAGAAGAAGAAGAAGAAGAACACAACATCAGAGTAACACAGCGGAACGAATAACATATAATATATATAACATAACTTTGAAATATAAATCTTTACTTGAATATATATCATTATCACAGTACAACACTTACAACACAGCGGAAATAAACAATAGCTATATTATCCTGAAGCCTCCTGCTTCAGCTCTTCAAGTATATGTAAATCCCGACTACTTGACTGCCTGTACAAAATTGGGCACCCAAGAGTTTAGGGAAAACAAAACAAAATAAACTCCAGGTCAGTCATGGGATTGGTATGAGTAAAACAATTTAAAACAGTTCGAACAAGTAAACAATATCTCATAACACCACACCATATAACGGAACGGGTTTTTCCCTTTTGAGAATTCAAAATATCTTTATATCAAAAACCTTTTGATATTATAATAATGTCTATCAACCACAATATAATAATCATCTAGCAGAAACGCTTTCATCTCACATTCTACATATATAGTATACAATCAGAACCGCAGGCACGTATTGGGTAATGGATTTCCAACTATGACAAGGTATGGAACCACCTTTCGCTAGTGTACCTCTAGAAAGGAATACGCTGGTTTCAACAAGAACATCTTGCAACCCGGCCGCACATGACCGACCACTCATTTCGCTTGAGTGTATCGAATGTATATCACCATCGGTTGGGATCAGCAACTGTTTCCCAAATGGGACAGCAACAACAATAGATTTTTAGAAGTAAATGAAACTCTAGGTTAGGTGGTTATACACCCTAATAGGTGCGACCTACATAGCCATGCTGCCTGCCCGATTTTTGTCATTTCCCAGTTGATGAGGCTTGAGGTTACGCTTTATCATCACATCAAATTCACTTCGAATGCCACATTGTCAGATCCGTCGAAAATCACTAATTGACGTCTACAAAAATACATTACATGTTAGCTAAAGAAGTTTCCTTCTCCGCTTCCACTCCTGGTACGGTTGAAGAAATTAATGTACATGACCTTTTTGGAAATACTCTGTCAGACATTCATCCATACAAGTCATCCAGGAACAGGATGAACCGAAGGCACTATTCAGTACATCCATCTTAGGCACTGTTATCTAAGACTTATACAATAGCCCTTGCACTTTACTCCGTCTTCAATTATCTTTGGCATATATGATTTGCAATGCTTATGCCAATACAGAGTGGTTCTTTGGATAATAATCCAACCGGTCTCTCCATAGTAACAACATTAAAATGGTCAAAATTTCGATAGTCTGTGATTTAACCATTAAAGAAAAACAGGTGTGCAAACAAAGATATTATTTCCAAGAGGAAATTATATCGATCAGTCATCATTCAACATTTATCTCTTTATTTTATGAATTTACTTATCTCTTGTTCCCATATATTCTAAATTCTTATTTTCTATTATCAGAAAACATTTCTGATTCTCATTTGGAAAATATTTCCAAAACTTCTTAATTGGGATTTAAACAGATTTTTAAAACTATATTGCGATAACGACTCAAACCACTATACTAAATTACTACATCCACTTAACCACTTCACCCTTGAACCGTAACCATTTCTAAATTAAAAACGCAGCGAGACGACCCCAAACCCCGTACTGACGGCGACAAGGGTAATCCGTGGAATATAACACAGAAACAGATAACAGCAGAACAGAATTAAATAAATACACCAGATAGTGAACAATAGAATATACTGGATAAAAGTAATCATCAGAGTTACACAGTATACAGGATCATACTTAGTACAAATATAGTTCAGCTATACATATGTGTCTACAGCGGAAAACAAACATAATGTACAATAGGAGCTGAACAGCATAAAAAGAGATAAATGATGGAATCCATCTTCAGCTTCCGCTATCCAGAAAGAACCAGCTAAACCTGAATACAAGGCTGCCCATGTAGAAAAAGGGGCACCCGAGTTTGAAAGTGAAACAAACTACGAGTCAGTCATGGGACTGGTATGAGAAATCTACTCAACACATATATAATTTGGCTAATCACAGGACCACGCCACTTTCGTGTAACGGGTTTTCTCCATTGGATTGCCAGTGCTTTAAAACAAATCTTTCTTTTAAAACAACGGAATGCATTTTATAAAAATGAAGCCATTATAAGACTCAGTTCCCATCACACAATGCAACGCAAATCGGAGGATAGAGTTTTTACCTTATAACGGCCAAGATATGCTTGATACGAATAAAACAAAGGCGTTTGATATTATTGCTAGTGTTCATATGTTTTGAAAACAATTTTAAATCATAACTATCAATCGTAGACGGCATTAATGACCCATACCACTATGTCGCCATATATAAGTATACAATCAAAACCACACGATGTCGTATTTGGAAATTGGATTTCCATCCTGAACCAAGGCAAAAGATAGTCCTTACCGAATTCGTGACTCTCTAGCCCGAGCCACAGAATCAGAGCTCGAGGGACCCTAGGAGCGACAGGGCCGGTCCACCAATGTGGATTAAAATTCCTAAACAATACGTTTCCCCGCCCTTTGGGGCGTAAACGAGCCAACGAATGACTCCATCGGACCCGGATCGTCCGATCTAACCGAGGCGCCTCACAACAGCAACAACCACATAGGTGAAAAGTATATAAATGTCAGGGCTCGTAGGTCACTGACACCACCCTAGCTAGAAAGAAACGCATGCCCTCCCTGAGGTCCTTCCTCCCGTTTCTGGTTCATGCCGGGGTGTGAGGCTCGCGAATTCACGTTATACACAAAGCTATGCCACACAGGTGGGGCTTTGATCATCACTACAAGACTTTGCTTTTCAACAGAAGCCCTGATCATTTGCCACTTAGGCATGTCACACTAGCAATTCATGCCATGCGACTGATGTCCATCGATATACAACCTCTGAGCTCGTGCGTTTCAGAGAAGGGCGTTAAGCAAAAGCATAAATTCTCCGTCGCCAAACAGATGTATATTTAATATAGATCAATCGACACAGAATAAAATCCAATGTCGGACACACAATCCATTTACAAGTCCGTTCTAGGTCTGAACGAAACCGGAGGCACTAAATACCTCGCAAACCCATTGATCACCACGTACGTCGGGACGATCACCACTCATTATCCATATTTCGGGATGCCTCCCAATCAGGACCTCGGTTACCATCCAAACGAGGTGAAGATCTCCGGTCTTCGACCACCGTCTTCATCTTCGATTTCTTATCGTCGATTCAGTTATTCAAAATGGGAAAAACCCGGTCTTTCAGAGCAACTTGCATATATAATAAACAAGTGCAACACTAACATATACACGCATCATTTCAATTCATTAGTCACTAACCGTCCATCAGTAAGAGAACGATTTCCCAAATATTAACCCCGAAGGCCGAAACCAACATCAGATCAACACCCAGGAGACCATTCGACTTAGCCAACCTTTAGTTAATTTCTAAATCACATCTATATTGTTTATAATATTTTATAATGATTTATCGCTATTTTTATTTATTTTAAAATAGCCAATTATTCAAAACGACGCTTCGGGCCATAACGCGACCGTGGCGCTGTTTTTCTTCAGATTTGATTTACACATATCTGAAAATCTAGCTGTTGGATCTTCACAAAATTTACATCATTAGAAAGATCTTTTCAAAACGAATCCAACGGTTCCAGTTTCGGGAAAATCCGACAGTCGGATCTCCCGGTACAATCGTTTGAAGTTTCTATTTCAAAATACGAACTGCAGCGTCGTTATTCGATTAATTATAATTATATTTACATATATATATAAAAATATAATCGTTTCTGGCGCTATTTTTATTCAGATTTGAATTAAACATTCTAGACAATCCAACCGTTGGATTTTCACAAAGTTGGTGTCGTTGGAAAGATATTTCCAAGGCGAACCCAACGGTTGCGGTTTCGGGAAAATCCAATGGTCGGATTTCCCGCACTAGTTGTTTGAAATCACGGTTTCAAAACACGAACTGCACGGCTATGTTTTGTTTTAATTTTATTTATATTTATATATTTATATAAATATAGTTCATTCAACAATTTCAATATCGTTTTCACTTCAAATATTTCAATAACGCCTTTAAATTTTGGAAAATTTCGCCATAACCTCCTTTGTACGGGAGGGGCTGGGAAAATTCCCAAATAGCCACACGGGCGTCTCATGTCAAAAGAAAAAGAAAAAGCCAAGCGGCTAGCCAACAGTCTCATAAAATCATCACCCAAACAAAACAGTAAATGTGTACCTATTTGTCAGGCACAAAATTTTATTCCTCTTCTCTAGCCCCTTTGCTATAACCTGTTCAATAAATATGCATGTACATATATACAGTTCTTATCACTTATCATTTTCTATTCAACTTCATATTTGATTCCATTTGGTTTAAAAAAAACACCATTCATTCTAATGTTGCATGCATAGGAAAAAATCATATCATTAGCTAATTAATGAATATTTCGACTCATGCATATTTATTTGAACGAGTTGCTATTTTTAACACTTCACATTTCAACAATTCATGTATATAATAAAAATGTGATTTTTATATTGTAAAACAATTTATTTCGAAACACTATTATTTTATATAGTCTATATAGGTGATAAAAATAGGATTTTTATTGTAAAACAATTTATTTCAAAACAGGATTATTTTACATAGCTCATATAGATGATTTAAGGTGATTTTTATTACAAAACAATTTATTTCAAAATGTGAATACCATTCAACACATGAATTTCTAATCAACGAATGAATATCGATTCAACACATGAAGGTTTTCTATAGTTTCTATATATAGATAAAAATGTGATTTTTATGTTTAAAACACGAATACCATTCAACACATGAATTTCTAATCAACGAATGAATATCGATTCAACACATGAAGGTTTTCTATACAACGAATAAATATAGTTTCAGCAAATGAAAATAATTCAAACACATGAATATTATTCAAAATTTCGGCAGCATAACTGTAGGGTAGTTAAAACCGGGACCGTCCCTAGTACGGCTCCTCGCTCTACCTTAAAACCTCGCGGTTTTTGACAATGGGGATCATGCATCTAGTTCACACGCAGTCGGCATGTATATATTTATTTCATTTCCACAAACTAATCCTATGTGGTTTCAACCAAATATTTTTCAACCACAAATGGGTATTTTTCAACCACAATCAATCAATATCAACCACAAACAATCCCAAACAACCATTCGCTATCAATCAATTTTCACACCAATCACAACCAATAAATATCGTCCATGGTTTGTTGTAACACCCCGTAAATCAGTTAATACTAATATTCACAAATGAAAGAATAATTAATTTTAAATATAAGAATATTGGGAAACGGGCTGCGCCATTGTGTTCGTCTCGGAAAAATACGCGGAATAGAGTCTGAAATTTTGTGAATCGGAGTTCGTATGACCGAGATATGGCCTCGAGAAGTTTCACGAAAAATTCAAATTTTAAAACAGATTTCAAAAACACAGAAATGGAGGCAGGCGGGAAAACTCCCGCCCAGACCAGGTCGACCTGGGGGTCGACTTGGGAGTTGACCTAGGTGTCGACCTCCCTGGTCGAGCCCAGGTGACCTGGGTGCATCTGGTTGGGTTTTCGGGCTTTGTTTTGAAGGCTGGACAAAATCTAATGGCTCTAATCTATTCTAGGGTAAATCTAATGGCCTAAATGCATCCTAACATCTATAAATAAGTGGGTAGATTCTAACCCTAAATCACTTGAAAAATTGGAGAGCTACCGACATGCCGTTGCCATGGAGTTCAGCGTAGCCGTCACAAACTAAAGAAGAAGGAGAAAGCCTAGCCTACAACTAAATCTACTCAACAAACAAATCAAATCAAAGACTCTTTCTATTTCTCTTCTTTAAAATTGTGAGTATGCTGATTCTCACAATGTTATTATAAAATAATTTGATTAAGTTATGAATGGATCACAAGAAAGTGATATGAATTGTTATGTATTTGTAAATTATGTTGTGGATATCTTGTTATGCTATTATGTTATCATATATATGCTGTTATGTTGTAGTGATTATGTTGTAAATAATCCTATGCTATGTCATATGTGATTAATCATGCTATGCTATGTTATAAATCATGTTATGCCATGTTGTAAATCATGCTATGCTATGTTATAAATCATATCATGCTATGTTGCAAATTATGATATGCTATGTTGTAAATCTTATATATGTTGTAGATCTCATATTATCACATATGTTGAAATACTTATGTTATATGATAATGATGTCATGTTAAGTTGTGTTGAATCATACAAGTTGTAAAATCATGATGTTATTATTTATGCGAATTGGATCATGTTTAAAGTTTAAGTTTTTTCTATAATAGATCTTGATTATAGGAATTTGCCTATTGAGTTAGGTGTACCCATATACATGAATCTACAAATTAATTGGATCTTGAATATGGGAATTTGCCTATTAAGTTAGGTGTACCCATATGCATGAATCTATGACTAAATGAATTTTTATTTTGGGAATTTGCCTATTGAGTTAGGTGTACCCATATAAACCCATATTGTTAGATTAGATGATGTTGATTCACACATGTTCCTATTCAAGTTTATGAAATTTGATTGAGATCATATTATGTGAATTATGAACAAATTGACATCTTTAGATCCATGACATGTATAATCCTATGCAAGTTGTACATATGCAAGTTTCACCCCTTATATGATTCATTTAGTCATATATACATGTTGTTATTGTGATAATCTCTTTTATGCTATGAGTTAGACTATTCGAGTCTAATATATATTTTGCGAATAAACGTTCAAACGTGGGGTAGGGGTGATATTATGAATTAATAAATTGGGTGCAATTTTGTATGATTTTTAATGCCTTGAATGGATGTCCATAATTGAGTCAGTTATGGACATTGTTGAATTTGGAATTAATTAATAATTCAAGTAGGGAATTATTAAAATTGGGGAAAGTGGATTATTAATAATAATCAATGCTTAGGACACGAGGTTGGACCCGTTTGTGACGTAAACCTGCCCGGACCCGCCCGGCAAATCTAGTAGTCACAAATGTCGGCCCAATGTGAAAGGTCCTAGGCCCAAACTAAAGCATAACAGTTCTAATGACACGAGGTTAGACTCTTTTATGGTGTAAGACTGCCCGGACCCGCCCGGCAAATCCAGCTGCCATAAATGCCAGTCTAATGTGAGAGGTCTTTATGAGGTTATGGCCTTAATGAATTAAGAAACACTTAACCAAATAATCATGTAAGGTGGGACATGGGGGTTAAGTAGGTGCCTTGGGTGGCATGAGGAATCTAGTGGTTGCCTTTAGAGGCATTTGAAATACGATTAGACTTAACCAAACACACATGTAACGAACATGAATAAGTGGGTTAAGTGGGATTGACTAAGGGGACAAGCTTAGGTGGAATGCTTGTGGGAAATAATGGGGGCCCATTTCAACCAGTATCCCAAAACGTATCTTTGTGGGCTCGACCCAAGTCGAGGACGGGACACACATACTGGGTTTGACTATAAGAGGCCAAAACAGGGAGCGATGGCAACGCAAGTCCAACGGGTTTCATATGCGTGTGTGGACCCGGGCTGGTAGGTAAGACGTTGTTGCATCGTGTAGGTATAAGCCGTGCATCTCCGTTATATCGGGTTGCCACTTTAGGGGAATGATACACCCCACTATGGGGCCAGCACGGGTATCTACGAGTAGGGAGCCGATCAAAAAATGGAAAGTGGGGTACTCCTAGTAGAGATAGGGGCAGGCGGCACCTATGTAGTCAGCTAGGAGTACGTAAAGCCTTTAAGAAAGTTTCTAAGTGAAGCTAAGTGGGATCAATCTTTAGGGTGACTGGTGTGGTGCAGTATAGTGTTTATCCTTTAGTATTTAGGAGCGCCTATAACGTTTCCTTTGGCGATTGTCTATGTCCTTAATCTGCTCCTTCATAGACATTTCCTTGTTTTCCAGCTTATACCTTAGTCCAGTTATTTTGATAATAGTATTGTAGAATTATCATGCTCGCCAGACTTTATGTCTGACCCCCTCTTTTCCATCTTTTTTTTCCTTCAGGTCCTCAGGTTGGGCCAAGTTCTAGTGGAGTCTAGTTGGATTGCTTATCTCTTGGAAAGCTTGGACTGCAGAAGTAAAGTCCAGCTTGTTATCTTTCTTTTTAATGGCTATTTATTGTAATGGGATTATGTAATTTTGTTTTTGTGAAGATGGATATTATACTTGGTTTTATGATGTAACAGACATATTTAATTTCCGCTGTAATAAAATGAAGTTTTAGATTTTCAAGTGCTATTTATTATCTGTCTTGTTGTAATTTCTCTGTTCTATATTCACTTATGACCTCCATGGAAGTTAATGCATTCCCCTGGTGAGTGACATTAATGGACGTGGAGTGTTACACGTGGTATCAGAGCATAAGGTTACCAGAACAGATAAAATTTTTAGAGAAATATTTTTCTAAAGTATTTTTGGAAGAAGTGCTTTCAAAAACATGTTATTTAGAGAGAGTTTTTATGAAAAACATAATCCCAAATAGCCATATCCTTATCTTTATCTTTCGAATTCTCCATTTTGAATCTTTCCTTTTTCGTTTCAGCATGGTTGAAGATCTTAATCTCCCAGAAGGTGTGACGGTTCCAGGGTGGTTTAGGAGATATTTGGAGGCTAGGGCCACCACTGCAGGCCTTGCAGATGTTCCTCCACCCCCAGTTGCACCCATTCCTCCTCCTCCTCCTCCTCGTGTTGACACTTTTGCAAAGACGTGCAAGGAATTTAAGGCTATGGGAGGAAAAACTTTTCAAGGGACTGAGGCTTTGTAGAGGCCAGAGACTGGCTTAAGGAGACTGAGGAATTGTTGGATATCTTTGAAGTGGAAGATGGGAGGAAAGTCCGTTTAGCTGCTTGGTTAATGAAGGGAGAGGCCTCGTTTTGGTGGGAGGTCACTAACGGGGAACGTCCAGTTGATTCATGGGCGGATTTCAGACGAAGGTTTGAGGCAAAGTTTCTTTCAAGGGCAGAGGAGAATTTAAATATGGAAAAATTCCTGACATTAAAGCAAGGGAGCTTATCAGTGGAGGAATATGTTAATAAATTTAATCAGTTAGCAAGGTTTGGCTTGGAGTTGGTGAACACGCCAGAGAAGAAAGCTTTGAGGTTCGTTAGAGGCTTGAATGAACCATTGCAAGGGTTGGCTATGACCCACATCCCTATGGGAGCCACCTTTGAAAGGCTAGTAGAAATGGCACTTATGCATGAGGATAAGGCAGTTGAAAAGAAAGGGGATCAGAAAAAACTCCAACAGCAAAATAAGAAGGGTGGTAAAAACAATAATGGCAAAGGGAAGAAGAGATGCTTCAATTGTGGGACGCCTGGCCATCTCAGCAAATATTGTAGAAAGAAAAAGAAGACTGGTTGTTTTCATTGTGGAGATGCGGGACATTTGGTGAAGGACTGCCCAAAGAAGCGGCAGAGGGCAGGGTCTACCTCGGGAGGACAGGTGCAGGCTCTTATGGCACCAGGGCAGGCAAGGGGGCAAGTTCAGGCTATTGCGGCCCCACCGCTGCAAGAAAGAGGTAGAACAATTTCTGTTGAAAGCTTAGTTTTTCTGTTTGATCATCCTGTCCGTACCTTATTCGATTCTGGTGCATCTCATTCGTTTATCTCTGCATCATTAGTTGAATTACTGCACTTGAACACCAGTTTAGTAGAGGATCCCTTGGTTGTTTCAAATCCAATTGGGAGTTCGGCTCATTTGACCATGATATGTTTGGATTTGAAAATCTCTATACTTAGCGTTGAATTTAGATGTGATGCTTATGTATTGGGCTTGACGGGCTATGGGCTAATTTTAGGAATGGATTGGTTATCTAGAAATGGGGCCATTCTTGATTGTGAAAGGAGAGTAGTTAGGCTTGTGACTCGCCTTGGTAACACTCTTGACATCTTTTGTAATCCCATAGATTCCGTTATGCTGAGTTATCTTGAATCGCTTGACGCGTCTATAGAGAATCTGCGATCGGTAGAGGTGGTCCGGGAATATCTGGATGTGTTTGAGGAGGTGAAGAGCTTACCTCCAAAGCGGGAGATAGACTTTCGAATTTATCTTGTGGATAATGCTAAACCCGTATCTTTGCCAGTGCGCCACATGGCTCCTCGTGAAAGGAGGGAGCTCAATAAGCAAGTGAAGGAGTTGCTTGAGAAGGGATTCATAAGACGTAGTATATCGGAGTGGGGTGCTCCAGTAGTATTTGCTCCAAAGGCGGATGGGTCCCTTAGACTGTGTGTGGACTATAGAGAACTAAACAAGCTTACTAAAAAGAACCGACACCCACTGCCGAGGATTGACGATCTCTTTGATCAGTTAGTTGGCGCCTCAGTGTTTTCGCAGTTGGACTTAGCCACTGGCTTTCATCAACTGAGAGTGGCTGAGGATAGTATAGATAATACTGCTTTTAGGACTCCTGACGGATTCTATGAATGGCTAGTGATGCCCTTTGGTTTGACAAACGCCCCCGCATATTTTGTTGATTTGATGAGTAGGGTGTTTAGGGAGTACCTTAACAAATTCGTGGTAGTTTTTGTGGATGACATCTTAGTCTTTTCAAAGAGTGAAGAAGAGCATGCCCTACATCTTAGGGAAGTGTTGGAAACCCTTCGAGCGCATAACCTTAAGGCAAAATTTTCTAAGTGTCACTTCTGGAGGAAACAAGTACGGTTCTTAGGGCACGTGGTTTCCAAGGAAGGGATAGCAGTGGATCCCGCAAAGGTGGTGGCCATCCAAGATTGGAAGGTCCCTAAAAATGCTACCGAAGTGAGAAGTTTCTTAGGGTTGGCTGGCTACTATAGGAAGTTTATCAAAGACTTCGCAAAGATATCAGCTCCATTGACACGCTTGACGAAGAAGAACCTAGTTTTCACATGGGACGAAGATTGTGATGATGCATTCCAACGTTTAAAGAGAGCCTTAACTTCAGCCCCAGTCTTAGTGCTGCCAGACGGGAATAAACCGTTTACCGTCTATACTGATGCTTGTAGGACGGGACTTGGCGCGGTCCTCATGCAAGAGGGAAGAGTAATAGCCTATGGTGGAAGGCAGTTGAGGGTTCATGAAAAGAATTACCCTACGCATGACCTTGAGTTAGCCGCAATTGTTTTCGCGCTTAAGTCTTGGCGTCACTATCTTCTTGGTGAGAAATTCGAACTGTTCACTGACCACAAATCATTAAAATACTTATTCTCTCAGAAGGATTTTAATTTAAGGCAGCAACGGTGGATGGAATTCTTAGCCTCCTACGATTTTGAAATAGCATATACCCCGGGCAAGGGTAACGTGGTAGCAGACGCCTTAAGTAGGAAAATGTTGTCCTTGAGTCCGTTGTTTGTTGAACGACGAAGCTTAGAATTCATCTCCATGTTTGACTTTAAACCCTCCATTGACCTAGTACCTGGTTTGTTAGCATCCTTGGAGGTTAGACCTACACTTCTAGGACGAGTTGGTGAGGCACAGCAAGACGACCCACAGTTGGTTGAGATAGTAGAAAAACTCAAAGGAGGGGATTCGTCTAGCCATCTTCGTAGGTATACCCTAGACGATAAGGGTTGGTTACGAAGGGATAATAGACTTTGTGTACCACAAAACGAAGACTTAAGGAAGGCCATTCTTGATGATGCTCATCGCTCAAAGATGACCATTCATCCCGGCGGAGACAAGATGTACAAAGATATGAAGCGGGTTTTCTTTTGGGCCGGTATGAAAAAGGATGTGGCCGAGTACGTCGCTAGATGCTTGATGTGCCAACGAGTAAAAGCGGAACAAAAGAAACCCGGTGGGTTGCTTCACCCATTGGAAGTTCCACTATGGAAATGGGAAAGCGTCTCAATGGATTTTGTGGATGGATTACCAAGATCAAGGAAGGGTAATACGGGGATTTGGGTTATAGTAGATAGACTTACTAAGAGCGCCCATTTTGTTCCCGTGAAAAGTAAGAGGACTGCTCCGTGGTTGGCTTCTGCATACATTAAAGAGATAGTTCGTTTGCACGGTATTCCTTCTAGTATAGTAAGCGACCGTGATCCCATCTTCACTAGCGAATTTTGGGAGAGTTTACAAGAGGCGGTAGGGACTCGGCTATGTTTGAGCACCGCATATCATCCTCAGACGGACGGCCAGACCGAGAGGGTGAATCGTATTCTAGAGGATCTTTTAAGGCTTTGTATCCTAGACTTTGGGGGTACATGGGAAGAGCACCTTCCGTTGGTAGAATTCGCATATAATAATAGCTTTCAGTCTAGTATTGGCATGGCACCTTTCGAAGCTCTTTATGGAAGGCCTTGCCGTTCGCCTACATGTTGGTGGGAATCTACCGATAAAATCCTTCTTGGGCCCGATATGGTTAGGGAAACCTCGGAGAAGATTGATTTGATTCGAAGGAGGATGAAAGCAGCACAAGATAGGCAGAAATCGTATGCTGATAAGAGGAGGACAGATCTTGAGTTTGACATTGGGGACATGGTTTTTATCAAAGTATCTCCGTTACGGAATGTTGTTCGCTTTGGGTCCGTTGAAGGTTTGTAGGGCCATTTCCTATAAAAGACAGGATTGGGAAGATGGCGTATAGGGTGGAGTTGCCTGAGAAATTAGTGGAGTACACGACGTATTCCATGTATCACATTTGAGGAAGTGTTTGCACAAGACCGCGGAGGTGGTAGAGCCGAGCTTGCTTAAAGAGGTGGAAATAGAGCGTGATGCAACAATTAGATGAGCTCCTACATGCATTCTTGGGTCGGAGATCAAAAAGTTGAGGAATCGAGAGGTCAGACTAGTTAAAGTGCAATGGGGAGATGATGAGAGCAACGCTACTTGGGAGACAGAAGAGAAGATGCGTTCGTTGTACCCTTTTCTTTTTGAGGGTATGTCTTTTAATTTCTCCATTATCGCTTAGCTTATCTTATCTTATCTTTAGTATGTCCTCTCATTAGTATCGTTGACCTTTAGTTAGGATAATCCTATGGTTGAAACATGTGTTTGAGACATGTTATGTATAATGGATGCAAGTGTTTGCTAGTGGTTGCTCGTGGATGCATATATACACACACTTTAGGCACTAGATCGGCTCAGTCACTACATATTGCATAAATGAATGTATTTAGTATAATGGATGTATAATGGTTGTACCGTCATATAGATGCTACATTCGGTTGAATGGATGTGCACGCATATAGAAGTAGTATGTAAGCAATTAGGATCTTTTGCATACATAATGGATGCATGGCACTATCATGAATTGCATCAAGGCGGTCAACTAAATCAGTGGACCGCCTGATTTTGCATTAGATACGGACATATACACACACTATGCATTTAAACATAAAAGCATTAGAAGTCTATAAGGACAGTGGATGCCAGTGTTTGATGATTGAGTAGATGGTTGATTGGATGTTAGGTTAAACATTCTTCTTGACTTGAAGATTTCGAGGTCGAAATCCTTTAAGGAGGGGAGAATGTAACACCCCGTAAATCAGTTAATACTAATATTCACAAATGAAAGAATAATTAATTTCAAATATAAGAATATTGGGAAACGGGTTGCGCCATTGTGTTCGTCTCGGAAAAATACGTGGAATAGAGTCCGAAATTTTGTGAATCGTAGTTCGTATGACCGAGATATGGCCTCGAGAAGTTTCACGAAAAATTCAAATTTTAAAACAGATTTCAAAAACACAGAAATGGAGGCAGGCGGGAAAACTCCCGCCCAGACCAGGTCGACCTGGGGGTCGACTTGGGAGTCGACCTGGGTGTCGACCTCCCTGGTCGAGCCCAGGTGACCTGGGTGCATCTGGTTGGGTTTTCGGGCTGTGTTTTGAAGGCTGGACGAAATCTAATGGCTCTAATCTATTCTAGGGTAAATCTAATGGCCTAAATGCATCCTAACATCTATAAATAAGTGGGTAGACTCTAACCCTAAATCACTTGAAAAATTTGAGAGCTACCGACATGCCATTGCCATGGAGTTCAGCGTAACCGTCACAAACTAAAGAAGAAGGAGAAAGCCTAGCCTACAACTAAATCTACTCAACAAACAAATTAAATCATAGACTCTTTCTATTTCTCTTCTTTAAAATTGTGAGTATGCTGATTCTAACAATGTTATTATACAGTAATTTGATTAAGTTATGAATGGATCACAAGAAAGTGATATGAATTGTTATGTATTTGTAAATTATGTTGTGGATCTCTTGTTATGCTATTATGTTATCATATATATGTTGTTATGTTGTAGTGATTATATTGTAAATAAATCTATGCTATGTCATATGTGATTAATCATGCTATGCCATGTTATAAATCATGTTATGCCATGTTGTAAATCATGCTATGCTATGTTGTAAATCATATCATGCTATGTTGCAAATTATGATATGCTATGTTGTAAATCTTATATATGTTGTAGATCTCATATTATCACATATGTTGAAATACTTATGTTATATGATAATGATGTCATGTTAAGTTGTGTTGAATCGTACAAGTTGTAAAATCATGATGTTATTATTTATGCGAATTGGATCATGTTTAAAGTTTAAGTTTTTTTTTTTTATAATAGATCTTGATTATGGGAATTTGCCAATTGAGTTAGGTGTACCCATATACATGAATCTACAAATTAATTGGATCTTGAATATGGGAATTTGCCTATTAAGTTAGGTGTACCCATATGCATGAATCTATGACTAAATGAATTTTTATTTTGGGAATTTGCCTATTGAGTTAGGTGTACCCATATAAACCCATATTGTTAGATTAGATGATGTTGATTCACACATGTTCCTATGCAAGTTTATGAAATTTGATTGAGATCATATTATGTGAATTATGAACAAATTGACATCTTTAGATCCATGACATGTATAATCCTATGCAAGTTGTACATATGCAAGTTTCACCCCTTATATGATTCATTTAGTCATATATACATGTGGTTATTGTGATAATCTCTTTTATGCTATGAGTTAGACTATTCGAGTCTAATATATATTTTGCGAATAAACGTTCAAACGTGGGGTAGGGGTGATATTAGGAATTAATAAATTGGGTGCAATTTTGTATGATTTTGCACGCCTTGAATGGATGTCCATAATTGAATCAATTATGGACATTGTTGAATTTGGAATTAATTAATAATTCAATTAGGGAATTACTAAAATTGGGGAAAGTGGATTATTAATAATAATCAATGCTTAGGACACGAGGTTGGACCCGTTTGTGACGTAAACCTGCCCGGACCCGCCCGGCTAATCCAGTAGTCACAAATGTCGGCCCAATGTGAGAGGTCCTAGGCCCAAACTAAAGCATAACAGTTCTAATGACACGAGGTTAGACTCTTTTATGGTGTAAGACTGCCCGGACCCAATGTGAGAGGTCTTTATGAGGTTATGGCCTTAATGAATTAAGAAATACTTAACCAGAAAATCATGTAAGGTGGGACATGGGGGTTAAGTAGGTGCCTTGGGTGGCATGAGGAATCTAGTGGTTGCCTTTAGAGGCATTTGAAATACGATTAGACTTAACCAAACACACATGTAACGAACATGAATAAGTGGGTTAAGTGGGATTGACTAAGGGGACAAGCTTAGGTGGAATGCTTGTGGGAAATAATGGGGGCCCATTTCAACCAGTATCCCAAAACGTATCTTTGTGGGCTCGACCCAAGTCGAGGACGGGACACGCATACTGGGTTTGACTATAAGAGGCCAGAATAGGGAGCGGTGGCAACGCAAGTCCAACAGGTTTCATATGCGTGTGTGGACCCGGGCTGGTAGGTAAGACGTTGTTGCATCGTGTAGGTATAAGCCATGCATCTCCGTTATATCGGGTTGCCACTTTAGGGGAATGATACACCCCACTGTGGTGCCAACACGGGTATCTACGAGTCGGGAGCCGATCGAAAAATGGAAAGTGGGGTACACCTAGTGGAGATAGGGGCAGGCGGCACCTATGTAGTCAGCTAGGAGTACGTAAAGCCTTTAAGAAAGTTTCTAAGTGAAGCTAAGTGGGATCAATCTTTAGGGTGACTGGTGTGGTGCAGTATAGTGTTTATCCATTAGTATTTAGGAGCGCCTATAACGTTTCCTTTAGCGATTGTCTATGTCCTTAATCTTCTCCTTCATAGACATTTCCTTGTTTTCTAGCTTATACCTTAGTCCAGTTATTTTGATAATAGTATTGTAGAATTATCATACTCGCCAGACTTTATGTCTGACCCCCTCTTTTCCATCTTTTTTTTTTCCTTCAGGTCCTCAGGTTGGGCCAAGTTCTAGTGGAGTCTAATTGGATTGCTTATCTCTTGGAAAGCTTGGACTGTAGAAGTAAAGTCCAGCTTGTTATCTTTCTTTTTAATGGCTATTTATTGTAATGGGATTATGTAGTTTTGTTTTTTTGAAGACGGATATTGTACTTGGTTTTATGATGTAACAGACATATTTAATTTCCGCTGCAATAAAATGAAGTTTTAGATTTTCAAGTGCTATTTATTATCTGTCTTGTTGTAATTTCTCTGTTCTATATTCACTTATTACCTCCATGGAAGTTAATTCATTCCCCTGTTGAGTGACATTAATGGACGTGGAGTGTTACATTTGTGGACGAGGGGCGTATATATATATATATATATATATATATATATATATAGCAATTCACTTCTATTTCAACACATATATAATATTTACAACGCATATAGAACTTATACATCGAACATACAACTTACACAACGCTGATACAAGAGGTGTACAACGCTTATATAACTCATACATCGACTATATAATTTATACATCGTCGTTTTCCATATTTTTTATAAATTAGAAATCTCACATTGGGTTCCACTACACAAAATAGCAGAAGGCTCAGAAAAATATGCGGTCTCTTCTAAAATGTAGAAGGCGTCCACACGGTCACGATGCTTCCTGTTTCATCGAATTTCGTTAACACAACAAAAAGATATGATTTTTCGAAGTTTGCAATGGTTTTAAACTGTTAAAATCAGTTTTAAATTAAACAGCCGATTCCTTTCAGAAATCTTCAAAACTAGGTTTGAATTTTTCGATCAATCCGTGCAATGGTTCCACGATCGGGTTGCGCAGGGTCGAAGACCTACATGAGGCGCACGTGCGCCAGGGAGGAGGGTCAACTCGGTGGTGGCTGGCGCGATTTACGGCGGCGTAAAGGGGCAAACTTCTCGAAGGTGATTCGGGCAAAATACACAACGATAATTTCTCCAACTGGTACGGATTTGAAGAGGGGGGAATAAGCTTCAAAATGGATCTAAGAGTGCTCGATTTCACTGAGAAATGGAAGAGAAATCGAGCCAGGAAGATTCAACCCATTTCCGCCGTCGAGCGCTATATCGGGGAGAGAGAACGCGATATTTTCTTTTTTTTATAAAAAATCTGATTGGTCGGTGGGTTTTAAAGGGGGCTTTCTGACACGACCACCAATCCAAACCCAACGACTGTCGTCCCTAGCATTTTACCCCCATTCTGAACACAATGGGATATGTTTCGAAGGCCCATTCGAATGTTTCAGTCAGTTTTCCTTTAGATTAAAGTGTAAAACATTCAATATTTAATTTGAACGTACATTTCAATTTGCCAGGGCCACAAACTGATTCGAAAAATTCCAGAAAAATAAATCTAGCTATGTTTTGACGATACGGTCCCAACAAAACTAGTTTTGTCGAATTTTGAGACCGTTTGCAAAAAGGCCCATTTTTGGTCGATCCAATTTAACTGTAATTGACCAAAACACGTTTTCCTTTGCCACGCTCACACATTGATTCAAAAAATTATGAAATTTGGAATCTAGCAATAATTTGACATCACGGACCCAACAAAAGTGGTTTCGTTGAAATCTGAGGTCATTTGCAAAATGGCTATTTTTAAGGGCCGAAATTCCATAGCGACTATTCAGAATTTTCAACTGGACATATCTTTTGATTCCCGCTATGAAATTTTAATTTCCCAGATTCGTTGGAAAGATATTCTCAATTAGATTCCATTATTTTTGGTTTCACTTAAATCCGGATTGTTTTGCACCCGGTATGTTCAATTGAAGTTTGAAATTGAATTATCGAACTACCGCGCCATTTTCCATTCTATTTATAACTATATATAATATTTATATTCTAACGACGACGTATATAAATATATACGTTCGAATTATATTCAAAATAAATTTCTCGTCGATATTATTTAAAATAATCTATTTTAAATAATCAAAATTCGCTAAAATTGCCAAAATAAAAATTTTAAACTGGCCCAGATTTTCGGGTTGTTACACGTAGTCAATCAAGTTGGGGTTTAACTACCTATCAGACCTTAACTGAACCACCTTTCAAATCTCGAAATAGATAAGTTTCAAGTTTTTAACTATTTAACACTTCATTACGAACCCTCGGATTCTATTTACGAACCCCCTTCTTTTACAAGTTTTACGTGAATATAACAATGGTGTTATAATCTCCTGCATCCGAAATATATTATCTTTAATATGACTTTTATTTCCTAACTTGAATGATATAACGACAACTAATTTATTTACTCCTATTCGGTTAACTCTAATCTATAACTCTTATTTGAATAACTCCAACCTAATTACTCTTACTGGATTAAATCTTATTCGAATAACTTATTCGAATAACTTATATTCGATTTTCTTACTTTTGAATACTTATATTCGAAAATCTCTTTCTTCGAATAAATCTTATTCGATTTAACTCCTGTCGAATAACTGGATTCGATCAACTCACTTCGAAATATTTCTGATTCGATTAACTCATTTCAACTCTATTCGAATAAACTAAATTCGATTAACTCCATTTGAATAACTCTAGTTCGATTTAACTCTATCGATTAAACTCTAACTGATTAACTCTAACTAGTTCAACTCTACGGTTTAACCTAACTGGTTAACCCTAATGGTTTTACTCTAACTGGTTAGCCTTAACTGATTAACTCTAACTGGTCAACCCTAATTGATTAACTCTAACTGGTTAACTCTAACTGATCAACCCTAATTGATTTACTCTATTCGATTAACTCTAATCGAATAACTAATATTTGATTAACTCATTTCGATTTACTCTTTCGGGTTAACTCCATTGAATTAACTCCTTTGATTTATCTCTTTGAATTATCTCCTTTGATTTATTTCTTTGAATTTATTCCTTTGGATAATTCCTTTGAATTATCCCTTTTGAAATACCTCCTTTTGAATTATCTTCTTTGAATTAACTTCTTTGATTAATTCCTTAATTAATTCTTTTGATTAATTCCTTTGAATTAATTCCTTTGAATTAACTTCTTTGATTTATCTCTTTGAATTATCTCCTTTGATTTATTTCTTTGAATTTATTCCTTTGAATTATTCCTTTGGATAATTCCTTTGAATTATCCCTTTTGAAATACCTCCTTTTGAATTATCTTCATTGAATTAACTTCTTTGATTAATTCCTTAATTAATTCATTTGATTAATTCCTTTGAATTAATTCCTTTGAATTAACTCCTTTGATAAATCCCTTTTATATTTGTTTACTTAACAAATAACTATTCCCCTTTTTCCATTCTATTTATTTAACAAATAAATATTTCTTTTATCTTTTCTATTTAACAAATAAATAACTCTTTTATCTTTTCTATTTATTCCCTAAATAAATAAATCATTTTTCTATTTGTTTACTATAAATAAATGATCCTTTTACCTTCTATTTGTAAATGTTTTACAAATATTCCTCTTTCTAATCTATTTGTTTTGCAAATATTTTCCTTTATATTTGTTTGACAAATATATTTCCTTTATATTTGTTTGACAAATATATTCTTTTTTATTTGTTTGACAAATATATCCTTTTAACCTTTTTGATTTTTATAATTATTTCTTTTTCTAAAAATCCTTTTTCCTTTTACATATAAAATCCAGTGATTTTTTATAAATAAATTATTATCAAAATATTCTTTGAGAATCTCATTTTCCCATTCCGGTATTTCTATCGTGCTTAACACATCAAATCACGATGACCAATATCGTCCAAACACATGTAATCAACCACAGATTATAAATCACATCATATATCACAATATATGAACATAACAGTATTATAAATCTTGAGGAATCTAGTTGGACCCCTCCAACCTGTTTCCCTGCATCACAGATGTTAAATCATATAATTAACATCAACTTCATTTCAATATGAAATGTTCTGATAAACAACATCAACGTATATTTAACGGTTTTATATACATACATACATACATATATATATATATATATATATATATATATAATTTCAACTAACTGATTAGCAGTTCAATCAACCAAATCAACACACAGAAATCAGTCATCATTTATCAGTTCTAAATGTACGTTGTAAAAATAGAACTGTTCAGAGTTGGTGAGTTTTACTCACATTGGCAGTTCATCATTAAAGAACGACAAACTGTTTGTTTGATTTGAATCAAATAATTTATTTCGCCATAATTTCAAACGAGCTCCAATCCACTCCCAGTCAGTCCTATGTCGTAGTGTCCGTCCATACGATCCTGTCGGATATTGTTTCGTGTAAATTCGTTTACGTATGAATAAGTTATGGTCAGCTGAAGTTAATTTAGTAATTTAAATAATTAAAACTTGGATAGCTAATTTAAATGGGCTTTACCCGTTTAAAAACCCCCAGCCCATACTATTCATTTAGCAACCCGGCACGTTCCCCTTTTATTTCCTTCTCCCCCGAATGGAAAACGCGGTCTTCTATGAGCCATTGCCACTACTTTCTACCGAAACAGCTCCTTCATCCCTTCACTAAATCACAAACCAACATCGCCGTTCTCCTCCTCTTCCACAGCCGCTCCTCCTCATACCCTCAAATCTGCACTCGCACCATCCCAAGAAAATTGACACCAGTAGTTTTTCGACGATGTACAGTGCACTCAGGACGAGAAATAGTGTCGGATTTCACCCAAAATCAACCCGACGACTCAAAACTCCACCCTCAACACAATCATCACCTTCAATGTAACACCCCGTAATTTTATAACATTAAAATTCACAAATTAAAGTATACTAAATTTTTAGAAAAGAATTAAGTGAAATGGGTTGCGCAGAGAAATATATATATATTGATATATATATATATATATAAAAATTAAAAATTAAATAAATAAATATGCGAAAAAGTTCAAAACAGCGAATTGGGAGGGGAAATAACCGAACCGGCCCATTTTTGAGGTCGACTCGAGCCCCGATGGGTCGACTAGGGGTTAATCCAGGGTGTTTGGCTGTCAACCCGTGGGCCGATTCGCTCAAATGCAGATTTTGCATTTGATTGGTTCTCATGGTTCAGGGTTAATCTAATGGTCCTAAATAACTTCCTACACCTATAAATACACCCTAATGCTAACCCTAAACCTAATTAAAATAGAATAGTTACCGTCGCCATGGGAATCAATGGAGCCGCCGCCAACTAACAAGGAAGAAAAGCTAATTCAATTCTAATTCTCTCAACCCTAAAGCAAAGCAAAACTCTCTCTTTTCTTCTATAAATTGTGAGTATGATGATCTTAACAAGATTATTATCATTTTAATTAGGTTGAGTTATGAATGGATTATGAGTAGATGATGTGAATTATCATATATGTTGCTGTAAAACCCTTTTGCTATCATGTATATTGTGAATCCAATGTTATGTGATGATGATATCTTATATGTTGTAAATCATGCTATGATGATGTTATGTATGTTGAAAGTTTCTATGCTAAGTTGTGATGAATCATACATGTTAAAAAGGCCATGATGTTACCATCTATGCTAGTTAGTTCATATTAATTAAATCATCCTGTTTGGGTTATGTTGATCTATATGACAAGTCACATATGCAAGTTAGATTGATTAAAAAAGTTATGAACATATACCAAGACATCTATTATGACATCTAGAATTATGCTATGACATATGTGATAACCTATGCTAGTTCACACCATCATTATGTTGCCTAAAAACCCCATATGCAAGTTTATGTATAGCTTTGGGCTACGATCATATCATATAAATTGAGACATTTAACAAGTTGACACCTTTTGATCCTTAACATGTGTAGTTTATGCAAGTTTCACCCCTATTATGATTAGATTTATTTTAATTGTATATATTTTGTGATAATTTATCTTTGTGCTAGGTGTTAGACTATACAAGTCTAGCCTATATTATGCGTTGAATAAGCGAACGTATAAACGTGGGGTAGGGGTAATATTAAGGATTTAATATTAAAAAGTTGGCATGCAATTGATATGATTTTGCATGCCATAAGTGGATGGCCATAATTGAGTCAATTATGGACATCATTAAAAGTTGACTTAATTAATAATTTGAATAGGGAATTATTAAAACTAGGGTAAAAGATTTTAAGTGTTAATCAATGCTTAGGACACGAGGTTGGACTCGTTTGTGACGTAAACCTGCCCGGACCCGCCCGGCAAATCCAATGGTCACAAATGTCAGCCCAATGTGAGAGGTCCTAGGCCTAAACTAAAGCATAACGGTTGTAAAGACACGAGGTTAGACTCTTTTATGGTGTAAGACTGCCCGGACCCGCCCGGCAAATCCAGCTGCCATAAATGCCAGTCTAATGTGAGAGGTCTTTATGAGGTTATAGCCTGAATGAATTAAGAAATACTTAACCAGATAAACATGTAAGGTGGGACATGGGGGTTAAGTAGGTGCCTTGAGTGGCATGAGGAATCTAGGCGGTGCCCTTAGTGGCATTTGAAATACGATTAGTAAGACTTAACCAAACACACATGTAAATGAACATGACTAAGAGGGTTAAGTGGGATATACTAGTGACAAACTTAGGTGGGTAGCTTGTGGGGGCCCATTTCAACCAGTATCCCAAATGTATCTTTGTGGGCTCGACCCAAGTCGAGGACGGGACACGCATGCTGGGTTCGACTATAAGAGGCCAAAACGGGGAGCGGTGGCAACGCAAGTCCAACGGTTTTCGTATGCGTGTGTGGACCCGGGCTGGTAAGTAAGACATTGTTGCATCGTGTAGGTATAAGCCGTGCATTCTCAAGTTGTATCGGGTTGCCACTTTAGGGGAGTGATACACCCCACTGTGGGGCCAGCACGGGTATCTACGAGTAGGGAGCCGATCAAAAGTGGGTAGTGGGGTACACCTAGTGGAGATAGGGGCAGACGGTACCCATGTAGTCGGCTAGGGGTACGTAAGGCTATTTATAAAGTTTCTGTGTGAAGCAAGTGGGATCAAACAATAGGGTGACTGGTGTGGTGCAGTGTAGTAATGTGCGGTGCAGTGTAGTAATCATTCGTTAGTAATTAGGTGTGCCTTTACCGTTATCTTTAACGTTATCTTAAACGCTATCTTTATCTTCCTAAGAGTTCATAGACATTTACTTGTCTTCTAGCTTATGCCTTAGTCTAGTTATTTTGATAATAGTATTGTTAGAATTATCATACTCGCCAGACTTTATGTCTGACCCCCTCTATTTCTATCCTTTTTCCACCTCCAGGTCCTCAGGTTGGGCCCAGCTCTAGTGGAGTTTGATTGAATTGCTTCATCTCTCTTTGGAAATCTTGGACCGTTGAAGTAAAGTCCAGCTTGTTATCTTTTTAATGGCTATTTATGTAATGGGATTATGTATTTTGTTTTTATGAAGATGGATATTGTACTTGGTTATGATCTATGGTTTTATGATGTAACAAACATGTTTAATTTCCTGTAACAACCTGTATTTTTGAATAACATGTTATAACATAAATGGAGGCAGAATTAAACTGTAAAATCTGAATCAAGGGAAACTGGCTATGCCATTGCGTTCGTCTCGGAAAAATACGCGAAATAGAGTCCGAGTTTTCAAAAATCGGAGTCCGTATGACCAAGATATGGCCTCGCGAAGTTTCACGAAAAATTCCCAAATTAAAGTATACTTAATTAAGTGAAATGGGTTGCGCAGAGAAATATATATATTGATATATATATATATATAATTGAAAATTAAATAAATAAATATGCAAAAATGTTCAAAACAGCGAATTGGGAGAGGGGAATAACCGAACCGGCCGATTTTTGAGGTCGACCCGAGCTCGCTGGGTCGACTAGGGGTTAATCCAGGGTGTTTGGCTGTCAACCCGTGGGCCGATTCGCTCAAATGAAGATTTTGCATTTGAATGGTTCTCATGGTTCATCTTTAATTTAAAGGCCCTAGATGGTTCCTACACTTGACTTCTTCCCCAAGACATGCTTTGATGGCTTGGATTGAATCTAGGTTTAATCCTATGGCCTAAAACACTTGCCTAATCTATAAATAAGAACCTAACCTACCCTAAATCATCATTATTCATTCATACAACTAAACTATGGCAAAATCAATCCTCTCATTGCCTCCACTCTCTTCATAAAATTCCTAAATAAATTCCTAAGTGATTTTCCATGCATACAAGTGTTTTCAAACTTGTATGAGCATCATTAGCTTGCATTCAAGTCAAGTTTATATATTTGCATCATAAAGAAAGAGTCTTGATCATTTTGGCTCAAGGGTTTTTCTTGCATTTTGGGTTTAATTGATTTCATAAGGGCTTTGTCATATTTTTGTGACTTCTTAAGCATTGTAAGCCCTATTCTACTTTCATACTTAAACTCTAAAGTTAAATGTATGATATGCAAGTTTATATGCAAGTTTATCATGTTGTGATATGCAAGTTTATATGCAAGTTTATCATGTTGTGATAAGCAAGTTTATATGCAAGTTTATCATGTTGTGATATGCAAGTTTATATGCAAGTATGCCAAGTTATGTTATGCAAGTTTGGGTTGAACATTTTGTTCATGCTATCATGTTATGCAAGCTTATTTTGGGTTTATGAACATAAAGCTTTAAGCTTTATGCCAAAGGTTGCATTTTAGCAACATGTAAGTTATCATATCTCTTATGATAACTTGCATGTGAGGCTAAATGCGAACTTATGGCCATCTCTACATGTCATTTAGCACCATGTATCACCAATATGCTAAGTTTGGTTTTATGCATGCTTTTGAGGCCTAAAAATGTAATATGCAAGTGTATGAACATATGAACATTTCATATGCCACCATGTTAAGCTTGTGGCTTCAATACCTTTATGTCATGATTATGCCAAGTTCCCTCTTTCTATCCTTTATGCGCTATTGCGATATGTAAGCGATGGGATTGCGTTTGGGGTTGGGTAAACTTAAAAGACATAAAACATAAGCTTGGGAATTTACCTATTAAGTTAGGTCTACCTATTGGGAATTTACCTATTAAGTTAGGTCTACCCAATTGCTTGAAAACTTGTAACATGTTTTGGAAACATGATGGACATGACACTTAGAAAAGATAAGTGTGGCCAACTCGAGGTTGGGTTGAGTTTGTAGCGTAAACCTACCCGGAACCGACCGGCTTAACTAGTTGTTACAAACAATAGGACCCAATATGAGAAGTTGGTCATGTTGTACCTTGAACCCGAGGTTAGACCAAGTTGTGGTGTAAAGCTACCCGGACCCGCCCGGCTTAACTAGTAACCACAACAAGGTCTAATGTGAGAGGTTAAGGCGCATTAAATTAATTAATGCCTCGTGATTAGGGTTAAGTCATGGTCCACTTATTACTTAACCAATTTGGGCTTGGTAGATTAATCGGGGTTAAGTCGTGAACTCATCGTTACACTTAACCAAGTTAATCCAGGATTAGCAAGAGGGTTAAACCGTACTTAACCCACTAGAAAAATCCTAGCAATGGGGGCCCACTCCAGCAGTAATCCCAAGTTAGTATCATCATGACCCTAGGGACTAGGCTAGGGTGGGGGCACGATTACTGGACTGGAGGTAAGTGACCAAAAGCGACGGCAGAGGGTACGCCGGTGTAGTTCCGGGCGGACTCTGGTCGTGCACATAGTCCGTAGCCGGAGAAAACATGCACGGGTACCAGTAGATCGGGACTGTGCATTCATGTTCATGGTGTCCAGGGGTTGACACCCTAGGGCTTGATACACGTGAAGGGTGGACCCGGCACAGTTCGACTACAATCATGTTTTGGGCCGTATTGACACCAACACGTGACGAGTTAGGCTTAGGGAGCCGATCGACTAGACCGTTTGGTTGGACCTCGTATTAGGGTCATTTCATGTTATTGGGCCAAAGCTTGGGCCAAGGGATCAATACTTGTTTATTCAAGTCATGTTAGTTTGCTAGTACACTTGTGGTGCAAAACCTTAATCCTGATTATGCGATGACACCTTTATCTACCTTGTTAGTTAATTCCTCATGCTAGTATGTTGTTATCCTTATGATCATACCTGCTTCTCATGCCAGTTAACTTTATCAGTTTACATTGATTGTAGTAGGGCTTACTCAGTCTTTTTGACTGACCTGTTTTCTTTCGCCTCTTTTCTTCCGTTCCCCCCCCAGGTTCTCAGGGAGGGAATACTGGAGCTTAGCTGGATTTCTGACTGCTTGCTTGTGGGATTTAGCTCATGTAAGGTTTGGACATGAAGCTAGCTGTGGCTATCACTTCTTTTGGGGATTAGTATTTATGTATTTCAGTTTTCAGTTGATGTTGTTTTATCTAGACTGGTTTATTTGGGAAGTTGACATTATGATGTAACAGACTTGTTTTGAAATGGTTTGAAATCTTCCGCTGTTTTATCTATGTTATTTACTCTGTTTACGCATATACATATGTTCTTGTTCTGCCTTGATATATCATTATGCATGTTTACCTGATTCAAACGCCCCTCCAAAGTCAGAGTGCTTGCAAGAGTCACCCGGGCGGAGGTGGGGTGTTACATTTGGTATCAGAGCATATGGTACGAGAAGGAACAAAAAGGCTTTTAGAAAACTTTTGGAAAACTATTTTCAAAACCAAGTATAAAGTATTTTCCAAAGAAAAGTCTAGTTTATTTTAAAGGCTATTCCCCAAAAAGCCATTAGCAAAATTCCTTCGTTTTTCTCCATTCTGAATCTGTCTTTTTCTTCGTTTTCAGTATGGCCGATAACTTTGCTATTCCGGAGGGAGTACACGTACCTGTTTGGTATAGGAGACTTTTGGAGGCTAGGGCGAGCGAAGCCGGCCCCGCAGATGTTCCTCCTCCTCCTCCGGTAGTTAATGTTCCTCCTCCTCCTCCTCCGGTGGTTAATGTTCCTCCTCCTCCTGTCGCTGAGGTTCCTCTTCCTCCTCCCCCTCAGCATCCTCAAGTGGACTTCGCAAAGACTTGCAAAGATATCAAAGCAATGGGTGGCAAGAACTTTCAAGGCACTGAGACTTTTGTAGAGGCCAGAAATTGGTTGAAAGAGACCGAGGATTTGTTCGCTATCTTTGGGTTAGACGATCAGAGGAAGCTCTTGTTGGCGGTTTG
This sequence comes from Allium sativum, assembly GCA_030737875.1. Classification (NCBI taxonomy): domain Eukaryota; kingdom Viridiplantae; phylum Streptophyta; class Magnoliopsida; order Asparagales; family Amaryllidaceae; genus Allium; species Allium sativum. Next base: position 276,066,829 of record CM060925.1, read on the forward strand.
GCTTATGAAGGATGAAGCCGCTTATTGGTGGGAAGTCACCAATGGTACTAGCCTGTTGAGACTTGGGCCGATTTCAGGGCAAGGTTCATGCTTAAGTTTCTATCTTCTGCTGAGGAGAATATGCAAATGGAGAGGTTCATAACTTTGAAACAAGGAGATATGTCTGTCAAAGAATATGTGAACAAGTTCAATCAGTTAGCTCGTTTTGGCTTGGATATGGTGAATACTCCTCAGAAGAAGGCTCTTCGTTTTGCTAGAGGATTGAATGAGCCGTTGCAGGGATTGGTTATGTCACATATTCCCCATGGTGCCACGTTTGAGAGTTTGGTTGATATGGCGTTACTTCAGGGAGATGTCAAGAAAGAAACCAAAATGAATGATACTCAAGCCAAGAAGACTGATTCCCAGGGAAAAGGAAATCAGGGTAATCCAAGTGGTCAGAGCAGTCAAGGCAATCAGAACAAGAACAAGAGTCAAGGCAACAAGGGGAACAACAACAAGGGCAATAACAACAAGGGCAAGAACAACAAGGGGAAGTGCCATCATTGCGGTTCAGTTGGGCATCTTATTAAGGATTGTAAGAAGAGGAAAAGGAAGAATGGTGAATGCTTTTTCTGCGGTAAGACTGGACATTTCAGTAAGGATTGCCCGAGGAAGCAAGGGCAAGGCCAGGGTCAGACTCAGCGTGCTGGACCTTCAGGAGGGCAAGTTCATGCTCTCAATGTCGCTCCAGTTCCCGATCGAGGTAGTATTTCTGTTGAGAGCCTTGTATATATTTCTGATTTCCCAGTTCGTACCTTGTTTGATTCTGGTGCATCGCATAGCTTTATCACATCTGATCTTGTTGATAGTTTGCACCTTAGTACTAGCTTGGTAGATGATCCCGTCTGTGTCTAAAATCCTATTGGGGGTTCTGCCAATTTGTCTACGATATGTGGGGATTTGAGGATCTCTATACTGAGCGTAGAGTTCTTGTGCAGTGCTTATGTTCTTGGTTTTAGGGGATACAGATTGATATTGGGCATGGATTGGCTGTCCAGATATGGAGCCATTCTTGATTGTGAGCATAGGGTTGTGAGGCTCGTGACTCGCCTCGGAAACACCCTAGAGATTTCTTCTGATCCGAGAGGTCCCGTCATGTTGTGCTATCTGGAATCACTCGACTCGTCAATGGAAACTCTTCAGTCTGTTAGAGTGGTTCGAGAGTATCCGGATGTTTTCGATGAAGTTAGGGGGTTGCCCCCTAAGCGAGAGATTGATTTCCGCATTTATCTGGTGGATAATGCAAAGCCTGTTTCTTTGCCCGTTCGACACATGGCTCCGCGTGAAAGGCGGGAGCTAAGTAAGCAAGTGAAAGAGTTGCTTGAGAAGAACTTCATTAGACGAAGTATATCTGAATGGGGAGCGCCTGTGGTATTTGCTACCAAGGCGGATGGTTCTCTCCGACTTTGCGTTGACTATCGAGAGTTGAATAAGCTGACTAAGAAGAACGGACACCCGTTACCGAGGATTGATGATCTCTTTGACCAGCTTGTCGGTGCTTCTGTTTTCTCTCAGCTTGATCTTGCTACGGGGTTCCATCAGCTCAGGGTAGCTGAAGATAGTATAGACAAGACTGCGTTCAGAACTCCAGATGGATTCTTCGAATGGCTTGTCATGCCGTTCGGCTTGACTAATGCACCCGCATATTTCGTGGACTTGATGAGTAGGGTTTTCAGGGAGTTCTTGAACAAGTTTGTCGTGGTCTTCGTAGATGATATTCTGATCTTCTCTAAGGATGAGGAAGAGCATGCAAGGCATCTCATGGAGGTGATGGATACGCTTAGAGCGCATCAGTTGAAGGCCAAGTTCTCCAAGTGTCACTTTTGGAGAAGGGAAGTTAGATTCCTTGGGCATATAGTATCTAAGCAAGGCTTAGCGGTGGATCCCGCTAAGGTAGTGGCAGTTCAGGATTGGAAGACTCCAAGGAATGTAACCGAAGTGAGAAGTTTTCTAGGTCTTGCGGGTTTCTACCGGAAGTTCATCAAGGACTTCGCAAAGATATCCGCTCCTCTCACTAAATTGACGAAGAAGAATTTAGTTTTTGCTTGGAGCATAGAATGCGAGCTTGCTTTTCAGAAGCTCAAGAGAGCCCTCACATCAGCACCTGTTCTAGCTTTGCCCGATGGAGGGAAGTTATTTACCGTATACACCGATGCATGTGGCACGGGGTTAGGAGCTGTTCTTATGCAAGAAGGAAGAGTGATATGCTTTGGCGGTAGACAACTCAAAGTGCATGAGAAGAATTATCCCACTCATGACTTAGAGTTGGCAGCAATAGTATATGCACTCAAGGCTTGGCGCCATTATCTTCTGGGAGAAAGATTTGAGCTTTATACCGATCACAAGTCATTGAAGTATCTCTTTTCTCAGAAGGATCTAAATCTGAGGCAACAAAGATGGATGGAATTCTTGGTGTCCTACGATTTTGAGATAGCTTATACCCCTGGCAAGGGGAATGTGGTAGCAGATGCATTGAGTAGAAGAAGGTTGACCCTAAGTCCTCTATTCGTTGAGATGAAGAATTTAGAGTATGTGGCAACCTTTGATTTCTCTTTGGCGATTGAGTCGATGACCGGTTCTTTAGCATCTCTGGAACTCAGACCTACCCTTCTTGATCAAGTTGGGGCTTCGCAGAGAGAAGACCCTCAGATAGTTGAGATTATGGATAAGCTAATTCGAGGAGAGACGTCTAGTCATCTCGCTCGATATTCTATTGATGACAAGGGTTGGCTGAGGAGAGACGGAAGGTTATGTGTTCCCATGGTAGAAGATTTGGTAAGAAAGGTTCTTGAGGAAGCGCATCGCTCTAAGTTGACTATACATCCAGGCGAAGATAAGATGTATAAAGATATGAAGCGCATCTTCTTTTGGCCTGGGATGAAGAAGGATGTGGCAGAATTTGTCTCTAGATGTATCATTTGCCAGCAAGTTAAGGCCGAGTCGAAGAAGCCCGGTGGGCTATTGCATCCTCTAGACGTTCCACTATGGAAGTGGGAGAGTATTTCCATGGATTTTATCGATGGGCTACCAAGGTCAAGGAAAGGGAATATGAGCATTTGGGTTATTGTGGATAGACTTACGAAGAGTGCTCATTTCATTCCGGTGAAGAGCAAGAGGACCGCATCTTGGCTAGCGTCTGTATATCTTCGTGAGATTGTGAAACTACATGGAGTCCCTTCTAGTATAGTCAGTGACCGTGACCCAATCTTTACAAGTCAATTCTGGAATAGCTTGCAAGAAGCTATGGGCACAAGGTTGAATCTAAGTACGGCTTATCACCCACAGACGGACGGTCAAACCGAAAGGGTGAATAGGGTACTCGAGGATCTGTTGAGGCTTTGTATTCTGGATTTTGGTGGTACTTGGGAAGACCATCTTCCTCTTGTTGAGTTTGCATATAATAACAGTTATCAGGCAAGCATAGGGATGACACCATTTGAAGCTCTATATGGGAGGCCGTGCAAGTCGCCTACATGTTGGTGGGAGACTACAGATAAGCTTATACTTGGGCCTGATATGATCAGAGATACATCCGAGAAGGTCGAGTTGATTCGGAGACGGATGAAAGCGGCCCAAGACCGACAGAAATCCTATGCTGATAAGCGAAGAACTGATTTGGAGTTTGCTGTTGGGGATATGGTTTTCGTAAAGGTTTCTCCTTTGCGGAATGTGGTCCGATTTGGAGCCGTTGGGAAGTTGGCACCGAGGTTTGTTGGACCATTCCCTATTATAGAGAGGATCAGGCAGATGGCTTATAGAGTGAAGTTGCCCGAGAAGCTTGCTGGAGTACACGATGTTTTTCATGTCTCGCATCTCTGAAAGTGTTTACATGAATCAGCAGAGGTTGTTGAGCCAAGCGTTCTAAAAGATGTAGAAGTGGAGAAAAAGGCTACCTTGAGGAGAGCTCCGATTCGTATCTTGGGGACGGAGACCAAGAAGCTAAGGAATCGAGAGGTCAAATTGGTTAAGTTTCAATGGGGTGAAGCCGAAGAAGACGCAACTTGGGAAACCGAGGAGAAGATGCGTGGGCTTTATCCATTCCTTTTTGAGGGTACACTCATAATCTCTTTTCTTTGTTAGCATATCTTTCTCTTTGCTATCCATGTTTATCTAGTTTATCGTGTTAATCTTGTCATGAGAACCTTAGGTAGAAACCCTTTGGATGAAACATGTGTTTGAAACATGTTATGCTTGATGGTTGCAAGTGTTTGCAAGTGGATACTCGTGGATGCATAATACACGTTAGGCACTAAGATCGGCTCACACACTTTCATACCGCATATGCATGAGTGTTTATGCTTATTCATGGATGAAAACTTGTTATGCTATCACGTGGATTTTGCATATGGATGAATGTTATGTGCACTCATGTAGAGATTATAAATTATGTTAGGAATTTGCATACATATGGACTCATTTCACTAACATATTTCGCATTAAGGGGGTTTACTGAATCAGTAACCTCCTGATTTTCGCATTAGATAAGTACATATACACACACCTTTGCATATGATCATACAACATTTAGAACCTTTTAAGGACAATGATTGCTCATGGATGATGTTTTGAGTAGATGGATGATAGATGGTAGGATACGTTCTTCCTAACTTGGAGATTTCGGGGACGAAATCCTTTAAGGAGGGGAGAATGTAACAACCCGTATTTTCGAATAACATGTTATAACATAAATGGAGGCAGAATTAAACTGTAAAATCTGAATCAAGGGAAACAGGCTATGCCATTGCGTTCGTCTCGGAAAAATACGCGAAATAGAGTCCGAGTTTTTGAAAATCGGAGTCCGTATGACCAAGATATGGCCTCGCGAAGTTTCACGAAAAATTCCCAAATTAAAGTATACTTAATTAAGTGAAATGGGTTGCGCAGAGAAATATATATATATATTGATATATATATATATAATTGAATATTAAATAAATAAATATGCAAAAATGTTCAAAACAACGAATTGGGAGAGGGGAATAACCGAACCGGCCGATTTTTGAGGTCGACCCGAGCTCGCTGGGTCGACTAGGGGTTAATCCAGGGTGTTTGGCTGTCAACCCGTCGGCCGATTCGCTCAAATGCAGATTTTGCGTTTGAATGGTTCTCATGGTTCATCTTTAATCTAAAGGCCCTAGAAGGTTCCTACACTTGACTTCTTCCCCAAGACATGCTTTGATGGCTTGGATTGAATCTAGGTTTAATCCTATGGCCTAAAACACTTGCCTAATCTATAAATAAGAACCTAACCTACCCTAAATCATCATTATTCATTCATACAACTAAACTATGGCAAAATCAATCCTCTCATGGCCTCCACTCTCTTCATAAAATTCCTAAATAAATTCCTAAGTGATTTTCCATGCTTACAAGTGTTTTCAAACTTGTATGAGCATCATTAGCTTGCATTCAAGTCAAGTTTATATATTTGCATCATAAAGAAAGAGTCTTGATCATTTTGGCTCAAGGGTTTTGCTTGCATTTTGGGTTTAATTGATTTCATAAAGGCTTTGTCATATTTTTGTGACTTCTTAAGCATTGTAAGCCCTATTCTACTTTCATACTTAAACTCTAAAGTTAAATGTATGATATGCAAGTTTATATGCAAGTTTATCATGTTGTGATATGCAAGTTTATATGCAAGTTTACCATGTTGTGATATGCAAGTTTATATGCAAGTTTATCATGTTGTGATATGCAAGTTTATATGCAAGTATGCCAAGTTATGTTATGCAAGTTTGGGTTGAACATTTTGTTCATGCTATCATGTTATGCAAGCTTATTTTGGGTTTATGAACATAAAGCTTTAAGCTTTATGCCAAAGGTTGCATTTTAGCAACATGTAAGTTATCATATCTCTTATGATAACTTGCATGTGAGGCTAAATGCGAACTTATGGCCATCTCTACATGTCATTTAGCACCATGTATCACCAATATGCTAAGTTTGGTTTTATGCATGCTTTTGAGGCCTAAAAATGTAATATGCAAGTGTATGAACATATGAACATTTCATATGCCACCATGTTAAGCTTGTGGCTTCAATACCTTTATGTCATGATTATGACAAGTTCCCTCTTTCTATCCTTTATGCGCTATTGCGATATGTAAGCGATGGGATTGCGTTTGGGGTTGGGTAAACTTAAAAGACATAAAACATAAGCTTGGGAATTTACCTATTAAGTTAGGTCTACCCATTGGGAATTTACCTATTAAGTTAGGTCTACCCAATTGCTTGAAAACTTGTAACATGTTTTGGAAACATGATGGACATGACACTTAGAAAAGATAAGTGTGGCCAACTCGAGGTTGGGTTGAGTTTGTAGCGTAAACCTACCCGGAACCGACCGGCTTAACTAGTTGCTACAAACAATAGGACCCAATGTGAGAAGTTGGTCATGTTGTACCTTGAACCCGAGGTTAGACCAAGTTGTGGTGTAAAGCTACCCGGACCCGCCCGGCTTAACTAGTAACCACAACAAGGTCTAATGTGAGAGGTTAAGGTGCATTAAATTAATTAATGCCTCGTGATTAGGGTTAAGTCATGGTCCACTTAATACTTAACCAATTTGGGCTTGGTAGATTAATCGGGGTTAAATCGTGAACTCATCGTTACACTTAACCAAGTTAATCCAGGATTAGCAAGAGGGTTAAACCGTACTTAACCCACAAGAAAAATCCTAGCAATGGGGGCACACTCCAGCAGTAATCCCAAGTTAGTATCATCATGACCCTAGAGACTAGGCTAGGATGGGGGCACGATTACTGGACTGGAGGTAAGTGACCAAAAGCGACGGCAGAGGGTACGCCGGTGTAGTTCCGGGCGGACTCTGGTCGTGCACATAGTCCGTAGCCGGAGAAAACATGCACGGGTACCAGTAGATCGGGACTGTGCACTCATGTTCATGGTGTCCAGGGGTTGACACCCTAGGGCTTGATACACCCGAAGGGTGGACCCGACACAGTTCGACTACAATCATGTTTTGGGCCGTATTGACACCAACACGTGACGAGTTAGGCTTAGGGAGCCGATCGACTAGACCGTTTGGTTGGACCTCGTATTAGGGTCATTTCATGTTATTGGGCCAAAGCTTGGGCCAAGGGATCAATACTTGTTTATTCAAGTCATGTTAGTTTGCTAGTACACTTGTGGTGCAAAACCTTAATCCTGATTATGCGATGACAACTTTATCTACCTTGTTAGTTAATTCCTCATGCTAGTATGTTGTTATCCTTATGATCATACCTGCTTCTCATGCCAGTTAACTTTATCAGTTTACATTGATTGTAGTAGGGCTTACTCAGTCTTTTTGACTGACCTGTTTTCTTTCACCTCTTTTCTTCCGTTCCCCCCCAGGTTCTCAGGGAGGGAATACTGGAGCTTAGCTGGATTTCTGACTGCTTGCTTGTGGGATTTAGCTCATGTACGGTTTGGACATGAAGCTAGCTGTGGCTATCACTTCTTTTGGGGATTAGTATTTATGTATTTCAGTTTTTAGTTGATGTTGTTTTATCTAGACTGGTTTATTTGGGAAGTTGACATTATGATGTAACAGACTTGTTTTGAAATGGTTTAAAATCTTCCGCTGTTTTATCTATGTTATTTACTCTGTTTACGCATATACATATGTTCTTGTTCTGCCTTGATATATCATTATGCATGTTTACCTGATTCAAACGCCCCTCCAAAGTCAGAGTGCTTGCAAGAGTCACCCGGGCGGAGGTGGGGTGTTACATTTCCGCTGCAATAAAATGAAGTTTTAGATTTCCAAGTACTATTTATTATCTGTCTTGTTGTAATTTTTCTGTTCTATATTCACTTATAACCTCCATGGAAGTTAATGCATTCCCTTTGTGAGTGACATTAATGGACGTGGGGTGTTACATTCAAGTTTCCCCAAATCGCATCCAAAATCCTCAAACACTGAACCCTAAATCACTGTACATAAACCCATCGATGGAAAGTTGGCGTCGCACCCTGTACGAACTACACATAAATGAAGCTCCTCTTTCGCTGAATCCAGAAATGTGTATACATTGATTTTAGGAATTTTGTATGTTTTAATTTCATTTTTCTAAATTTGACTGAATTGGTGTTATACGGTATATATGTGGTTTGGTGTTGTTGCCATTTGTGGCTGAAAAAGAAGGCCGCGTAGCCTCTCCTTCAACCAAGAAATGGGATTGGATGTTTTTCTATTTGATTGATTTATTTATTTATTTTATTTATCGATTTCCTACTCGTTCCTGGTCCTTAAAAATTCCTGCGACCGCATACGATACCCAAAAATCACCAAACTGGACATGCAGCTACAGTTCGACATTTACGGTCCCAATGAATCTGGTTTTGTCGAATTCCGACTTCGTATGCTTACACAACGTATTTTTAACCGTCGAAATACTAACTGTTTCTCACTCTAAAAATCCGTACGCCCACACAGTGACTCTAAAAATCACAAAACTGGAAATCTAACACCTATTTGACATTGCGGATCTAACAAAATTAGTTTCGTCGAATTCTGACTTCGTTTGCAAAAGTGGCTATTTTTAACGCTCTAAATAGCCTATTTAAATATATAAATATATTTAAATACAATTAAATTAAATATAAATAAATTTATATTATCGTACATACTCACAATGGACTACCGTACAGCTCAGAATAAATCCTAAATGGGTTTCTAATTCGATATCTCAATCTGGGTCAACCCGTTATTCGATTTATATTGAAATTCATTTTTAAAATATAAATAATCCCTTTATAAATTATAAAGGAATTCCACAGCGAATTTTCTAAAATTTTATTTGGACATAAATCAAAATCAACACGGCGAATGTAACGACCCTCATTTTTCAGCGATATGATTTATTTAATTATTTAAATAATGGATTGGTTATTTAAAATGGCCAGAATGAAATAATATTGAATATTTAATTAAAATAAATAATATAATAATATATTTAATTTCTGAAATAGTCAGAAATAGTGGAATTCACAAAATGGTGTGAATTGAATCATCAGTGATATTTAATTCAGTTTAGAATTGAATTAGAATAATGAATATATTATTGAACGATAGTTTGAACATATAATTATAATATAATTATAATCGAGCTCGAAATGGCGTTGTAGTTCGCTATTTGGCGATTTGACCTTCTACCGAATGTACAAGATTCGTTTTAAATCGGGCTTCTGTGAAACAAGAAACGTTAGGAGCTGGTGAAGTATATTTTTCTAGTGGAAGAGAAAAATCGAGGTTTCATCGTGTAGATTTTTAGTTATGTCGAAATCAAATTTTCAAAAAGTCGCTATGGAATTCCTTTATTATTTATATCGATTTATTTATATTTTAAAATGAATTTTTAAATATAAATCGAATATCGATGTAACACTGGAATTGAAATATCAAGTTAAAAATCCCAGTGTAGTAGCATGATATTATGTTGTGAATATACACGATAATATTTATTTTTAAATATTAAATTTTATTGGTTTTAAATATATTTATATATTTAAATGGGTTATTTAGAGCTTTAAAAATAGCCAGTTTTTCAAATGACCTCAGAATTCGACGATACTAATTTTGTTAGATCCGCAATATTAAATTATTGCTAGATATTAAGTTTCGTGATTTTTAGAGCCAGTATGTGGCCGTTCGGATTTTTAATGTGGAAAACAGTCAGTATTCTGACGGTTAAAAATACGCTGTGTGAGCAAACGAAGTCGGAGTTCGACGAAACCCGTTTCGTTGGGACCGTAATGTCAAACTGAAGTAGCATGTCCGGTTTGGTGATTTTTGGGTGTCGTATGTGATCACAGGAATTTTAGAGGACACAGAAAAGTAGCATTTGCTTAAAATAAAATAAAATAATCAAATAAAAAAATATTAAAATCATCCTACATAATACCCTAACCCTTCCTAACCCTAAATCATTCTCCAGTCTTGTGAAAAACTCATGCCGCCACTCAAATAAAATTCCACAGCAAAAATCGCAAGTTTTAAAATCCGTATAAAATCGGATAAATTCCTGCAAATTGTATAACTCATATATATTGATTCTTGAGGTATTACCCTTCATCTTTATGGGTGTTTTGTAGGGACTGATTACATTTGGGGTTCGCTATTTTAACACAGTGTCGGTTAGGGTTTGGGATATGTTGAAGTAGAAGCATCGATTCGAGTTGTAATTGCAATTTTTTGATTTAGGAGTGAAATAGCATCGATCTACATTTTTTTGGGTGAGACCGTGGGTATTTTTGTTGATCAGTTGTGAACATGAGCGAAAAACACTGGGCGATGGGGTTCTTTTGGGTAGTGTGAGCTGGAAGGTGAGGGGATAGGGAGGTAGATGTCGCAAAGGAGAAGAGAATGGAGGTGGTTTGGTGTTAATCGGTGGAGGGATGAAGTGGAATCGGAGGTGACAAAATTCGGTGATGGAGTAGTATACTGGAGATCGAATTTCTGTGTTTGGGGAAGATGACGAGCAGATCTAGGTTTTAACGTTGGGTTTGGGCCGGGAGACAAGGGATGAGGCCCAATTCTTAAAAATTAATGTTTTTATTTTAATTTAAAAATGTATGAACTTCGTAACATCGTGTCTTATACATACGATATCAGATTGACGAACCGTAAGTTGCATTGGGATCGTATGGATGGTGGCAACACCATAGAACTGACAGGGAGTGAATTCGAGCTCGTTTGGATTTATGGTGAAATTAAATGCCAGAATCAAATTAATGACCAATTATCGTTATTTAACGATAAACCGCCCAATGTGAGTAATCTCACTAACTCTGCTCAATTTATATTTTTATAAAATATTTTTAGAATTTATAAATGATGGTTGTTCGCTGTGTGTTGGCTGTTAGTTGAACTGCTAGTTAGATGATTCAAAATATAGATAACGATGTAGATATAAATCGTTAATCGAATATTGATTATGTTTATCAGAATATTTCATACTCATGTTGTTCATGTTGATTAACATCTGTGGATGCAGGGAAACAGGTCGGAGGGACCCAACAGGGTTCCTTAACATTTATTTTACTATTTGGTCATATATTGTGTTATATGATGTGATATGAAATCTATTGCTGATTTTGTATGGTTGAATGAACCTGATCATTGTTATATGGTACGTTAAATACCATAAAGAATACTGGAATGTAAAAAAGTAAATTTTCAATGTTATATTGAAAAAGAAATATTTATAAAATCAAAGATTTTATAAAAATAAGCTATTTATTTAGAAAATAAAAGGATTAAAAAGGAATATTTATTTGTTAATCAAATAGATAAAATTGGAAAGATATATTTCTAAACTATTTGCAAATTGAATTGAAAGGGGTATTTATATGAAAATAAATAGAATAGAAAGAGGAAATATTTGTAAAACAAATAGAAAGGGAATAGTTAGATTATAAAAGGAATTACTTATAAGATCAATAGATTTTATATAAAAAGAAAATATTTTATAGGATAAACAGAATTATCAAAAAGGGATTTATTTTGTAAATAAATACATTATAAAAGGAAATACTTGAAAAAGTGACTAGAATTGTATAAAAGGAGAATTTTACATTTGAAAGATTTAAACCCGTTCTTCGCACATGGGTATAACTTGATATAGATTTAAAGTAAAGATTTTAGATAGAATCTATTTTGACCGATAGATTGAGAAGATAAATTTATAGATAATATTTTATAAATTAAATAAAATGTTTATCATTGGATAAATAGAATATATAAGTCATGACTTATATAGAGAAGTAAGAATCGATTTCAACATCGATATTTGAAACTGAATAAAAGTAGAGTTAATTCGAAAGATTAATCAAATTAGAATTAATTGAATATTAGCTTTTCAATTAGAATTGATCAAATATAGTTATTTGAGATAGAGTTAGTCAAACATAGTTATTTAGGATGTGTTTCCATTTCGTACGACTGCTAGCGTAATTCGCAAGGCTGTAGATAGCCTATGGCGGTCGGATGATTCCTAAGGGAATCAGGCGTAACCATTGTGATCGCTGCGATCTAGAGTCAAGTGAATGGAGTCAAATCAAACATTAGTTAATTGATAGAAGTAATTAAGTCGAGTTAATCAGTTAGAGTTAACCAGTTAGAATTAATCAGTTAGAGTTAACCAGTTATGGTAAATCGAATTAGGGTTATTAAAATGGAATTAATCAATTTCAAGTTAGTCGAGTATTAGTAGATTAAATAGAGTTAGTTAAATGGAATTTATCGAATATCACTTATTTGAAGTAGAGTTATCGAATATAATTTACTCGATAAGAGTAATCGAACATAGTTCATTCGGAGCGAGTTAAATCGTATATATTTATTCGAAGGAGAGAATTATCGAATATGGTTTATTCGAAGAGGGATTGTCGAATATATTATTTGAAGAAAAGGATTATCAAATATTATTTATTCGAACAGAGGAATCGAATATAGTTTATTCCAAAGAGAGTTATCGGATAGTGGTTATTCGAGAGTGAATTATACATTGGAATTCGAATATATCGAATTAAGGAAAGTAATGTTTACTTTCTGTTTCAAATCAAGCTTACTTATTTGTTAATAAATTAGTGGTTTGTTTATTTATCCAAATTAAGATATTAAAGGTATATTTAAGTTAATACATTTTGAAAGCATGGAATTATAGCATTTTAGTTATAATAAAATGATTTGTAAAGGAGGTGGATTCGTAAATAGAATCTGAGAGTTTCGCAAGGAAGTTTCTTAAAGATTTAAAGTTTCTTATACCCTAACTTGATTGACTTCGTTTTTTAACTAAGGAATGGTTAAGGTTCGATAGTGAAGATTGGTTAAGTGAATTCAGTTAGTGAGTAAAATGACTTGAATGGGCGAAGTGATGTTTTATTTAAACATCAGTTTAAATCCTGTAAAGGAGTTTGGAAATATTTTCAAATAAGAACCAGAAACGTTCCTAAAGTTAGAAAATGAGAATTTACCAATATATAGAAATGGGAAAATGGATAAATTAAGGATAATTTATAGAAAGAGATAAATGTGGATTGATGATTGATCGATAGAATTTCCATCTGGAAATAATATCGTTGGTTGCACACCAGTTTTTCTTTGATAGTTAAATCACCGACTATCGAAGTTTTTGACCATTTTATCGTCGTCAGTATAGAGAGACCGGGATCAGGTATATATCTGAAAACCACAATGTATGGACGTTAGCGTGGCGATCAAATACTGAAGACGGAGTTATGCAAGGGCTATCCTGTTTAAAGAATAGTGCCTTCGGTTTGTCCAGTCCTAGGACAAACGTGAATGGATGAATGTCTGACAGAGTATATCTAACGGATCGCGTAAGTTGATATCTTCAAACGTACTTATGTTTGGTGGTGGAGGAATTCGTTTCACTTAGCCTTATACCCATGGTATTTTTGAGGAAATCAATTTGTGATTTGACGGGTATGACGATGTGGCATTCGAAGTGAATGGTGGTCCAAGATACGTAATGACCTCAAGCCTCATCAACCGGGAAATGACAGAAATCGGGAAGGTAAATGGCTAAGTGGGTCGCTCCCATTAGGGTGTATATCACCTATCTAGAGAAAATTCAATTCATTCTTTTGTCTATTCGATGCTATCCCTTTTCGGAAAGACGGAGGGTAGCTCCCAACCATTGGTGATATACATTCGATACACTCAAGTGAAATGAGTGGTCAGTCATGTGTGGCCTGGGTTGCAAGATGTTCTTGTTGAACCCAGTGTAATCGCCTCTAGAGATATACTATTGGTAGGTGGTCCCATACCTTGTCATAGTTGGAACCCAATCTCCAATAAGCGCCTGCGGTTTTGTTTGTATACTATACATGTGGAACGTGAGATGCAAGCGTTCTGCTAGATTCTAATTACTTGTGATTAGACATTATTATAATATCAGAAAAGTATTGATTTCCAAAAGTGTTTTTGGGTTATTGTAAGGTAAAAACCGTCCGTGTTTATGTGTGGATTGGTCTTACGATTGTCAATTCTTTTGAAAAGGATTTTGAAAAGTTAAACCAAATGATTTGAGTTTACTCACACCAGTCCCATGACTGACCAAGAGTTTGTTTTGTTTTTCCCTAAACTCTTGGGTGCCCAAATTTGTACAGGCAGTCAAGTAGTTCAGGTCTTTACATAAATACTTGGAGGAGCTTGAAGTAGGAGGCTTCATGACTATATAGCTATTGTTATTTCCGCTGTGTTTAAGTGTTGTACTTTGATAATGTTATTGTATACATATACTGTTTTATTTCAAAGTTATGTTATAATATATTTTATTTGTTCCGCTGTGAGATTCGTGTTTACTCTGATTGTGTTCTTCTTCTATTCTAATTTTCTATCTTATCTATTCTCACTGTAACACCCCACCTCCGCTAGGGTCACTGACAAAGGGAATGCACTAGTTTTGGTGGAGAATTATCTAGGTAAACATGCACAGAGACATCACAAGGCAGGACATAAACAAAGCAGCAGTAGAAATTAAAAACCAACTTTTATTACTTCCAATAAAAGTGTCAAAACCCCATATATCCAAGGTACAAATTATTCCATTACATCAAGTTCCAAATAAAGAAGCACAAACTTAAACAAAAGTAAACTATTCCCCATAAATAGCAGAAGTAGCCATAGCATAGCCTAAGACCAAACCGTGCATGAGCTGTCAGAAAGCAAGCTAAATCCAAGCTAAGAGCTAGTGTTTCCTCCTTGAGAACCAGAGAGGAAAATGGAAGAAAAAGAGGCGAAAGAAAAAGGGTCAGTCATAAAGACTGGTAAGCCCTAGTGACTTTCAGTATGAAAACTAATAAATGTAACATGATATGTGAAAACTGGAATTAAACATAAGGATGATAACAGAACTGGGAGGATAATTAAGATAACAGGATAAGTCAAGTCTAGCATCGCATATTCGAGATTCGCTGCACCAACTGTACTAGTATTCTAACCCATGTCAAGTATTAACCATGAAATGATCCCTTGGCTCAATATCATGAAGTGACCCATTACGGGGTCCTACGGTACGATCTACTAATCGATCGGCTCCCTACAAGTCCTAGCTCGTCATGTGTCTGTGTCATACGGCCCTATCCTGAAATGTAGTTACCTGTGCTAGGTCCACCATAGGGTGCATCAAGCATTATGGTGCCAACCATCGACAAGAATCAAGCACGCACAGTGTAAATCTACAGGTGACCAATGCCTGCTTTTTCAACTCCGGACTATGTCCACGACCATAGTCCGCCTGAACCTACAATGACGCACCTGCTCAGCCGTCGTTCTGGTCGCTTACAATCAGCCCAGTAATCGTGCCCCACCCTGCCTAGTCCTAGGGTATCGTGATACGTCTAATTTGGTTACTGCTGAAAAGGACCGCGTAACTAGGGTTTCTAATGGGTTAAGTGTTGTCATTCAAATTCGTGACTTAACCCTATCCAGATCGTGTATCAAGTTGGTTAAGTGTGTTCAAGCAGTTCATGACTTAACTCTATCAATTCATCGTGTCAAGTTGGTTAAGTATATTAAAGTGGTTCATGACTTAACCCTATCATGCGGCATTAATTCATTAGTGCACACCAACCTCTCACATTAGACTGACTGTTGTGGTTAATGGATTTGCCGGGCAGTTCCGGGAAGATTTACACCACAACATAGTCTGACCTCGGGTTTTTATGTGCGATATGACCAACTACCTACATTGGATCCTACTGTTTGCAGCAACTGGATTTGTCGGGCGGTTCCGGGCAGATTTACACTGTAACTCAACCCAACCTCGAGTTGGCCATTTTCAAGTTATCTAATTGTCATGCCCACGTTCATATTCATGTCAAGTTTTCAGGTCATGTTTCATGTCAAATCGTGTCAAGTTCATGTCCATATTCAGGTTCAAGTCATAACAACGTTCATGTTCAAGTTTAAAGCTAATTTAAGTTTTACCTAGTCTACCCAAATCATATTCCCATCGCACGTAAGTTCAAATCGATACAAATAAATCTAATAGGGAATAACATAAAAAGGAACGGGTATAAGGTGAAAAAAGTGATTACTAGCATAGTATGATATGACTTGAAATAAAAGATTAAAACATTACTGGCATATGAACTATTGGCCTCAAACATAAGGATTCTAATTCTAGCGAAATAAGGTACTAGTCAAGATAACAGTTGTCATAAGGTGATAGTATAGTCTTGGTAACGATTGACATAAGGTGATAGTCATAAACTTGTGACTATGCGAGGGGTTTTATTTTTGATTTGTAACATGAATAGGCCCCAAATCAATGTCATAGTAATGTCCAAGAGTCAAGATCCAAGATGAACAAGAATAAATGTAAAATAGTCATCATACACAGGTCCAATTTCAATTTACATCATATTCATACTACATTTACAGTTTAAATCTAAAAATTACTGGGGCTTACAGACTGTGGTTCGAGAATTAGAAAAAGAGAGTCGATTTTGATTCTTTATATGCTTAGTCAAGTCCTAATAGAAATCCCCAAATCAGCAATTCATTTAACGCAGTCTCAACGTAGAAGAAACAGTCTCTTTCTCAAACTTTTCAACCAGAATTAGAGCAGCATAAGGTCAGAAAGAATTTTGTGTAGAGAGACTGGTGTTATGGGCTGTATTTATAGGGTCAGGTCAACGAATGTGGACAGATACATCAAAACGAATTCAGCTTCAAAAGTGGACTCGGCCACCAGGTCGACCCACAGGTCGACACTTTGGTCGACCTGGTCCTGGGTAGGTCGACTACATAGTCGACCCCCAGGTCGACCTGGTCCTGGGCAGGAAACTTCCCGCCCAGTCCATTTGGGGATTTGAATTTCGAATTTTGAATCGAATTGAGCTGTTTTGAACTTGAAAACTTCTGAAAACTTCGAAAGGTCATAACTTGGTCATACGAGGTTCGATTTTCGAAAACTCGGACTCGTTTTCAAGCAGAATTTCAAGACGAACACAATGACGTAACCCATTTCCATTGATTCTTAATTTAAAAATTAATTCTGCCTTGATTTATGGTTATTACACGTTATAAAAACATGGGTTGTTACATTCTCCCCCCCTTAAAGGATTTCGTCCCCGAAATCTCTAAGTTTGGGAGGATGTGTCCTACCATCCATCATCCATCTACTCAAATCGTCATCCACTTGCAACCATTGTCCTTAAAAGATTTCTAGTGCTGTATGAACATATCCAGAAAGTGTGTGTATATGTACTTATCTAACGCAAAAGATCAGGCGGTTACTGATTCAGTGAACCTCCTTAATGCAAAATATGTTAGTGTCATGAATCCAACATGTATACAAATTTCTAACATAGTTTATAATATCTACATGAGTGCACAAACATTCATTCATGTGCAACATCCAAGTGATAGCATAACAAGTTCCATCCATGTACAAGTATAAGCTTTCATGCATATGCAACATGAAAATGTGACTGAGCCGATCTATTGCCTAATGTGTGTCATGCATCCACTAGCAACCAATTGCAACCACTTGCAACCATTTGTAGCCATCAACCATAACATGTTTCAATCACATGTTTACATCCATATGGTTCTACCTAAGGTTCTCAAGATAAAATCGAAAAGATAACAAGACAAACGTAGATAGTAGAAGCAAGATACGAAAAGGTTTTCAAGTTTATAGGAAAAAGAGATCGAGAATGTACCCTAAAAAAGAAAGGGTAAAGCGCGTGTATCTTCTCTTCGATTTCCCAAGTTGCGTCGTCTTGGGCTTCACTCCACTGCACTTTAACTAGCTTGACTTCTCGATTCCGTACCTTTTTAATCTCCTCTCCTAAGATACTAATCGGAACTCTCCTCAATGTTGCTTCTTATTCCACTTCTACGTCTTCAAGGATGCATGGCTCAACCACTTCGGTTGACTCATGCAAGCACTTCCGGAGATGCGAGACATGAAAGACATTGTGTACTCCAATCAGCTTCTTGGGTAAGTTTACCCTATAGGCCATCCGTCCAATCCTCTCAGTGATAGGGAACGGTCCTACAAACCTTGGTGCTAGCTTTCCAACTGCTCCAAAACGAACTACATTGCGTAACGGAGAAACTTTTATAAAGACCATATCTCCGACTTCGAACTCTAGGTCTGTCCTTCTCTGGTCCGCATAAGATTTCTGTCTATCTTGGGCCATTTTCATCCGTCTTCGTATCAGTTCAATCTTCTCATAAGTGTCCCTTATAATGTCGAGCCCAAGTGTAAGTCTGTCTGTCGTCTCCCACCAACAAATTGGCGATTTGCATGGTCTTCCATACAGGGCTTCGAATGGTGCCATTCCGATGCTAGCTTGGTAACTATTGTTATATGCAAACTCCACGAGAGGAAGATGGTCTTCCCAAGTGCCACCAAAGAAAAGAATGCATAGCCTCAGGAGATCTTCTAGTACCCTATTTACCCTTTCGGTTTGTCCATCCATCTGTGGGTGACCGTGCTCAAGTTCAGTCGTGTTCCCATTGCTTCTTGTAGACTATTCCAAAACTGGCTAGTAAAAATCGGGTCACTATCACTAACTATATTAGAAGGAACTCCATGCAACCATACTATCTCTCGAAGGTAAATAGACGCTAGCCCTGATGCGGTCCTCTTGCTTTTCACTGGAATGAAGTGATCACTTTTCGTGAGTCTATCCACTATGACCCATATGCTAGTATTTCCCTTCCTTGACCTAGGCAGTCCATCCACGAAATCCATCGAGATACTCTCCCATTTCCATTGCGGAACCTCCAAAGAATAGTCCACCAGGCATCTTCGACTCAGCCTTTACCTGTTGGCACACCATGCACTTCGAGACGAACTCTGCCACGTCCTTTTTCATTCCAGCCCAAAAGAAAATGCGTTTCATACCCCTGTACATCTTATCGCCTCCAGGATGTATAGTCACCTTCGAGTGATGCGCCTCTTCGAGAACTTTCCTTACCAAGTCTCCTACTTGTGGGACACATAGCCTTCCATCGCGCCTTAGCCATCCCTTGTCATCTATGGCATACCTACTGAGGTGACTCGACGTCTCACCCCTAATCAGCTTGTCCATGATCTCGACTATCTGTGGGTCTTCCTTCTGTGAAGTCCTTACTCGTTCTAGAAGTGTAGGTCTTAACTCAAGAGATGCTAACGTAGCAGTCAATGACTCAACAGCAGGTGTAAAATCAAAGGTTGCTATAAATTCAAGACTTTTCCTTTCAACAAACAAGGGTCTCAAAGTCAACCTTTTTCTACTAAGCACGTCCGCCACCACATTACCCCTGCCAGGGGTATAAGCTATATCGAAGTCATATGATGCCAAGAACTCCATCCACCGCTGTTGTCTCAGATTCAAATCTTTCTGTGAGAAGAGGTACTTAAGTGATTTGTGGATGGTATACAGCTCGAACCTCTCCCCTAGAAGATAATGACGCTAAGCTTTAAGTGCAAAAACAATCGCGGTCAACTCCAAATCATGCGTTGGATAGTTTTTCTCATGAACTTTAAGTTGTCTACCCCCGTAGCATATTACTCTTCCTTCTTGCATTAGGACAGCGCCTAATCCCGTGCTGCATGCATCTGTGTACACGGTAAACATTTTACCTCCATCGGGTAATGCCAAAACTGGAGCTGTGGTGAGGGCTCTCTTGAGTCTCTGAAAAGCAACGTCACACTCTATGTTCCATGTAAAAGCTAGGTTCTTCTTTGTTAACTTAGTAAGAGGGGCTGAAATCTTAGCGAAGTCCTTAATGAACTTCCTGTAGTAGCCCGCTAAATCAAGAAAGCTCCTCACCTCCATTGCATTCTTAGGAATTTTCCAGTCCTGTACCGCAACTACCTTTGCGGGGTCCACGGCTATGCCTTGCCTAGAAACTACATGTCCAAGGAACCGAACTTCCTTCCTCCAAAAATGGCATTTGGAGAACTTAGCCTTTAACTGGTGTGCTTTAAGTGTTTCCATGACTTCCTTGAGATGTCTAGCATGCTCTTCTTCAACTTTTGAGAAGATCAAAATATCATCCACGAAAACTATTACAAACTTGTTAAGGAACTCCCGAAACACCCTGCTCATCAAATCTACAAAGTATGCGGGTGCATTCGTTAATCCAGACGGCATGACGAGCCATTCGAAGAACCCATCTGGAGTCCTAAACGCAGTTTTGTCAACGCTATCCTCAACCACTCTAAGCTGATGGAATCCTGTGGCTAGATAGAGTTGAGAGAAAACAGATGCTCCCACAAGCTGGTCAAATAAATCGTCGATTCTTGGTAGTGGGTGCCTATTCTTCTTCGTCAGCTTGTTTAATTCACGATAATCTATGCACAGACGAAGCGATCCATCCGCCTTAGTAGCGAATACCACCAGAGCACCCCATTTAGAAATGCTTCGTCTTATGAAATTTTTCTCAAGCAACTCATTAACTTGTTTACTGAGCTCTCTTCTTTCTCGTGGGGCCATGTGCCTAACGGGCAATGAAACTGGCTTGGCATTATCAACAAGATAAATTCGGAAGTCTATCTCGCGTTTAGGAGGTAACCCCCTTACTTCGTCAAAGACATCTGGATATTCTCGGACCACTCTTATAGATTGCAAATTATCGTCGGACGAGTCAAAGGATTCGAGATAACACAACATGACCAGACCCTTAGGGTTACAAGAAATTTCAAGGGTATTACCAGGGCGAGTCATGAGCCTCACTACCCTTCGTTCACAATCAAGAATGGCTCCATAACTGGACAACCAATCCATACCTAGGATCAAACCGTCTCCCATAAATCCGAGAACATAAGCATTACACGTAAATTCTACGCTTAAGATAGAGATCCTCAAATCCACACATCATAGATAAATGGGCGGAGCCCCCAATTGGATTTGAAACTATAACGGGATCCTCAACCAGACTAGTACTTAGGTGCATATTTTCAACAATATCAGAGGAAATAAAAGTATGCGATGCGCCGGAGTCAAATAAGGTTCGAATAGGAAAGTCAGAAATGTAAACAAGGCTTTCAACGGAAATATTACTACCTCGGTCAGGAGCTGGAGTGGTGTTGAGAGCATGCAACAGCCCTCCAGAAGGTCCTACTCGCTGGGTCTGCCCTTGCCCCTGCCCTTGCTTCTTAGGGCAATCCTTGCTGATGTGTCTAGTATCTCCACAATGAAAGCATTCACCCAACTTCCTCTTCTTCTTTCTACAGTCTTTAGCTAGATGTCCAGTAATACCAAAAAAGTTGCACTTCCTCGTCTCACGTGGTTTGTTGTTGCCCTTGTCTTGTTATTCTTGTTGCCCCCCTTCTTGAAGTCATCTTTCTTATTCTGAGTCTCATTAGGCTTAACCTCCTTCTTGTTATTCTTGTCTTCCTCATGAAGTAGAGCCATATACACCAAGATTTCAAAGTTCGCCCCCATGGGTATATGAGTTAGGGCCAAGCTGTGTAGTGGCTCGTTCAATCCTCGAGCAAAGCGTACAACCTTTTTCTGGGCTGTGTTGACCAAATCCAAACTGAACCGAGCAAGCTGATTAAACTTATTCATGTACTCCCTCCCAGACATCTCCCCTTGCTTGAGTGCTAGGAACCTTTCCATCTGAAGGTTCTCTTCTGCTGATGATAAAAATTTAAGCCCAAACCTCTCTCTAAAGTCTGCCCAAGTCTCAACTGGCCTGGTAGCGTTGGTGACTTCCCACCAAATTGTAGCTTCCTCTTTCAACAACCATGCTGCCAACTGAACTTTCCTATTGTCCTCCATATCAAAGATAATGTACAAGTCTCCCGTCTCCTTTAGCCGGTTTCGTGCCTCAACAAAGGTTTCAGTTCCAACGAAGTTCTTGCCGCCCATTGCTTTAAAGTCTTTGCATATTTTAGTAAAGGCGGTACCAGGAGGAGGAGGAACCGCGGCCACTGGGTAAGGAGGAGGAGGGATGTCTGCCGTGCCCGCGTCGTTGGCCCTAGCTTCTAAGTACCTTCGGAACCATCCAGGCATGGGTATTCCCTCAGGCAGGTTAAGATCAGCCATGCTGAAAAACGAAAAGAAAAGATTCAAACGAGGAAACAAAAGGAAAGTGCTAATGGCTTTTGGGGAATAGCCTTTTTTAAACATAAAACTTTTCTTGAAAAATGCTTCTTTATAAATGGTTTTGAAAATAGTTTCAGAAGGTTTTTAAAACGTTTTGCCCAGCCTGGTAACCTTCTGCTCTGATACCAAATGTAACACCCCACCTCCGCTAGAGTCACTCACAAAGGGAATGCACTAGTTTTGGTGGAGTATTATCTAGGTAAACATGCACAGAGATATCACAAGGCAGAACATAAATAAAGCAGCGGTAGAAATTAAAAACCAACTTTTATTACTTCCAAGAAAAGAGTCAAAACCCCATATATCCAAGGTACAAATTATTCCATTACATCAAGTTCCAAATAAAGAAGCATAAACTTAAAACAAAAGTAAATTATTCCCCATAAATAGCAGAAGCAGCCATAGCATAGCCTAAGACCAAACTGTACATGAGCTATCAGAAAGCAAGCTAAATCCAAGCTAAGAGCTAGTGTTTCCTCCCTGAGAACCTGGGGGAAAACGGAAGAAAAAGAGGCGAAAGAAAAAGGGTCATTCATAAAGACTGGTAAGCCCTAGTGACTATCAGTATGCAAACTAGTAAAGGTAACATGATATGTGAAAACTGGAATTAAACATAAGGATGATAACAGAACTGGGAGGATAATTAAGATGGTCAAGTCTAGCATCGCATATTCGAGATTCGCTGCACCAACTGTACTAGTATTCTAACCCATGTCAAGTATTAACCATGAAATGATCCCTTGGCCCAATATCATGAAATGACCCATTACGCGGTCCTACGGTACGATCTACTAATCGATCGGCTCCCTACAAGTCCTAGCTCGTCATGTGTTTGTGTCATACGGCCCTATCCTGAAATGTAATTACCTGTGCTAGGTCCACCATAGGGTGTATCAAGCCTTATGGTGCCAACCATCGACACGAATCAAGCACGCACAGTGTAAATCTACAGGTGACCAATGCCTGCTTTTTCAACTCCGGACTACGTGCGCGACCATAGTCCGCCTGAACCTACAATGGAGCACCTACTCAGCCGTCGTTCTGGTCACTTACAATCAGCCCAGTAATCGTGCTCCACCCTGCCTAGTCCCAGGGTATCGTGATATGTCTAAGTGGGTTACTGCTGAAAAGGACCGCGTAACTAGGGTTTCTAATGGGTTAAGTGTTGTCATTCAAATTCGTGACTTAACCCTATCCAGATCGTGTATCAAGTTGGTTAAGTGTGTTCAAGCAGTTCATGACTTAACCCTATCAATTCATCATGTCAAGTTGGTTAAGTATATTCAAGTGGTTCATGACTTAACCCTATCATGCGGCATTAATTCATTAGTGCACGCCAACCTCTCACATTAGACTGACTGTTGTGGTAACTGGATTTGCCGGGCGGTTCCGGGCAGATTTACACCACAACATAGTCTAACCTCGGGTTTTTACGTGCGATATGACCAACTACCCATATTGGATCCTATTGTTTGCAGCCACTGGATTTGCCTGGCGGTTCCGGGCAGATTTACACTGCAAACTCAACCCAACCTCGAGTTGGCCATTTACAAGTTATCTAATTGTCATGCCCACATTCAAGTTTTCATGTCTAGATTCATGTCAAGTTTTCAGGTCATGTTTCATGTCAAATCGTGTCAAGTTCTTGTCCATATTCAGGTTCAAGTCATAACAACGTTCATGTTCAAGTTTGAAGCTAATTTATGTTTTACCAAGTCTACCCAAATCGTATTCCCATCGCACATAAGTTCAAATCGATACAAATAAATCTAATAGGGAATAACATAAAAAGGAACGCGTATAAGGCGGCAAAAGTGATTACTAGCATAACATGATATGACTTGAAATAAAAGATTAAAACATTACTGGCATATGAAATATTGGCCTCAAACATAAGGATTCTAATTCTAGCGAAATAAGGTACTAGTCAAGATAACGGTTGTCATAAGGTGATAGTATAGTCATTGTAACGATTGACATAAGGTGATAGCCATAAACTTGTGACTAATAGCAGATTCAACATGATAATACGAGAGGTTTTATTTTTGATTTACAACATGAATAGGCCCCAAATCAATGTCATTGTAATATCCAAGAGTCAAGATCCAAGATGAACAAGAATAAATGTAAAACAGTCATCTCACATAGGTCCAATTTCAATTTACATCATATTCATATTACATTTACAGTTTAAATCTAAAAATAACTGGGGCTTACAGATCATGGTTCGAGAATTAGAAAAAGAGAGTCGATGTTGAATCTTTATATGCTTAGTCAAGTCCTAATAGAAATCCCCAAATCAGCAATTCCTTTAACGCAGTCTCAACGTAGAAGAAGCAGTCTCTTTCTCAAACTTTTCAACCAGAATTAGAGCAGTATAAGGTCAGAAAGAATTTTGTGTAGAGAGATTGGTGTTAGGGGCTGTATTTATAGGGTCAAGTCAACGAATGTGGACAGAAACGAGGTCAGATACATCAAAATGAATTCAGCTTCAGAAGTGGACTCGGCCACCAGGTCGACTTCCAGGTCAACACTATGGTCGACCTGGTCCTGGGTAGGTCGACTACATAGTCGACCCCTAGGTCGACCTGGTCCTGGGCAGTAAATTTCCCGCCCAGTCCATTTGGGGGGTTTGAATTTCGAATTTTGAATTCGAATTGCGCTGTTTTGAACTCGAAAACTTCGAATGGTCATAAATTGGTCATACGTGCTCCGATTTTTGAAAACTCAGACTCGTTTTCAAGCAGAATTTCGAGACGAACGCAATGCATAGCCCGTTTCCCTTGATTCTTATTTTAAAAATTAATTCTGCCTTGATTTGTGGTTATTACACGTTATAAAAACACGGGTTGTTACACTCACCCTCTAACTTCTTTCTATTAATGATCTGGAATGTTCGATGTCCGAATGGTCAACATGGTAGTTTGGTGTTGATTTTCGGAGTCGAAAATCCCAGTTCGTTATAGTTGTATCAGAGCTTAAGGTTAAGTGATAACCTTGGCTCTGTGGCGTAACTCAGTAGAGATGGGGTTAGTAATACCCTAGATTGAGTTTGAGTGTATATATACGAGTGAACGTATTTGTAGATTTTATAAAAAAAATTGTTTTATATTGTAGAGATTTATTAGTTGAGTAGTTTGTGAGTTCTGGTCGATTAGTTTGATCAACTGTATCGATAGGAGTTTCTAAACACTTGAATATGATAAACTGACACAGTATGTTTTGAAAGAGGGTAAATGAAATAATTTTACCCAAATTATATTTGGATATAAAAGAAAAAATATATATTTGAAGTATTATAGTATATGTGATGTGTTGGTTGGTTGTTTTTGAAATGGTTATGTAAATAACCAATTGGAGTTCGTAAAATATGAAAGCAGATTAATTAAATCAGAATTAGAATTAAAATTTTGGAAAAAAAAATGGAAAAAGGTGTTTGTAAGTAGGTCTGTGTTTAGTATAAGAATTTTAAGATCCTGGGAGATTTTAAATTGTTTTACAAGCTTTGGGAATGGTATTTTGAAATATATTTCAAAGTGGAAATGTTTAGATATGGTTTTGAAAATGATGTAGTATTGAACTCACTTGGATAGCTGGGAAATAACTCAGATGATGCTGGCCACATCATCAGTGTTCATTTTCGAGTTGTAAGTGTTGGATTACTACCAAAGAGATTGTTTTTGAATTGTTTTAGGGGAAAAGGAAGTTGTTTTAAATCCCGAAAGGGGATAATTTATTTTAGAAAAACTAAACTGTTTAAAATCCCCAGGAAGATAGTATGAATTAAAAACAAATTAAAGAAATCGGTGATAACAAATATGAGTTAAATTGAAACCAATCAATTGGAAATTTAATTGGAATATAATATATGAAGTAAAAGCAGATTTTTAGTTGCAAGATAGAATCTGAAATGGTATGGGATTGGTGAGTTAGGAATTTGGGATCTAGAAGGAAACTTGAGTTTGAAATGGTAATTGGCTTATTTAAGCGAATAGCTGTGATGAGAATAAATTGATCAGAGATTGATTGGAATGACTTTGGTATATGCTTAATTGGCAGTAGAATAAAAAGGATTTAATGATAAGCCGACAAAAAGGTACACGTTTATTTTTATGGATTCGTTGATTTATGAGCCGATTTGGCAAGCCGCTTGGCTGTTTGATTTTCTTTTGGATTGGAAAGGGCCTAGAGAGGCGAGTTAGGGTTTGAACTATTGACCGGTAAAAAGGAGATGCTAGCGAAATTTTCCGAAATTTTAGAGTGTTAGAGAATTTTCAGAATTTTTGAAATTTTCGTTAATCGAAATTAATTAATATTTTAATTGGAATTAATCGGTTTAGTTGAAACTGGAGTTAAAGAAGTAAATATGTAATTTTAACCCAGTGAATAGGGTTTGTTCTCCACCTTAGCAATTTCGAAGACGAAATTATTTTAAGGGGGGAAGAATGAAACGACCTGCATTTTTCAGCGATATAATTTATTTAATTATTTAAATAATGGTTTGGTTATTTAAAATGGACAGAATGAAATAATATTGAATATTTAATTAAAATAAATAATATAATAATATATTTAATTTATGAAATAGTCAGAAATAGTGGAATTCACAAAATGGGGTGAATTGAATCAACAGTGATATTTAATTCAGTTTAGAATTGAATTAGAATAACGAATATATTATTGAACGATAGTTTGAATGTATAATTATAATATAATTATAATCGAGCTCGAAATGGCGCTGCAGTTCGCTATTTGGCGATTTGAACTTCAACTGAATGTACAGGATTCATTTTAAATCGGACTTCTGTGAAACAAGAAACGTTAGGAGCTAGTGAAGTATATTTTTCTAGTGGAAGAGAAAATCGAGGTTTCATCGTGTAGATTTTTAGTTATGTCCAAATCAATTTTTCAAAAAGTCGCTATGGAATTCCTTTATAATTTATATCGACTTATTTATATTTTAAAATGAATTTTTAAATACAAATCAAATATCGATGTAACACTGTAACTGAAATATCGAGCTAAAAATCCTGGTGTAGCAGTATGATATTCTGTCGATAATATACACGATAATATTTATTTTTAAATATTAAATTTTATTGTTTTTAAATATATTTATATATTTAAATGGGTTATTTAGAGCTTTAAAAATAGCCAGTTTTTCAAACGACCTCAGAATTCGACGAAACTAATTTTGTTAGATCCGTAATATTAAATTATTGCTAGATATCAAGTTTCGTGATTTTTAGAGCCAGTATTTGGCCGTATGGATTTTTAATGTGGAAAACAATCATTATTCTAACGATTAAAAATACGCTGTGTGAGCAAATGAAGTCGGAATTCGACGAAACCCGATTCGTTGGGACCGTAATGTCAAACTGTAGCTGCATGTCAGGTTTGGTGATTTTTGGTTGTCGTATGTGATCACAGGAATTTTAGAGGACACAGAAAAGTAGCATTTGCTTAAAATAAAATAAAATATTCGAGTAAAAAAATATTAAAATCATCCTATATAATACCCTAACCCTTCCTAACCCTAAATCATTCTCCAGTCTTGTGAAAAACTCACGCCGCCACTCAAATAAAATTCCACAGCAAAAATCGCAAGTTCTAAAATCCGTATAAAATCGGATAAATTCCGACAAATCGTATAACTCGTATACATTGATTCCTGAGGTACTACCCTTCATCTTTATGGGTGTTTTGAAGGGAACGATTACATTTGGGGTTCACTGTTTTAACACAACATCGGTTAGGGTTTGGGATACGGTGAAGTAGAAGCATCGATTTGAGTTGTAATTGCTATTTTTTGATTTAGGAGTGAAATAGCATCGATATACATTTTTTTGGGTGAGACCGTGGGTATTTTTGTTGATCAGTTGGTGAACAGGAGCGAAAAACACTGGGCGACGGGGTTCTTTTGGGTAGTGCAAGCTGGAAGGTGAGGGGATAGGGAGGTAGAGGTCGCAAAGGAGAAGAGAATGGAGGTGGTTTTGTGTTAATCGGTGGAGGGATGAAGTGGAATCGGAGGTGACAAAATTCGGTGATGGAGCAGTATACTGGAGATCGAATTTCTGTGTTTGGGGAAGATGACGAGCGGATCTAGGTTTTAACGTTGGGTTTGGGCCGGGAGACAAGGGGTGAGGCCCAATTCTTAAAAATTAATGTTTTTATTTTAATTTAAAAATGTATGAAATTCGTAACGTCGTATCTTATACATACGATATCAGATTGACGAACCGTAAGTTGCGTTGGGATCGTATGGACGGTGCCTACACCATAGAACTGACCGGGAGTGAATTCGAGCTCGTTTGGATTCATGGTGAAAGTAAATGCTAAAATCAAATCAATGACCAATTATCGTTATTTAACGATAAACCGCCCAATGTGAGTAATCTCACTAACTCTGCTCAATTTATATTTTTATAAAATATTTTTAGAATTTATAAATGATGGTTGTTTGCTGTGTGTTGGCTGTTTGTTGAACTGCTAGTCAGTTGATTCAAAATATAGATAATGATATAAATTTAAATCATTAATCGAATATTGATTATGTTTATCAGAATATTTTGTACTCATGTTGTTCATGTTGATTAACATCTGTGGATGCAGGGAAACAGGTCGGAGGGACCTAACTGGGTTCCTCAACATTTATTTTACTATTTTGTCGTATATTGTGTTATATGATGTGATATGAAATCTGTTGTTGATTTTGTATGGTTGAATGATGCTGTTCATTGTTATATGGTACGTTAAATACCATAAAGAATACTGGAATGTAAAAAGGAAATTTTCAATGTTATATTGAAAAAGAAATATTATAAAAAGAAGCTATTTATTTAGAAAATAAATAGATTAAAAAGGAATATTTATTTGTTAATCAAATAGATAAAATTGGAAAGAAATATTTGTAAACTATTTACAAATTGAATTGAACGGGGTATTTATTTGAAAATAAATAGAATAGAAAGAGGAAATATTTGTAAAACAAATAGAAAGGGACTAGTTAGATTATAAAAGGAATTACTTATAAAATCAATAGATTTTATATAAAAAGAAATTATTTTATAGGATAAACAGAATTATCAGAAAGGGATTCATTTTGTAAATAAATACATTACAAAAGGAAATACTTGAAAAAGTGACTAGAATTGTATGAAAGGAGAATTTTACATTTGAAAGATTTAAACCTGTGCTTCGCACACGGGTATAACTTGATATGGATTTAAAGTAAAGATTTTAGATAGAATCTATTTTGACTGATAGATTGAGAAGATAAATTTATAAATAATATTTTATAAATTAAATAAAATGTTTATCATTGGATAAATAGAATATATAAGTCAGGACTTATATAGAGAAGTAAGAATCGATTTCAACATCGATATTTGAAACTGAATAAAAGTAGAGTTAATTAGATAGAGTTAATCGAATTAGAATTAATTGAATATTAGCTTTTCAATTAGAATTGATCGGATATAATTATTTGAGATAGAGTTAGTCAAACATAGTTATTTAGGATGTGTTGCCATTTCGTGCGGCTGCTAGCGTAATTCGCAAGGCTGCAGATAGCCTATGGCGGTCGGATGTTTCTTGAGGGAATAAGGCGTAACCGTTGTGATCGCTGTGATCTAGAGTCAAGCGAATGGAGTCAAATCAAACATTAGTTAATCGATAGAATGTAATTAAGTCGAGTTAATCAGTTAGAGTTAACTAGTTATAATTAATCAGTTAGAGTTAACCAGTTATGGTAAATCGAATTAGGGTTATTCAAATGGAATTAATCAACTTCAAGTTAGTCGAGTATTAATAGATTAAATAGAGTTAGTTAAAAGGAATTTATCGAATATCACTTATTTGAAGTAGAGTTATCGAATATAGTTTACTCGAGAAGAGTAATCTAACATATTTCATTCGGAACGAGTTAAATCGAATATAGTTATTCGAAGGAGAGAATTATCGAATATGGTTTATTCGAGGAGGGATTGTAGAATATATTATTCGAAGAAAAGGATTATCGAATATTAGTTATTCGAACAGAGGAATCGGATATAGTTTATTCGAAAGAAAGTTATCGGATAGTGGTTATTCGAGAGTGAATTATAC
This sequence comes from Allium sativum, assembly GCA_030737875.1. Taxonomy (NCBI): domain Eukaryota; kingdom Viridiplantae; phylum Streptophyta; class Magnoliopsida; order Asparagales; family Amaryllidaceae; genus Allium; species Allium sativum. The sequence goes on from CM060925.1 coordinate 276,097,066, forward strand.
ATTGGAATTCGATTATATCGAATTAAGGAAAGTAATGTTTACTTTCTGTTTCAAATCAAGTTTACTTATTTGTTAATAAATTAGTGGTTTGTTTATTTATCCAAATTAAGATATAAAAGGTATATTTAAGTTAATATATTTTGAAAGCATGGAATTTTAACATTTGAGTTATAATCAAATGATTTGTAAAGGAGGTGGATTCGTAAATAGAATCCGAGAGTTTCGCAAGGAAGTTTCTTAAAGATTTAAAGTTTCTTATACCCCAACTTGATTGACTTCGTTTTTTAACTAAGGAATGGTTAAGGTTCGATAGTGAAGATTGGTTAAGTGAATTCAGTTAGTGAGTGAAATGGGTTGAATGGGCGAAGCGATGTTTTATTTAAACATCAGTTTAAATCCGATAAAGGAGTTTGGAAAAAATCTCAAATAAGAACCAGAAACGTTTCTAAAGTTAGAAAATGAGAATTTACCAATATATAGAAATGGGAAAATGGATAAATTAAAGATAATTTATAGAAAGAGATAAATTGGATGGATGATTGATCGGTAGAATTTCCATCTGGAAATAATATCGTTGGTTGCACACCTGTTTTTCTTTGATAGATAAATCACTGAATATCGAAGTTTTTGACCATTTTATCGTCGTCAATATAGAGAGACCAGGATCGGGCATATTATCTGAAAACAACTCTGTATGGACGTTAGCATGGCGATCAAATATTGAAGACGGAGTTATGCAAGGGCTATCCTATTTACAGAATAGTGCCTTCGATTTGTCCAGTCCCAGGACAAACGTGAAGGGATGAATGTCTGACAGAGTATATCTAACGGATCGCGTAAGTTGATCTCTTCAAATGTACTTATGTTTGGTGGCGAAGGAATTCGTTTCTCTTAGCCTTATACCTGTGGTATTTTTGAGAAAATCAATTTGTGATTTGACGGGTATAATGATGTGGCATTCGAAGTGAATGGTGGTCAAGTGTTTCAAAAGATACATAATGCCCTCAAGCCTCATCAACCAGGAAATGACAGAAATCGGGCAGGCAGCATGGCTAAGTGGGTCGCTCCCATTAGGGTGTATATCACCTATCTAGAGAAAATTCAATTCATTCTTTTGTCTATTCGATGATGTCCCCTTTCGGGAAGATGGGGGGGTAGCTCCCAACTGTTGGTGATATACATTCGATACACTCAAGTGAAATGAGTGGTCGGTCATGTGTGGTCCGGGTAGCAAGACGTTCTTGTTGAACCTAGTGTATTCACCTCTAGTGATACACTATCGGTAGGTGGTCCCATACCTTGTCATAGTTGGAATCCAATCTCCAATAAGCGCCCGCTATTTTGTTTGTATACTATATATGTGGAACATGAGATGCAGGCGTTCTGCTAGATTCTAATTACTTGTGATTAGACATTATTATAATATCGGAAAAGCATCAATTTCCAAAAGTGCTTTGGGTTATCGTAAGGTAAAAACCATCCGTGTTTATGTGTGGATTGGTCTTACGATTATCAATTCTTTTGAAAAGGATTTTGAAAAGTTAAACCAAATGATTTGAGTTTACTCACACCAGTCCCATGACTGACCCAGAGTTTATTTTGTTTTGTTTTTCCCTAAACTTTGGGTGCCCTAATTTGTACGGGCAGTCAAGTAGTTCAGGTCTTTACAGATATACTTGGCGGAGCTTGAAGCAGGAGGCTTCATTACCATATAGCTATTGTTTTTTCCGTTGTATGTAAGTGTTGTACTCTGATAATGTTATTGTATACATATACTGTTTTATTTCAAAGTTATGTTATAATATATTTTATTCGTTCCGCTGTGAGATTTGTGTTTACTCTGATTGTGTTCTTATTCTACTTCTATTCTATTTTCTATCTTATCTATTCTCACCCTATGACTTCTCTCTATTAATGATCTGGAATGCTCTATGTCTGAATGGTCAACATGGTAGTTTGGTGTTGATTTTCAGAGTCGAAAATCCCAGTTCGTTACAACGAAATTCAGATTTTTCTCTTCCGCTAGAAAGATATACTCTACCAGCTCCGTACATTTCTTGTTTCACATAAGTCCAATTTAAATTGGACCCTGTATATCCAATTAAAGTTCAAATTGCCAAATAGCGAACTACAGCGCCATTTCCAGCTCGATTATAATTATATTATAATTTATACGTTCAAACTTTGTTCAAATAATATATTTGTTAATATAATTCAACTCTAAACTGAATTATATATTTTAAATTGTCCAGTTCACATTAAAAATGTCAATTCACTATTTCTGATCATATTCAGAAATTAAATATATTATTTAATTATTAAATTTAATTAAATATTCAATATAATTTAATTAACGACCATTAAACACCCTAAATCACTATATAAATAATTAAATAAATAAATTATTATATCACCTAAAAATGCGGGTCATTACAATTTTATTCTCATTTACCAAAGCCCATTATTGCGCTTAAGTTTATTCTTTATTGTTTTGAGATGTTATCAGGTCTTAGAATTAATTTTGACAAGAGTTTTGTTATGGTCATTAACGATTTTGGTAATGTAGAGGATATGGTTGCTAGCACCTTAAACTATTCTGTCATGAAATTTCCTTTTGATTATTTGGGTTTTAAGATTAGGCCTTCGAAACTAAAGAAGGAGATTGGTTAGTCATAATCGATAAGAGTAATAGTAGACTATCAAGTTGGAACAATAGATTTTTGTCAAGAGCAGGTAGATTAGTACTGGTTAACACGGTACTAACTGCTATCCCAGCTTATTGGATGTCTGTACACAGATTTCCTCAATGGGTTATTGGAAAAATTGATAGAATAAGACGTAATTATCTATGGAGTGGGGGTAGTGATTGAAGCGACCCGAAACTTCCCCGGTCTCCGAAGAGATGAGAAAGAACGAATTACTGTGAGGACAAGACAAATCAGAACGCAGACGAAAGAACATTTCATTGCTATTACAACAATTCCATCAGATACAAGAATATACAGAGTATAATTGAATAAATTACATTTGATAAATATCAGAGATTACAATAAATTACATAGCAGCGGAAAATAATACAAAGCACAACTGAAGGTGATATACGGATACAGAGCTTTCCTGATATCATTCCAGCTGTAAACCAGGATCCTGTGAATATAAATCTGCAAAACCAAAACTACTAGCTGCCCGTGCGGAAAATAGGGGCACCCAGAGTTTAGGTTAAAACAATAAACTCCAGGTCAGTCATGTGACTGGTGTGAGAACTAAAACAGTTATTAAAACTTTATTTTTAAAAGAGAGTAACTCAAGGGACCACGCCGTATAACACGAAACGGGTTTTCTCCTAAGAATACCGGTGCATATAGATAAACAACGCAATGCTTTTTCGAAAAAATGAAGCTATTATAAGACCCAGGTCTCATCACACAATGCAACGCAAGCCGGAGGATAGGGTTTTCCCTTATAATAGCCAAACATGCTTGGTACGTTTAAAACAAATCATTTGATACTATAATAAATGTATAGTGTCAAAATAAATTCAATCATAAATATAAATCATAGACGGCATAGCATCCTATGCTACTATGTCGCCATACTAGGCTTTACAAATAAAGCCGCTATACACGTATTGGAAATTGGATTTCCATCATGGTGGCTCCTGATTCGAAAGATCGATCGCGTAATGCAATTCACCACGGCTTACGTCCCAACAAGAGAAAACACCGTCTTCACATCCGCACATTTGGGACCAGAGTACCACCGCGGCTTACGTCCCAGCGAGAGAAAACACCGCCTACTCTATATATCCCTGAGCACTAGGCTCATCTCGGTCGACCGAATCCACGACACCACTATGGTGCCCATCCACTAAAAAGCATACTGATCAAACCACCAGTTTACCACCATACCGGGGTGTGAGGCTCGCAGATCGACGTTATACACAAAGCCATGCTATATCAGCTGCGCTTTGATCATCAACCACCAAACTTTGCTTTTTAACAAAAGTCTGGATCACTGCATCTCAGCATGCCACACTATCAATCCATATCATACCACTGATTTCTGCCAATATATAACCTCTGAGCTCATATGTCTCAGAGAAGGGCGTTAAGCAAGAGAATAAATTCTCCGCCGCCAAACAGATATATATATTTAGCAGAGATCAACAAATACAATATAAAGGAATACAATGTCAGACACACCATCCATTTACAAGTCCGTTCTAGGTCTAAACGAAACCGGAGGCACTTTCCTCGCATATCCATCCATCTCCAAGTACGTCTGGACAACCACCAAGTATTTCCATCCTCTTGGGTGTACAGCCCAATCAGGATCGTCAGTAATTATCCCTACGATGTGAAGACTTCCGGTCTTCGACCACCGTCTTCATCTTCGACATATCGTCGAATCGGTTATTCAGAATGGGTATAAACCCGGCCTTTTCGAGCAACCCGCGTATATTAAAAACAAATGTTACACAAACACAACATACGCCTCATTCCAATTCATTAGTTACTAACCGTAAATCAGTAAGAGAGCAATTCCCCAAATATTAACCCCGAAGGCCGAAACCAACATCAGATCAATATCCAGGAAACCATTCTTCTTAACTAACCTTCACCTAGTTTCTAAATTTCAATTCTTAGGGAAAGGTTCCCATTAATTTTATCCAAGATAAATTCTTTAAAATTTATCCTTTAGTCTTCCTTTGGATGTCATTTCAAACCAAATTATGGTTTTCCAAACTAGTCGAGATTAGCGAACCACACCGAAGTAATTATTTATTTTATTTCCCAATCCCAACCTATTCATCCCCTGAAGCAAAACTGGTAGTACTCCATATCTAATACCATGGTGTTATCGGTAAAATTAATTACCATTTCACGTTCAAATCTAATTAAAGATTTAACTATCGCTTTGGAGCAAAACTGGTGATACTCCATTCTCGCTCATTTTCTAAAGTTGATAATTTAAATTATCAATCCACATTTCAATTTAATTGAAGATTCATTAAAACTCTTTTTACTGGGTTAAAGAACTAGTGTCATTTAAAACACAGTTCACGATAAACCCAAATCACATTCTATTTAAACACATTTCAAAACCAGTTTATTTATTTAAAAATAAATGGGTTTTAATTTTAGTTCAAAACTAGTTCATTTCGATAAAAATCTATCTTTATCTTTTCAAATATGGAGTTTTTCATCCCAATTTTTCCCAAATCATTTCTTATGATTTTACACAAATTATTGATATTTTTAATAATTTTATCAAGGCCCGTACAGTCGATTTCCATCAACGGCCATCGAACTGCACTTACAATGACCTTTTTCGAATTTGATTTGGACATAACTCCAAATCCAACTGTTAGATTTCAAATTTCTAATATTCGTTTGAAAGCTCTTTTCGATACGAACCCAACGGTTCGGGTTTTAGGAGAATCAGACGGTCGGATCTCCCGCAATGTCCGTTTGAAATCAATGGTCGAAATTCGCGAACTGCCGCGGCGCGTTCTATTCAGGCCATTATATTATATATATATAATATATATTTCGTCGATTACTATTTAAAACGAATTTTATAAATAGTTTTGAATTCGTTTCAAAAACAATTTCAACTTCCATCTCAATTCAAATCAAAATTGAATCTTCCCTTATAAATTCGTTTTAAAATTCATTTCTATTCAATTCAAGTTTCAATTCAATTTGAATTCATTTCAATTCGTTTTAAATTCAATTCGAATTCGTTCTATATTCAATTCATTTTGAAATCTTTTTATATTCAATTCATTTCGAAATCGTTTTCAATTCATTTCATTTCGAAATCGTTTTCAATTCATTTCACTTCGAAATCGTTTTTAATTCATTTCATTTCAAAATCGTTTTCAATTCATTTCATTTCAAAATCGTTTTCAATTCATTTCGAAATCGTTTTCAATTCATTTCATTTCAAAATCGTTTTCAATTCATTTCATTTCAAAATCGTTTTCAATTCATTTCGAAATCGTTTTCAATTCATTTCATTTCATTACAAAATATTTGATTTCAAAATTACTTTTCAATATTCATTTCAAAATGAATAAAATCGATATAAATATCGTTCACGTCAAAATGGCGTCAATCTAATCAACACGGCTTCATATATTCCTTTATTCTATTCAACAAATGAATATTTATTTTTGTCAACACACGACTAATCTCAACGAATGAGTACTGTCCACGTGTGACTATTTTTGTTAAATTATTTCGTTCAACACATGACTAATCTCAACGGATGAGTACAGTCAACACATGAACCTTTATTTAATAGTGATAAAGATATAAAATTTAGTGTTAAAATAGTACGTTCAACACATGACTAATCCCACGAATGAGTACAGTCAACACATGAACCTTTACTTTATAATATTCTTTATTCTCTAAATTGGAATGAGGCCCAATCAATCACCATATAAAATTAATTATATGGATTTTCATACAACACATGTATATAATAGCATTGAAAAATAATCAACCATCACCCAAAGTGCACTACACTGTATAAGCATCAAATATAGATATCTAACGCTTATAACAGCCTGTCAACCAATCGATCGACATATTTAATCAATCAGGATGAGTGAACTTCATATTTCATCCCAACACCCGTGTGGGGTTTCAAACAATCAAACACAGATTTTATTTGTGCAGTTGGGCGATGTGTAAAATTTATCGTCCCAATCAATGTCCTTCAAATAGGTGTACATAAACAAACCGTCCGGTTTGTAAATGAATATTTTATTTTATTCACTTCACGTTAAAAATTATATTTTTAACGATAAAACATTTTATTTTAACATATGAATTTCTATTCGTTCATTCTTTAAATAAAATGATATTTTTATTTTTCTAACTTATTTTAAAAAATTTCGGCGGCATAACGGCACGGTACTAGAAACGGGACGAGGCCTAGCCTTATCCCCGGTCTAGTGAAGGCCCACGCCATTCACACATCAATCAAATCAATTCATTTCACCAAACAATTCAATTCAAACAAAATATTCTAACTAACCACACAACCAAACAATTTAACAAACAAGCCATCCATGGTCTGTGGATGACGGGTGTCGGGTGCTACTAAACACCGTCTGCATCCTAGTATATATATATTAACTAGAAAAAGAAATTTTGAGTGAGAAGTTCTCACCAATAGCTATCCAATCATCTTGACTCTTCTTTGATAGAAATCTTCATCGTTATCGCATTTTTGTCATCTTCGTTGCTGTAGCCACTACATATGTAAAAATCGAATTTTTACTTCGCTATTCAATATATAAAAATCGAATTTTTACCTTGTTATTCAATATATAAAAATCAAATTTTTACCTTGTTACTCAATATATAAAAATCGAATTTTTATTATACTATTCAATATATAAAAATCGAATTTTTACCTTGTTATTCAATATATAAAAATCGAATTTTTATTATACTACTCAATATATAAAAATTGAATTTTTACCTCTACAATATAGATAAAATTATATTTTAATCACGCTATTTTTCATATAAAGATTTCTCCTTTTTACATATAAAGATCTCGCCTTTAATACGCCTATCATGTAAAAATTATATTTTTACATCTTCTACATAGTAAAGATCATATTTTTAATACTTTAAAAATATAAAGATTATATTTTTATCGACGCTACTATATAGAAAAGATTATATTTTTATCGACGCTACTATATAGAAAAGATTATATTTTTATCGACGCTACTATATAGAAAAGATTATATTTGTATCGACGCTACCATATAGAAAAGATTATATTTTTATCGACGCTACTATATAGAAAAGATTATATTTTTATCGACAAGGCGACTTCATAAAAATCTCATTTTCCTTTTCAGACAATAAAAATTCAATCTTTTCCTTTCAATATAAAAATGTAAACTTTTCTTATATAAAATTATGAACTTTTCTATTATCTTCTTCATTAGAAAAATGTAAGCTTTTCAAATATAAAGATCCAACATTTATAGCGAATTCATATTTATAAAAATCATATTAATTCAGTTTTTAAAAATCATGGCAATTTGGTTATAAAATAAAAGAAGAAGAAGAAAGGAAAGAGGGGACTCACAGTAAATCAATTGGAGGAGGGAGCATCGATGGGGGAGATGGAACCTGAACGGAGGCGGCTGCTGAGGCCAGCGGTGGGCGGTTTCTGGCAGGTTTACGAGGGGGGGTTGCAACGGGTTATTGGGGCCAGAGGGAAGTTCGACGGAGGCGGGTGAAGGCCAGGGAGGGGCGCTCGATCGATGCGGTGGCTTTTTTGGTGAGTGGCGGCGGAGCACGGTGGCTTCGAGGTGGCCAGGCGACGAGCGATTCGATTTCTCTCTTTTTTTTTTGTTTCGAATTAGAACTGATAAGGAGAAGGGGGCCAGAGGAATTTAATGGGAGGAGGGGAAAGAGGAAAGGTTTTTATTATTATTATTATTTTAATTTCAAAATGTTGACTTTTACATACGACCTCGAAATGAGGCCCACCGTCTGTCGTCCATAGCGTATTACCCCTATTCCGAACACAACGAGATATGTATCGTAGGTTGATTCGATCGTTTCGAACTGTTTCCGTTAAAATCAACATATAACACTATATATTGAATTTGAAAGCGCATTTCTATTTATCGGGGTCACATACTAATTAGAAAAATTCCTGAAAAATATTTTCTAGCTTCGTATTGACGATACGGTCCTAACAAAACTAGTTTCGTCGAATTCTGAGACCGTTGGAAAAATGGCCATTTTCCAGTCGATTAAAATCAACTGAAACTGGTCAAACGCGTTTTCCTTTGCCGTGCTCACATATTGATTCAAAAAATTATGAAATTTGGAATATGGCAATAACTTGACACTGCGGATCCAACAAAAGTGGTTTCGTCGAAATCCGAGGTCGTTTGCAAAATTCACATTTTCAAGGGCCTGAATTCCATAGCGACTATTCAGAAATTTCTACTGGACATATCTTTTGATTCCCGCTATGAAATTTTGATTTCTCGGATTCTTTGGAAAGATATTCTCAATTAGATCCTATTATTTTTGGTTTCGCTAAAATCCAGTTTGTTTTGCACCCGTTACATTCAATTGAAGTTTGAAATCGAATTATCGAACTACCGCGCCATTTCAATTCCTTTTATAATTATGTATAATTATTTATATTCTAACGACGGCGTATATAAATATATTCATTCGAATTATATTCAAAATAAAATTTTCATCGATATTATTTAAAATAATCTATTTTAAATATCCAAAATTGGCTAAAATTGCTAAAATAAAATTTTTAAACTGGCCCAGAATTTCCGGGTTATTACAGTGATCCTATTTGTAGGGGTTTCAAATGTTTAGTAAACTGAGAGGTGTGTTGTAAGTCTAAAAAAGATGGGGGATTGGGGATCATTAAATTATTTAATTTTAACTCTTCCTTATTAGCCAAATGGTTGTGGAAATTTAGGTGTCCTGTAGTGTCGACTACGTGGAAGGTTATTGTATCTAAATTTTACTATTCAGGTGAAGAGTTTATTGTTGGATCTAGTGGTAGTTGGTATAATAGATTATCTAACTTTTGGAAGTCAGTATTAAAATGCTTTGATTTTTTTTAACTTAGGTTATAAGGTGATTGTTCATTCGGGTAATATGTCTTACTGTTGGCGTGATACGTGGATTTCTCGTCTACCACTTAAAATTGAATTTAGGGAGCTCTTTAATAACTATAGTTTAAAAAATACGTTGATTAAAGATGTTTATAGAAGGGATTTGGATCCCCCATGGGAGTTTTCTTTTGATATTATTTTAGATGGGGAAATGTTAAGACAATTAGCTTTACTTTATGCTAAGTTATCATTATATCACATTGATTAGTATAGGGACTTTATTAGTTGGGGTACAGATAAAAGTCAAGTTTATTCGGTTAATTCTATGTATACCTTTATAAATTTTTCGGGAATCTCATTTCGGTCATTTAAGTTTATTTGGAAATCTAATTCTCCTCCTAAAGCTAAATTTCTAATGTGGTTAATCACTCATAAGAAACTTAATACGGTTGTGCTTCTAAAGAGGAAGAATATCATTTTTGATGTTAAGTGTTATTTTTGTAATCTTTTGAATGAGGATGTTGATCATTTATTTTTCTCATGCAATATCACAAATTTTATATTTAATATGGTTTTAAGGATTTTTGTTTTTGATTGTCCTAATTCTTTCAATAGTTGTGTTGATTATTGGGATTCTTATAGATTTGTTTATAATGTTAGTGAAAGATACATATTAGATTCTTTGGTCACTATCATAAGTTGGTTCATTTGGTTTGAGTGAAATCAGATATCTTTTCATTCTAATTCTATTTCTACAGATAATTTAATTATTAAAATAGTTTATTTTAGTTTGGATTGGATGTCTAATTCACATTACAAGCTATTCGGTAAATTGGGCTTTGAGAGATTATTGGTTAAGGTTAGATTTAATTTGAATCTATTTATTGGAATCAACATTTTTTCGTAATAGACATCGCATTGGTTGTTAATTTCTTTTATCAGTTTTTTCCTTGTATTTTTTCTACTACACATATATGTATGGTATATACATATGTATGAATATATATATATATATATTACTATATAATATATATATATATATATATTCATACATATATATTTCCATATATATATATATATATGTGTGTGTGTGTGTGTGTGCGACAAATTACTAATAGTTTGTTGAGATTTACGCAGATTCAAGTTATCAATAAGGAGGAAGAGCTTCACGGATAACTGGATGGATTGGTTGTAGTTGTTGTGGGGGCTGTTTTTTATAGTTAGACTTGGAGTGTTGTATTTGGTTGATTTTTACCTTATGGCTGTATCGATGTGTTTTGTTTGTATTGGAGTAGATATACTTTAATATAGGGTGGGGGCCTTACCGGAATTCGATATTGAAGTATGATGGGCGATGGTTTATCCAGAGCTCATCTATCTACCTCCTCTACATTTATATAGTAGAGTCTGGTTTTATGTAGTCGAATTTTGTAGTTTTTGGCTATATATATATATATATATATATATATATATGTGTGTGTGTGTGTGTGTGTGTGTGTGTGTGTGCGCGCTCTCTTCTTTTCGGAAGATCACACATTTTGTTTTTTCAAAAAGTAAAAATAAAATAGTATTATTGCCTTAAAATTTGATTCAACAATAATTTAAACCTTTTTATACTTTATTTAAAATTCACATTAAAATCAAATTTGATTTTCAAAAATCTTAGATCGTTACATTCAAATTTAAACCCATGCATCATATTTAATCATATAATATGTTTGGATATATTAACTTGCATGTATATCTATACTCAAACTCAAGCCAAATTTTTACCGACTTAAGTTGAATTTTATTTCAAAAATTCAAGTTCGATTATAACTTATATAATTCATTTAACTTATCATAAGTTAAAGTGAAAATTGTCATTCAAATTTGCAATTCTTCCTTGATTAATCCTTTTATTTTCATAATCAAACCATTTAAATCAACCAATCAAGGAAATCCAAGTTCCAACAATCAAATCAATAATTTGGAAGAAATATTTCCTTTTTCTTTATTTAAAAAAAATATGATTCGGGTAAATTATTTCATTTACCCTCTTTATAAAATAATAATTTTATATTAAAATTACAAATACGCGCTCTAGAATATATACACACTCAAACTCAATCTAGAGTATTAATAACTCCATCTTTATTGAGTTATGCCACAGAGCCATGGTTATCACTAAACCAATAGCTCTGATACCACTGTAAGGACCTAGAGGAAATTCGACACTCGAATTTCGACATTAATACATAAAAACTCATATTACTTGCCAAAACCAAAATATCGAACAACACCAGATTGTTAATAGAAAGAAAACATATAGTGACACCACTCGAACTTCTCCGCGAAGGAAAGCACGGATGGCGTTGAGGACAAGACAAAATAGAACGCAGACGGAAGAACATTTCATTGTTATTACAACAATTCCATCAGATACAAGAATACCAGTGCATATTATAAACAGCACAATGCTTTTTCGAAAAATGAAGCTATTATAAGACCCAGGTCCCATCACACAATGCAACGCAAGCCGGAGGATAGGGTTTTCCCTTATAATAGCCAAACATGCTTGATACGTTTAAAACAAATCATTTGATACTATAATAAGTGTATAGTGTCAAAACAATTTCAATCATAAATATCCATCCTAGGCGGCATGGGTACCATCTATCATGTCGCCATACTAGGCTCTACAAATAAAACCGCAATACACGTATTGGAAATTGGATTTCCGTCATGAGTCGAGGCAATGGGCAAGCTCCTCTCCGCTTCGAGACACTCTAGCAAATGCTCAGGACTACACACTCTGGGCAGCCACTGGATCGGTTGGGCCGGTCCTCTCTTACGTTTGAGGATTAGTTATTCCTGAACACACGTTTCCCGGTCCTTACAGACCTATAATCGAGGCGCCTCATTCCAATAACCACAAAGGTGAAAAGTATATAAATGTCAGGGCTGGTAAGTCACTGACACCACCAAAGCTAGAAAGAAACGCCGTGTTCTCCCAACGGTCCGTATCCCTTTTTTAACTCATACCGAGGTGTGAGGATCGCGAATTCACGTTATACACAAAGCTACGCCACAGAGGCCGTGCTTTGATCATCAACCACAAGACTTTGCTTTTCAACAGAAGCCTTGATCCATGCAACTCAGCGTGCCACACAGGCAATTCATGCCATGCGATTGATATCTATAGATATATAACCTCTAAGCTCATACGTCTGAGAGAAGGGGGTTAAGCAAGAGAATAAATTCTCTGCCGCCAAACAGATATATATTTAACAGAAATCAATCAACACAGAATAAAATCCAATGTCAGACACACAATCCATTTACTAGTTCGTTCTGGGTCTGAACGAAACCGGAGGCACTTTCCTCGCATATCCATCCATCTCCAAATACGTCTGGACGACCACCAACTATTTCAATCCTCTTGGGTGTACAGCCCAATCAGGATCGCCGGTAATTATCCAAACGATGTGAAGACTTCCGGTCTTTGAGCACCGTCTTCATCTTCGACATATCGTCGAATCGGTTATTCAGAATGGGTATAAACCCGGCCTTTCCGAACATCCCACGTATATTAAAAACAAATGTTACACAAACACAACATACGCCTCATTCCAATTCATTAGTCATTAACCGTAAATCAGCAAGAGAACAATTTCCCAAATATTAACCCCGAAGGCCGAAACCAACATCAGATCAATACCCAGGAAACCATTATTCTTAACTAACCTACAGCTAGTTTCTAAATTCCACATTCTTAGGGAAAGGTTCGCATTAATTTTATCCAAGATAAATTCTTTAGAATTTATCCTTTAATCTTCCTTTGGATGTCGTATTAAACCAAATTATGGTTTTTCAAACTAGTCGAGATTAGCGAACCACACCGAAGTAATTATTTGTTTTATTTCCCAATCCCAACCTATTCATCCCATGAAGCAAAACTGGTAATACTCCATATCTAACACCACAGTGTTGTCGGTAAAATTAATTACCATTCCACGTTCAAATCCAATTAAAGATTTAACTATCGCTTTGGAGCAAAACTAGTGATACTCCATTCTCGCTCATTTTCTAAATTTGATAATTTAGATTATCAATTCACATTTCAATCTAATTGCAGATTCATTAAAACTCCTTTTACTGGGTTAAAGAACTAATGTTATTTAAAACACAGTTCACGACAAACCCATGAATCAATTCTATTTAAACCCCATTTCAAATCCAATTTATTTATTTAAAAATAAATGGGTTTTAATTTTAGTTCAAAATTAGTTCATTTCGATAAAAATCTATTTTTATCTTTTCAAATATGGAGTTTTTCATCCCAATTTTTCCCAAATCATTTCCTATGATTTTACACAAATTATTACTATTTTTAATAATTTTATCAAGGTCCGTACAGTCGATTTCCATCAACGGCCATCGAACTGCACTTACAGCGACCTTTTCTGAATTTGATTTGGATGTATCAACAAATCCAACCGTTAGATTTCAAATTTCTATTATTCGTTTGAAAGCTCTTTTCGATACGAACCTAACGGTTCCGGTTTTAGGAGAATCCGACGGTCGGATCTCCCGTAATGTCCGTTTGAAATAAATGGTCGAAATATACGAACTACCGCGGCGCGGCACGTTCTATTCAGGCCATTATATAATATATATAATATATATTTCGCCGATTTCTATTTAAAACGAATTTTATAAATCGTTTTAAATTCGATTCAAAAACAATTTCAACTTCCATTTCAATTCAAATCAAAATTGAATTCTTCCTTATAAATTCGTTTTAAAATTTATTTCTATTCAATTCAAACTTCAATTCAATTTGAATTCATTTCAATTCGTTTTCAGTTCAATTCGAATTCGTTTTCAATTCAATTCGAATTGGTTTTCAATTCAAATTGGTTCTCTATTCGATTCAATTCAAATTGGTTTTCTATTCGATTCAGTTCAAATTCGTTTCCTATTCGATTCAATTCAAATTGGTTTTCTATTCGATTCAATTCAAATTGGTTTTCTGTTCGATTCAATTCAAATTGGTTTTCTATTCGATTCAATTCAAATTGGTTTTAATTTAAATTGGTTTTCTATTCGATTCAATTCAAATTGGTTTTCTATTCGATTCAATTCAAATTGGTTTTCTATTCGATTCAATTCAAATTGGTTTTCTATTCGATTCAATTCAAATTGGTTTTCTATTCGATTCAATTCAAATTGGTTTTCTATTCGATTCAATTCAAATTGGTTTTCTATTCGATTCAATTCAAATTGGTTTTCTATTCGATTTAATTCAAATTTAAAAACGAATATAATCGATATAAATATCGTTCGCGTCAAAATGGCGCATCTCTAGTCAACACGGCTTTATATATTTCAGTAATTCCGTTATTTTATTCAACAAATGAATATTTATTCTTGTCAACACATGACTAATCTCAACGGATGAGTACTGTCCACGTGTGACTATTTTTGTTATTTAATATATTTTATGAAAATTAAGGTATCTATCGTTTGATATTAAATCAGACCCCAACTGTAAATTAGTAAGAGAACGATTCCCTGAATATTAACCCCGAAGGCCGAAACCAACATCAGATCAATATCCAGGAGACCACTCATCTTATCTATTTTCCGGTTAATTTCTAATTTTCAACATGATAAAGATGTAAATTTTATTGTTAAGATATTTCGTTCAACACATGACAAATCTCAACGGATGAGTACTGTCAACACATGAACCTTTATTTTATAATGATAAAGATGTAAATTTTATTGTTAAGACATTTCGTTCAACACATGACAAATCTCAATGGATGAGTAATGTCAACACATGAACCTTTATTTTATAATATTCTTTATTTTCTAAATTGGAATGAGAACCAATCAATCACCATATAAAGTTAATTAAATGGATTCCATACAACACATGTATATAATAGCAACGATAAATAATCAACCATCATCCAAAGTGCACTACACTGCATAAGCATCAAATATAGATATCTAACGCTTATAACAGCCTGTCGATCCATCGATCGACATACAACTAATTATTGGGATTAGTGTACACCGTATTTTATCCCAATACCCTTGTGGGGTTTCAAATAATCAAACACAGATTTTATTTGTGCAGTTGGGCGATGTGTAAAATTTATCGACCCAATCAATATCAGTCAAATCAGTGTATATAAACAAATCGACTGATTTGTTTATAAATATTTATTTATTTATTCACATTCACGTTAAAAAATATATTTTTAACGATAATTTATTTATTTATTTCAACACATGAATATATTTCATTATCTATTTGGCATCAACTTCACAAACAAATTTCACAACACATCAATTAAACAAACAAGCCATCCATGGTCTGTGGATGACGGGTGTCGGGTGCTGCTAAGCACCGTCTGCATCCTAGTATATATAGATAACTAGAAAAAGAAATTGAAGAGTGAGAAATTCTCACAGATAGATATTCCAACTCCACGACACTTCTAATGTGGGAAATCTTCACTGTTCTCGTCTTTTATCACTTTCGTTGCCCGTAGCCACTACATATATAAAAATCGAATTTTTACATTTCTATTCAATATATAAAAATCGAATTTTTACTTCTCTATTATATAAAAGTCATAGTTTTATGCCGCTACTATATTAATAAAAATTCTATTTTTACAACGCTACTATATAGATAAAAATTCTATTTTTACATCGCTATTATCTATACAAATATTTCTTCTTTTCAAAAATAAATATTTCTCCTTTTCCTACTTTAAAAATGTCGTCTTTCACTACATAAAAATATCGTCTTTTTATATACTACCATATAAAGATTACATTTTTATCATCTACATAATATGAAAATTATATTTTCTACCTTTGCATACGATAAAAATTATATTTTGAACTCTCTACAATATAAAAGATCATATTTTTATCCTCCTACAATATAAAATTTCAGATTTTTAATTGCTAAAATTAATTAAACAAAATAAAATAAAATATATAGAGGGCTTACATTGCTTTAAGGAAGAGGAGGGGGGTCTTTGCGTTTGGTGGAGGGCTGTTGGCGAGGCCAGCGGGGGTGAAGGAGGTCGGGGCAAGGCTCGGAAGGGGGGTGTGGCGGTTGCGCGCGCGGGGGGGGGGGGGGGGGGCTTTGACGGAGAAGATGGAGGGAGGGGGTATCGGTTGCGCGCGGGGGGGGGGGGCTTCGACGGAGAAGATGGAGGGAGGGGGTATCGGTTGCGGTGTCCGAAGTGGGGGGGGGGGGGCTGTGTCGGGTCGATCGAAGAGGGGGAGTGTCGGCGAGGCCGAGGTGGAAGGGGGGGTTTGGAGGTGGCGCCCCACCTCTGAGGCGGCGGCGATCGATCAGGGGGGGCGGCGGCGGTCCCCCCCTGTCGTTCTCTTTTTTCCTTTTTTTTCGTTTCTGAGTGAATGAATAAGAAGGGGGGCAGAGAGAGATAAAGGAGAGGAGAGAGGAAGAGTTTTTATTATTTTATTTAATTCAAAAAGTTGACTTTTACAAATGACCTGTAAACGAGGCCCACCGCCTGTCGCCCATAGCGTATTACCCCCATTCCGAACACAATGGGATATGTATCGCAAGCTGATTCGATCATTTCGATCATTTTCCGTTAAAATCAACATATATCTCTATATATTGAATTTGAACGTGCATTTCAATTTACCGGGGTCACATACTAACTCGAAAAATTCCGGAAAAATATTTTCTAGCTTCGTATTGACGATACGGTCCTAACAAAACTAGTTTCATCGAATTCTGAGACCGTTTGAAAAATGGCCATTTTCCAGTCGATTAAAATCAACTGAAACTGGTCAAACGCGTTTTCCTTTGCCACGCTCACATATTGATTCGAAAAAATATGAAATTTGGAATCTAGCAATAACTTGACATCACGGACCCAACAAAAGTGGTTTCGACGAAATCCGAGGTCGTTTGCAAAATTCCCATTTTTAAGGGCCTGAATTCCATAGCGACTATTCAGAATTTTCAACTGGACATATCTTTTGATTCCCGCTATGAAATTTCGATTCTTTGGATTCGTTGGAAAGATATTCACAAATAGATCCTATTATTTTTGGTTTCACTAAAATCCGGATTGTTTTGCACCCGGTACATTCAATTTGAAGTTTGAAATCGAATTATCGAACTACCGCGCCATTTTCAATTCTATAAATATTCTAACGATGACGTATATAATATATACGTCGAATTTTATTCAAAATAAATTTTCTCGTCGATATTATTTAAAATAATCTATTTTAAATTTCCAAAATTCATTAAAATTGCCGAAATAAAAAATTTATACTGGCCCAGATTTTCGGGTTGTTACGATCTCCCCCACTTAAAACTTTTCGTCCCCGAAAAGGAACGAAGCCGAAAGTGGCTTGATTAATCAGCTCTACGTTCGATCTGGCTTCCATTCTCCAACTTTTCAGTTTCTGAGAATTTTCAAATTTTCAAAAATTTGGTAACACCCTAAATTTTCGAAAAATTTCGCCATAACCTCACCTGCACCGGGAGCCACGGGAAAATCCCGAAATTGCCATATAGGCCTTCTGATCTCAAAAAGAAAAAGAAAAAGCCAAGCGGCTAGCCAATAGGCTCATAAAATCAGCATCACCCAAACAAAATAGTAAATTATGATAAACATGTACCTATTTGTCGGGCAAACAAATTTTATTCTCTGCTCTAGCCTCCTTGCTATGACCTGTTCATTGTAAGTACATGTATATGCATGCATTGCAACTAATTTTCAATACAATTCAATGTCAGGTTCAATTTGGCATAATGGTTCAAAATTCAATTAGGCAAACAATAATCAAACAACACAATCATCAATCAATTAGTGAATTAGAGTTTCAAATTCATAACTTTGATACATATATACAGAAAATCATGTTTTTGATGCCAAATCACAACAATAAATTCTAGCTATATTAATTTTGGTTCTCACACCAGCCTAATGGAAATATATAGATATCACACCTTCGAAACACGAACACAAATTTTGATGATGATATATCAATCATCAGAACCATCTCCGGGTGTCTACAATGTGATTCTATATCTATCTAATATATTAAAACTTCGAATATACGTTCATGAGGTGTATATGCAAAACCTTTATATATTGGATTGTCCAAATTCAAAATAAATAAATATTCAAATACGTATAAAATGGTTTAAATTTTCAAAACAAAATTGTTTTCATTTGAAAAATATCCTCTTCACACTTGTTCTAGGATACTACTGATCCTATCTCTAACGAGTCATTCTAATTGGATATTACTAATCCAATATCTGATGAATTCTCTCGTTCGGTTCTAATGTGTCTTGTTCTCGAGCTCTGTAAACCAAAGCTCTGATACCAAACTGACATGACCCGAACTTCCCCGTGAAGGAAAGCACGGATGGCGTTGAGGACAAGACAAAATAGAACGCAGACGGAAGAACATTTCATTGTTATTACAACAATTCCATCAGATACAAGAATATATAGAGTATAAATGAATAAATTACATTCGATATATATCAGAGATTTAAATACAGTACTGCAGCGAAAAAATAATACAAAACACAACTGAAAATAATACACGGATACAGAGCTTTCCGAGCATCGTTCCAGCTGTAAACCAGGATCCTGTGAATATAAATCTGCAAAACCAAAACTACTAGCTGCCCGTGCGGAAAATGAGGGCACCCAGAGTTTAGGTTAAAACAATAAACTCCAGGTCGGTCATGTGACTGGTGTGAGAACTAAAACAGTTATTTAAAGCTTTACTTTAAAAGAGAGTAATTCAAGGGACCACGCCGTATAACACGGAACGGGTTTCCTCCCAAGAATACCAGTGCATATTATAAACAGCGCAATGCTTTTTCGAAAAATGAAGCCATTATAAGACCCAGGCCCCATCACACAATGCAACGCAAGACGGAGGATAGGGTTTTCCCTTATAATAGCCAAACATGCTTGATACGTTTAAAACAAATCATTTGATACTATAATAAGTTTATAGTGTCAAAACAATTTCAATCATAAATATCAATCCAAGGCGGCATGGGTACCATCTATCATGTCGCCATACTAGGCTCTACAAATAAAACCTCAATACACGTATTGGAAATTGGATTTCCATCACGAGTCGAGGCAAGGGGCAAGCTCCTCTCCGCTTCGAGACACTCTAGCAAATGCTCAGGACTACACACTCTGGGCAGCCACTGGATCGGTTGGGCCGGTCCTCTCTTACGTTTGAGGATTAGTTATTCCTAAACACACGTTTCCCGGTCCTTACAGACCTATAATCGAGGCGCCTCATTCCAACAACCACAAAGGTGAAAAGTATATAAATGTCAGGGCTGGTAAGTCACTGACACCACCAAAGCAAGAAAGAAATGTCATGTTCTCCCAACGGTCCTTAACCCATTTTTAACTCATACCGAGGTGTGAGGCTCGCGAATTCACGTTATACACAAAGCTACGCCCCAGAGGCCGTGCTTTGATCATCAACCACAAGACTTTGCTTTTCAACAGAAGCCTTGATACGTGCAACTCAGCGTGCCACACAGGCAATTCATGCCAAGCGATTGATATCTATAGATATATAACCTCTAAGCTCGTACATCTCAGAGAAGGGCGTTAAGCAAGAGAATAAATTCTCCGCCGCCAAACAGATATATATTTAACAGAAATCAATCAACACAGAATAAAATCCAATGTCAGACACACAATCCATTTACTAGTTCGTTCTGGGTCTGAATGAAACCGGAGGCACTTTCCTCGCATATCCATCCATCTCCAAATACGTCTGGACGACCACCAACTATTTCCATCCTCTTGGGTGTATAGCCCAATCAGGATCGTCAGTAATTATCCAAACGATGTGAAGACTTCCGGTCTTCGACCACCGTCTTCATCTTCGACATATCGTCGAATCGGTTATTCAGAATGGGTATAAACCCGACCTTTCCGAACAACCCGCGTATATTAAAAACAAATGTTACACAAACACAACATACGCCTCATTCCAATTCATTAGTCATTAATCGTAAATCAACAAGAGAACAATTTCCCAAATATTAACCCCGAAGGCCGAAACCAACATCAGATCAATACCCAGGAAACCATTCTTCTTAACTAACCTACAGCTAGTTTCTAAATTCCACATTCTTGGGGAAAGGTTCCCATTAATTTTATCCAAGATAAATTCTTTAGAATTTATCCTTTAATCTTCCTTTGGATGTCGTATTAAACCAAATTATGGTTTTTCAAACTAGTCGAGATTAGCAAACCACACCGAAGTAATTATTTGTTTTATTTCCCAATCCCAACCTATTCATCCCATGAAGAAAAACTGGTAATACTCCATATCTAACACCACAGTGTTGTCGGTAAAATTAATTACCATTCCACGTTCAAATCTAATTAAAGATTTAACTATCGCATTGGAGCAAAACTGGTGATACTCCATTCTCGCTCATTTTCTAAATTTGATAATTTAGATTATCAATTCACATTTCAATATAATTGCAGATTCATTAAAACTCCTTTTACTGGGTTAAAGAACTAATGTTATTTAAAACACAGTTCACGACAAACCCATGAATCAATTCTATTTAAACCCCATTTCAAATCCAATTTATTTATTTAAAAATAAATGGGTTTTAATTTTAGTTCAAAATTAGTTCATTTTGATAAAAATCTATTTTTATCTTTTCAAATATGGAGTTTTTCATCCCAATTTTTCCTAAATCATTTCTTATGATTTTACACAAATTATTACTATTTTTAATAATTTTATCAAGGTCCGTACAGTCGATTTCCATCAACGGCCATCGAACTGCACTTACAGCGACCTTTTCTGAATTTGATTTGGATGTATCTCCAAATCCAACCATTAGATTTCAAATTTCTATTATTTGTTGGAAATCTCTTTTCGATACGAACCTAACGGTTCCGGTTTTAGGAGAATCCGACGGTCGGATCTCCCGTAATGTCCGTTTGAAATAAATGGTCGAAATTTACGAACTACCGCGACGCGGCGCGTTCTATTCAGGCCATTATATTATATATATAATATATATAATATATATTTCGCTTATTTCTATTTAAAATGAATTTTATAAATCGTTTTAAATTCGATTCAAAAACAATTTCAACTTCCATTTCAATTCAAATCAAAATTGAATTCTTCCTTATAAATTCGTTTTAAAATTCATTTCTATTCAATTCAAATTTCAATTCAATTTGAATTCATTTCAACTCGTTTTCAATTCAATTCGAATTCGTTTTCAATTCAAGTCGAATTGGTTTTCAATTCAATTCAATTCAAATTGGTTCTCTATTCGATTCAATTCAAATTGGTTTTCTATTCGATTCAATTCAAATTCGTTTCCTATTCGATTGAATTCAAATTGGTTTTCTATTCAATTCAAATTGGTTTTCTATTCGACTCAATTCAAATTGGTTTTCTATTCGATTCAATTCAAATTGGTTTTCTATTCGATTAAATTCAAATTGTTTTTCTATTCGATTCAATTCAAATTGGTTTTCTATTCGATTCAATTCAAATTGGTTTTCTATTCGATTCAATTCAAATTGGTTTTCTATTCGATTCAATTCAAATTGGTTTTCTATTCGATTCAATTCAAATTGGTTTTCTATTCGACTCAATTCAAATTGTTTTTCTATTCGATTCAATTCAAATTTAAAAATGAATATAATCGATATAAATATCGTTCGCGTCAAAATAGCGCATCTCTAGTCAACACGGCTTTATATATTTCAATAATTCCGTTATTTTATTCAACAAATGAATATTTATTCTTGTTAACACATGACTAATCTCAACGGATGAGTACTGTCCATGTGTGACTATTTTGTTATTTAATATATTTTATGAAAATTAAGGTATCTATCGTTTGATATTAAATCAGACCCCAACTGTAAATTAGTAAGAGAACGATTCCCTGAATATTAACCCCGAAGGCCGAAACCAACATCAGATCAATATCCAGGAGACCACTCATCTTATCTATTTTCCAGTTAGTTTCTAATTTTCTATATGATAAAGATGTAAATTTTATTGTTAAGATATTTCGTTCAACACATGACAAATCTCAACGGATGAGTACTGTCAACACATGAACCTTTATTTTATAATGATAAAGATGTAAATTTTATTGTTAAGATATTTCGTTCAACACATGACAAATCTCAATGGATGAGTACTGTCAACACATGAACCTTTATTTTATAATATTCTTTATTTTCTAAATTGGAATGAGGCCCAATCAATCACCATATAAAGTTAATTATATGGATTCCATACAACACATGTATATAATAGCAACGATAAATAATCAACCATCATCCAAAGTGCACTACACTGTATAAGCATCAAATATAGATATCTAACGCTTATAACAGCCTGTCGATCCATCGATCGACATACAACTAATTATTGGGATTAGTGTACGCCGTATTTTATCCCAATACCCGTGAGGGGTTTCAAATAATCAAACACAGATTTTATTTGTGCAGTTGGGCGATGTGTAAAATTTACCGACCCAATCAATATCAGTCAAATCAGTGTATATAAACAAATCGACTGATTTGTTTATAAATATTTATTTATTCACATTCACGTTAAAAAATATATTTTTAACGATAATTAATTTATTTCAACACATGAATATATTTCATTATCTATTTGGCATCAACTTCACAAACAAATTTCACAACACATCAATTAAACAAACAAGCCATCCATGGTCTGTGGATGACGAGTGTCC
This sequence comes from Allium sativum, assembly GCA_030737875.1. Classification (NCBI taxonomy): domain Eukaryota; kingdom Viridiplantae; phylum Streptophyta; class Magnoliopsida; order Asparagales; family Amaryllidaceae; genus Allium; species Allium sativum. The sequence continues at coordinate 276,120,519 of CM060925.1, forward strand.
GGTGCTGCTAAGTACCGTCTGCATCCTAGTATATATAGATAACTAGAAAAAGAAATTGAAGAGTGAGAAATTCTCACAGATAGATATTCCAACTCCACGACACTTCTAATGTAGGAAATCTTCACTGTTCTCGTTTCTTATCACTTTCGTCGCCCGTAGCCACTACATATATAAAAATCACATTTTTATAGTTCTATTCAATATATAAAAATCGAATTTTTACTTCGCTATTCAATTTATAAAAATCGAATTTTTACTACGCTATTCAATATATAAAAATCGAATTTTTACTACGCTATTCAATATATAAAAATCAAATTTTTACTTCGCTATTCAATATATAAAAATCAAATTTTTACTTCGCTATTCAATATATAAAAATCAAATTTTTTACTTCGCTATTCAATATATAAAAATCGAATTTTTACTTTGCTATTCAATATATAAAAATCGAATTTTTACTTCGCCATTCAATATATAAAAATTGAATTTTTACTTCTCTATTATATAAAAATCATATTTTTATGCCGCTACTATACTAATAAAAATTCTCTTTTTACAACGCTACTATATAGATAAAAATTCTATTTTTACATCGCTATTATCTATACAAATATTTCTTCTTTTCAAAAATAAATATTTCTCCTTTTCCTACTTTAAAAATGTCGTCATTCACTACATAAAAATATCGTCTTTTTATATCCTATCATATAAAGATCACATTTTTATCATCTATATAATATGAAAATTATATTTTCTACCTTTGCATACGATAAAAATTATATTTTGAACTCTCTACAATATAAAAGATCATATTTTTATCCTCCTACAATATAAAATTTCAGATTTTTAATTGCTAAATCTAATTAAACAAAACAAAATAAAATAAATAGAGGGCTTACATTGCTTTAAGGAAGAGGAGGGGGGTCTTTGCGTTCGGTGGAGGGCTGTCGGCGAGGCCAGCTGGGGTGGAGGAGGTCGGGGCAAGGCTCGGAAGGGGGGGTGGCGGTTGCGCGCAGGGGGGGGGGCTTCGACGGTGAAGATGGATGGAGGAGGGTATCGGTTGCGGTGCCCGAAGGGGGGGCAGTGTCGCGTCGATCGAAGAGGGGGGGGAGTGTCTGCGAGGCCGAGGTGGAAGGGGGGTTCGGAGGTGGCGCCCCACCTCTGAGGCGGCAGCGATCGATCAGGGGGGCGGCGTGTTCCCCTCCCCCCTCCCCCGTCGTTCTCTTTTTTCCTTTTTTTTTCGTTTCTGAGTGAATGAATAAGGGGGGCAGAGAGAGATCAAGGAGAGGAGAGAGGAAGAGTTTTTATTATTTTATTTAATTCAAAAAGTTGACTTTTACAAACGACCTCTAAACGAGGCCCACCGCCTGTCGCCCATAGCGTATTACCCCCATTCCGAACACAATGGGATATGTATCGCAAGCTGATTCGATCGTTTCGATCAGTTTCCATTAAAATCTACATATATCTCTATATATTGAATTTGAACGCGCATTTCAACTTACCAGGGTCACATACTAACTCGAAAAATTCCGAAAAAATATTTTCTAGCTTCGTATTGACGATACGGTCCTAACAAAACTAGTTTCGTTGAATTCTGCGACCGTTTGAAAAATGGCCATTTTCCAGTCGATTAAAATCAACTAAAACTGGTCAAACGCGTTTTCCTTTGCCACGCTCACATATTGATTCGAAAAATTATGAAATTTGAAATCTAGCAATAAATTGACATCACGGACCCAACAAAAGTGGTTTCGTCGAAATCCGAGGTCGTTTGCAAAACTCCCATTTTTAAGGGCCTGAATTCCATAGCGACTATTCAGAATTTTCAACTGGACATATCTTTTGATTCTCGCTATGAAATTTCGATTCTTCGGATTTGTTGGAAAGATATTCACAAATAGATCCTATTATTTTTGGTTTCACTAAAATTCGGATTGTCTTGCACCCGGTACGTTCAATTTGGAGTTTGAAATCGAATTATCGAACTACCGCACCATTTTCAATTCTATAAATAATTATATATAATTATTTATATTCTAACGACGACGTATATAATATATACGTCGAATTCTATTCAAAATAAATTTTCTCGTCGATATTATTTAAAATAATCTATTTTAAATATCCAAAATTCGTTAAAATTGCCAAAATAAAATTTTTAAACTGGCCCAGATTTTTGGGTTGTTACATATAGTGAGAAGAGAAAGAAAGAAATATTAGAATCGAAGAAAAGCAGAACATCAGAATCTCACGGTGGAATAAATAAAATATAGTATGTATCAAATCCCTATACATAAATGGAAATTTGGTATACACCCACCAATAATCAGAGCACAACATGTATCAGATGCAGTGGAACAACTTTAATTAACTAACGGTGAAGCCTCCTGCTTCTAGCTCCTGAAACTCCAAACGGAAACTAACTTGGAAAATATGTTCTGTCTGACCAGAGCACATTTTGAAGCAAAGCAAAAACACCCGACTTAATATGGAATACTTTCAGTGATAAATTCATATCAAACAATCGGCTTAACTTTCGAAAAACCCTTTGAAAGAAATGGATAAAAGTAAGACCACCCCACACATAAACACGGAAGGTTTTTACCTTACAATAACCCAAAACATTTTTGATATATCAAAATATAGTGATATTATAATAGTGTTTACCATTCCACAAATAAATAACCAAGTAGCAGAACGCTTGCATCACATGCTCTACATATTTATTATAAAATCAAAAACCGTATGGTGCTTATTAGAGATTGGATTCCAACTATAGCAAGGTACGGGACTACCTTTCCGATCAGTGTTGTAACGACCCGGATTTTTGTGATCGATTAATTTTAAATATTTAATATTGGTTTTAAATATTTAGCTGATAATATAAATGAATTTTTATATTAAGTTATCGATTTAATAATCAGTTTCAATTTAATATCGAATATATTAAATTATTATAATACAAAATAATAATTCAATTCGAGATTTAGATTGAGTCATAATAATTCAAATAATAAATATAAATTCTATGTGAAATATAATCGATAATAATAATATTATATTTTCGAGAAATTGATTTATTTTTGAATCTAAATTATTTTATATCGATTTAAAATGATTATTCTATATAAGTTCAAATTAAATATCAAAATATATTCAATTCAGTTTAGAATAGCCTTATAATATTGGAACGACAGTTGGGGCGCTAAAATAGCGGTTCACAATTTTTAATTGTGAACCCCGATTTATTTGATTAGTGGATAGGATCAAAATCAAATCGATATCTATTTAAAAAGAAAAAAAAATCTCTTTAAATCTAATCAAATTAAAAACAAATCAAATCATATTAATTTTGGGTGTACTTCCACTGACCTAAGCTTCATCCTATAACAGTACCCACGCAGGAATGAATTCCTTAGTGCCTAAGTCTTTGTTCTTATATAAAATTCACAAATACACTTCCCTTTTATTCTTTCAGAAAAAATCGAAAATGGCCTTTCCTTTTTACTCCAAACTAAAAGAAAATGAAAGAAGAATTAACCGAGTCCTTTTAATCAACAAATCCCAAAACGTGAAAATAGATTCTAAAAAAAAGCAATTAAAGTAAAGTACGGATTAGAATGGAACGACTTTGGAATGGATAAACTCATGAGAATGAGCTTTTCAACTTGATGTAAGTATCAGGGGGTGCGACTCTTACTCTTGGAGGTCGATTTCGAACAACGCAATGTTTATGGAGGTTGGAAGTGGGTTTCGACTGTAATGAGAGGTGTGATATGAACAAGTGTAGCTTGAAATCGATTGCCGCGAATCTGGACAAAGGGATTTTCGTTGATGTAGAGGGAGATAGGCCAGTTATTCGGTGGTGTTGAAACTGTATTGAGATAAACTTCGGATTCGTATACTAAGAAGCAGGTGTGATGCAATTTGATTTCCTGGGTGCGTGCGAGTTGAACGATACAATGATGGGGTGGTAGAGATAGCGTTGAGGAGTTCAATGGTATGATTGTTTTATGTTTTCGATGAAAGAATGAAGAGAAGTGGAAGAGAGAAGGAAGGTTGGAGATGGGTTCATGTCTACGTTTGGAAACTGGAGATGAGCGGTATAGTTGGAGAAGAAGGCACATGCCTCGCTGACGTGGAAAGTAATGTGGGGGGTGAGATTTGTTTTTTGTTTTGTTTAATTTGTTTCACTTTCAAATTTCAAACCGCTTAAACACTCATAACTATTGCATACAATGTCGGATTGACTTGCCGTTTGTTTTGTTAGGTTCGTATCGAAATTCCGAACAATATGGCGCTAGTTTGGATGGATTCCGAGACAGTTGAATTTTGGAGTTTATTTTGGATTTCAACTCGTTCGAAATCAAAGGTGAGTGTTAAACCCACTCACAATTAACTAAAATATTCCCTTATTAGTTAGATTAAATTCATGTTATAGTACGATTGCTTTGGTTGTTGTTTGATTGTTAAAAGTGCTTATTTTATTTGATTACATCGATCGTGTAATTTAATTTAACTGTTTATTTAAAACTGTACTATTAGGTTAAATCCGAAATTTTAATTGCTAGTTTAAACCTGTCATCTAATTTCTATAAAACAAGTGTGATGCCGAACTGTTTGGACGAATTTTGTTTGATGATGCCTTGAATTTACCTGTTTGATATATTGGTATTGAATTGTTGTGTGTACTGATTTATCCCAACCATTTAACCTAGATGTTACGGGCATCAAATAAACCCTGGATTGGTCGTTAGAATGAATTAAGAATGTAGGTTGAAATGATAAATACCTATGACCCTGAGTTGGATTGAAATGATATATATCCATTCTCGAATTTTTAAAATTAAGTTTTAAGTATTACTTGGCCATTGGGTAGAGAATTATATACGGACACCGGTTGATTATATAAATTTGTTTTAAACCCTGAATTTGAATTATTGTTTAAACAATATAAATGACATTTTATAAATGGATTTCGTTGGAATTGGAACTTTGAAACTTTGGAATTTATAAGTTAAGTAAATTATTTAATATTGTGAAATGAAGCTAAATTTTGAAAATTTAGCATGAATTGAATCTATTGAAATTTGAATCGTTTTGAAGTTTAAATAATTATCCATCTTTTAAAATTCATTTTTAAATTAACTTAATTTAAAGTGATTTCCAAATTTGAGCTCGAAGTTATTAAAGATTGAAATAATTTAAAATGAGAATACTGATTTAGAATTTCAAATATTCGAATTTAATGATTGAATTGAATTTAAAAATGGAAGTTGAACCGAATTGAAATATTGAAGTTGGTCGAGTTGATTGAAACTTAACATGACTTCAAGTAATTTGAAATTGAGAAGGAAACTATTCTAATTGCAAATATAGTATTTTGAACCATGTTAAACTATTTTTATTTATAAACTGTTTTTCCTTATAAACTACTTTTCCTTATAAACTAATTCATTTTACTTATATATATAACTATTATTTTAAACAAGCCTTTTTTATATAATCAAATGTCTATTTCACAACTCCTTTTATATTTGAACTACATATGTATTTAACTAATTTTGCTAAATTCTATTTTAAGTCCAAACTTTTATATAAACTATATCTTCCCAACTATTATTTCCAAACCATTTCTAATTTACATCTAAAACTATTTTCATACATATACTTTTTAACTATTTTAAAATATTCAATTGTTTAAATTGGAATGGTTCAAGATTCTAAGATTTGTTTTAAATGGAGATTTTAAATTTGAAGAATATTCTTTTTGATGTGAAACGTTTTTTTTAAAGCAAGCCTGATATTTGATATGAAGTATGAACCGTTCTATAAATCTGATCGGTGTGAAAAATGTAAACGTTTGGTTGTTAAAGAGACCGGGATCAGATATTGTCATACTCTCTGTCAATACCAAAAACCACTTTAACAACTGTGTACGTGGTGGAGAACCAGAATGAAGTAGGTTGATTTGGAGGCGATTACTGGATTTGAAGAAAGAGAACGATAATGGATGTCCTTGACCTTCGGGTCATAATTAAAATGACTAAAACAGGTGCTATACCGTGACCAAGTGGGGTTAGCTACCCCCATCGGCAAAACTTCTTCCTTTATTACTATTGTCCCTCGGTGATTGATTTGATTTGATGCGCATCCTTGATTTCGATTTGGGAGTGTTGTTCCGAGGTGGGCGGTAGGAGCAGCTATGCGTTACCACCAGTACGAGCATGCAACCGGTAGATTCCTACCCTGGGTATTCCTCGTGTGCCTTGTCGTATTTATCCTGATCGCGCCCACTACGATTTTGTTTTGCGTTGTACCTATGGAGTGCTCCCTGATAGCCCACTGGTTTGGTGGAGTTTACAGTACTGTATAGACTATGATGTTATAAACTGTGTAAGGGTAATAATGGTAATCCCGCTTACGCTATTTTGATACTTTTACTTTACTGAATAGACACTATTATAATAGCGATATTATAATATATAGTATCTAGTTTGACGGATCCTTAGGAGATGGAAACTCCCAAAACATCTCTTAAGTTATTGCACTCATGAACACCTTGGATAGGAGATGTGAATTACCGTAAGCATCTCTAACGCCGTGACACTCATATTATTACCTGATTTTGATTTAACTGATATGAGAATATTTTAGTTCTGATCCGAGTATTTTTGTATTTTCATTGGTGCTCGGGTCAGCCTGAGTTTTTCAGTTAGCAAAGACCACTTTATATTGAAGATGAAGACGGAGCTTGACAGATGTAGTTACTAATATTATTCCGCTGCATATATCGGTATGTTTTATGATAAATAACTCTGATGTATTACTGTAATGTATAATCAAATCTATAATTTAACAGCTTCATGAACTGTTATTTGATTATTATATTTTGTCCTTTCGCTGTGAGATTCTATGATTGTTCTTCCTCTTTCTTCTTTTTCTTATATTAATCATCATAACTATCTGTATTTTAGATTTGTTTGGATCGACATGTGAGGATTATTGTCGATTTAAACGGTCAAAAATGCGGGTCGTTACAAATTCCTTAGTGCCTAAGGTTTTGTTCTTATATAAAATTCACAAATACACTTCCCTTTTATTCTTTCAGAAAAAATCGAAAATGGCCTTTCCTTTTTACTCCAAACTAAAATAAAATGAAAGAAGAATTAACCGAGTCCTTTTAATCTACAAATCCCAAAACTTGAAAATAGATTCTCAAAAAAACCATTTAAAGTAAAGTACGGATCAGAATGGAACGACTTTGGAATGGATAAACTCATGAAAATGAACTTTTCAATTTGATGTAAGTATCAGGGGGTGCGACTCTTACTCTTGGAGGTCGATTTCGAACAACGCAATGTTTATGGAGGTTAGAAGTGGGTTTCGACTGTAATGAGAGGTGCGATATGAACAGGTGTAGCTTGAAATCGATCGCCGTGAATGTGGACAAAGGGATTTTCATTGATGTTGAGGGAGATTGGCCAGTTATTCAGTGGTGTTGAAACTGTATTGAGATAAACTTCGGATTCGTATACTAAGAAGCAGGTGCAATGCAATTTGATTTCACTGTTTTTGCTCCAGCGAGGCATATGGCTTGCGACATCATGAAACTAGGTATTCAAATTTGAAATCAAAGGATAATTTTAGGTCCATAGAAGGAAGCAATGTTGGAAATAGTGTTGGTTGTTTTGGCTATCGATGTTGGAAAGGCAATCCACTTAGTTTTGCAGTGAGATGGTGTAGTGAACTGATTAGAAGTATGGATGAGTTCTTGTAATTGTTCAGAACTGCTGCCTAGAGAAGATCGGAGGATGGTTTGCATTTAGATCTGATGAGGACACGAGTCAGTTAACTGGACTTGCTTGATGACACTCCTTATCAAAGTCACACCTTGGCATGAGCAACTGTGATGAATTGAGGAAGTGGAAAGGAAGTTGAAGATGTGGTTTTGGGTTTGGAAATTCTGCCTGGAACGAACAGGTATATCGTAGAAGAAATGCATTAGCAACATTAAAACAAGAATGAAGGTAATTATTTAATTTACTAATTTTATTGCATTTAAAATTTATTCGATAGTATAAGTAATAAATGTTATATTAAAATATATACAAGATTGTATCGAATGGAGTGGGTCGAGGAATTCATGGCTACGGATTACATGAGCTAAAATTAAAATTAGAACAGATCTGATTTATAGAACTCACGGTGAGTAAATCTCACTCGTATTTTATTTAGAATTATTTTATTCATTAAAATAATTGTTCTTTGGTTGTTTGCATGCACTAAAATATTATTGTGGCTATTAAATATATATTATTATTTAGGCTTGGTGTTTGTGGTTATTATATATATTAGTGGTTGGATTCCCGTAGTACCATTAGCGGATGCCCGTAGTATCATTAGCGGATGACCCTATATGCCCCACGCTATGATAGTGGATGACCTTATACACCGCGATATCCTGCCTCGAAGTAAGATGGGTATTATTTATGTTGGCTAACATCTATGGATGTTGGAAAACAGGTTAGAGGGATCCAACTGGATTCCTCAAAAATATTATTAATGTTTGTTTTCATGTATATCATCATGTATGATGTATTAGAAAATCTATGGTAGATAACTGGGGGTTTTTGATTGATTGAATATCACTGGGTCTAAAATGTTGATATATAAAAATATATTGAAAATGATATTTGAGATTTAAAAGGGGAAATCTATTTTTAAAAATAGAATTTGAATTTTTAATGAGATATAGAAATATTAACTTGTTTTGAATAAATAAAACAAGTATTGAATTTATAAATGATGTTTATAAATTCAAATATAAAGGAAATTGAAGTGATTAATTTATAAACGATGTTTATATATTAAATAGTATAAGAAACTGATGTAAATTTATAAACATTGTTATAATTGTGGGGCAAATTAATTATCAGAAGATAACTTGAAATTTTAAATTCAAATTCGAATTTAAAATAGAAAGTTGAAATCATTTCGAAAAGAGAACGATGGTTTTTATTCCGGAATTTGGAATATTAAAGGAATGGAGTTTCAAATAAAATTTTGAAATGGAAACTTGTTTTAATATATGAAACAAGGAAGTTAAATTTATAAGCGATGGTTATAAATTAAGTGAGATAATCATCATTTGGATAATTTAAATATTTAAATTCAAAAATGAATTTAAAAGTGAATTGGTAAATTTTTTGAAACAGAACGATTGATTTTATTTCGGAATGTGTTTTGAAACAGAACAATTGATTACATTTTGGAATACGAAACATAAGCTGAATTGAGAAAAACCCAATGGGTTTATAATTGAAATACGATTATATCGAATTTTAAAAAAATTTATTCATAAGAGGAGTTGGAATTAAATATAGAAGATTTAGTTATAAATAAATTTATAACCGAGTTATGAAATAATCAACGATTAGGCATAATCTGAATATTAAGTTGAATTGCGGAAATTAGTTTAATATA